>OW240915.1:107445779-107669660 GCA_933207985.1 Pelobates cultripes
AATTGCTCGACGCGTTTCGTCTAATTGACTTTCTCAGGAGCCTGAGAAAGTCAATTAGACGAAACGCGTCGAGCAATTGGAAGATCGTGAGTGCCCCTACAGCTTTTGGATCATATCTAGTTCCGAGTAAAATACCATTGGAAGTCTTTAGAACTTTGGATACTGGGATCCTGCTACAAGAAGGGACTCTAGCCCAGCAAAGGGCTGTAAAGCTTTTCAGCACAACTAAGACATATGTCCTCGTTGTGCAACTATACTTGTGAGTGTACTTGCTTTTTATTATTTTGTTTTAATTGTTATTAAATACTTCACTATATATTTTCTGCTTTTTATCTCTTTACATGAATATTCATGACTATGATGTGGTAAATATATTCACATGTTTGTGATCGTGGCGCCCCCGGTGGTATATGTTTAACTATACTATTTTTAGATGGGGTGCAAGCCTGGTGTCCTACCACCGGTACATAGATGATATTTTTTTTATCTGGAAGGGGAATAGTGAATCCCTTGAACATTTTTTTTCACATTTAGGCAATAATGACTGGGGTATAAAACTCACTAGTAACATCAGCAAACATTCAGTTGAATTTTTAGATTTGAATATTTTTATTGAAAATGATACAATTAAGACCAGTACCTTTTTTAAAAAGGTGGATGTGAACAGCTACATCGAAGGAAGTAGCTGCCACTATTCACCCTGGCTCCTGAATGCCCCAAAGGCTCAATTATTGAGAGTTAGACGTAATTGTACTGACACCGTTAAATTTCAAGAACAAGCACAGAAAATTATGACTGACTTTTCAGATAAAGGCTACAATAAACAGTTATTGGATAATGCCTATGAGGAAATAATGACCAGGGAGAGAGAAAGTCTTCTACAATATAAAGAGAAGGCAATTCCCTCTACAGATAGTGAACTGGCCTTTATTTGTGACTTTAATGTTCAGAGTAATTTAGTTAAAAAGATAATTTGTAAACATTGGCCTATTCTTAAAAGCGATGAGAAACTTAATAGCTTTTTACCAGAACGTCCTAAAATTACCTATAGAGGAGTATCTAACTTAAGAAATAGTCTCTCCAATAATAATTCAAATAGAAACAAAGAAACTATAAATCCATTCAATGAATCTAAAGGTTTTTACGGTTGTGGGTTTTGTGGCGCCTGTAAAAATACCAATAATAGCAAGAGACATATTAGAGAATTTGTAGACGTAAAGAATCCTAAAAAAATTTATAAAATAAAAGACATCATCACTTGCTATACCAAAAAGGTCATTTATATGTTGACGTGTCCATGTGGCCTCCTATACATTGGCCGCACTGCACGTCCCCTCCAAGTCAGAATACAGGAACATATTAGAAATGTGAAAAATGGATTTATAAAACATAGTGTATCACTCCATTTTAAAAATGTTCACAATAGCGATCCTAAAAAAATACACTTTATGGGCATTCAGAAGATAGTTCCGGATTGGAGAGGTGAAGATTTGGTGAGGAAGATGGGAAGGGCTGAGATGAAATGGATATTTCAATTGGATTCTTTATTCCCTAAAGGTTTAAATAATGATTTTGAATTGTGTCATTTTTTATAATTATTATAATTTTTTTTGATATATTTTTTTTTTCTTTTTTTCTTTTTTCTCCCTTTCTCTCAGCCCTTCCACATCTATATTTTCCCATAAGGAGACATTATATTACTGTACAATCAATATGATCAATAGTGTTATGTATCTATATTTGGGACTATTACATCCTTGTTATACTCACTTTATAATGAGACTAATGTTAAGTAATCTATGGAACATTTGTTCCCTTTATACCAACTATTTTGGACATACTATTACAAGTGATTATGTTGATTTTGTTATTCTATTTGTATAAATTTGATAGATTATAATTCAAGTGCAGAGTTGATGCCCTCTTTTTTCTTTCTTTTTTTCCCGTTTTTACAATGTCCCTTCTATTATGCACTGACGAAATAGAGACTCGCTGGCTTTTGCCAGCATCAAATATGGAGATCGGCAGAGACCGGAAGTGACGTCGCGGCTGTTGCGATACGTCACCTCCGGTTTCGAGTGGATCAGCAATAGAAGCCCAGGAACACTTCACTGGGATTGGATGGTGAACGGCAGGAAAATCAAAGTATTTTGACCAACGAGGAAGTATCCCATAGTATTTAAAACGGCACATCATAACAGCAGGACACCGATTGAAAAAGCCTGGACATAAGGCGAAACGCGTCTCGGACACTGGACAACAAGGACTTTCCTTTCTTTTATTGGACCATTATTTAATGGTATTTTATTTATTTTTATATATGTATATGTAATAAATTTATTTTATTTTTCTACATCAAAGTTCCTTGAAGTGTCATTTTCCTGCTGCATAAAAGAAGAGTGGTGCCCTCTTAAAGGCACAGTGCTGTTATAACTGAGAGCCCAGTACATATTGGCTCTCAACAAGGTGAGCATATATCTTTATTTATGTGCATTGCCCTATTGATTTTAATGATACCACACAAGGATTTTCTATCCTTCTGTTTCTCTTTTTGAGCATCTAAACAACAAGATAGAAGAAGTTGGGTATTCACTATAAATACCACTGTGACTGTGATTTGAGCCTATCCTCTCCAGGCTCTCAACCATGTGAGTTTGTTAAAATTCAAGTTTCACCCTAAATTCTGCAAAGTCTCTATATACTGCACCAAATTGTTGTTCTCCATCTCTTTTTCCTCAGAGATATCTATGAGCATATCTATAACCCTTTATATAAGGGTAAGTTGTTATTTATACCATTAGCGCTCCACTGGGCCTTGTTGGTCGTGACTATTGGTCTCACCTATAACGCTCCACTTTTTCACAGCCGTGCGTTGTCTGGCCATGATTCAAGGAAATTGAGGATGATGGAAACGTCCCATAACATCGAGTATCGTGGTAGTGGGGGACGTGCAAATTTAATGCCACGTAGGAGTCTACATATCAGCGGTCACCTGGTGTGACGCCGAAATGGCCGATCGGTACAGGTTCACTGTACGATAGGCCTTGCCGTCCTCAAACAATGAAGTTAGGAATTGGAGGATATCAGTCAAAGGAGCTGATATGGGATCCAAGTCTCGTTCCAGGCACCATCTGCCCCATGAAGACTTGGGGCAGATGGTGGAGAGTTGATTCCGAAACTCCCTCGATTGTCCGAGGTCCCCTGAAATTAGCCACACTGCTAGATGTAGCAGGCCTTGTTGTACCAGGGGGTGAGGATATCCGTCCGGGTCCTGAAGTAAGTATTCGGAGTGTGGGAGAATGCGAGGTATGTCTATCGTCATCTCCAAGAGGGGAGGTAACCATGGTTGGGAGGGCCATAACGATGTTACAAACACCAGGGTTCCCGTCTGTCGTCATAACTGCAGTAGGCAGCGGGGAATCAGTGCGAACGGTGGAAAGGCATAATTCCTTGTGGACGACCAATCCTGGGTGAACGCATCTGTTGCCAGCGCTGCTGGGTCTGGTCTCCAGCTGAAGAATCGGGGAAGTTGTGTATTCAAGCGGGAGGCGAAAAGGTCTTTGTCCATGGGGCCCCATAGTGACTGGATATTTCGAAAGACCCTGGGGTCCAGTTGCCAATCGCTGGTGTCCCAGAGGTGTCGTGAGTACCAGTCTGCCGTGGTGTTGCAGAGCCCGGGAATATACTCAGCTGTAACAGAAGTGCCCTGAGTCAGGCAGAACTGCCAAAAGTCTTGTGCCATGTTCGCCAGGATCTTTGATTTCGTGCCCCCCAGATGGTTGATATATCGGACTGCCGACATATTGTCCATCTTCAGAAGGATAGAGCATTGTACCAGAGTTGGTGAGAAGTTGCGGATCGCAAAGGATCCTGCCAGGAGTTCCAGGCAATTGATGTGGAGTGTAGATTCGCTGCTGGACCATCTGCCACCTGTAGAGACGTCTCCACAGCGAGCACCCCAACCGTGCAAACTCGCGTCAGATTCTATTACTAGATCTGGTGCGGTGCCGAAAATGGCTCGACCATTCCAGGCTTCCATATGGTAGAGCCACCATGTCAGTTCGTCTTTCGCTTCTGAGTTCAGAGTGATCAGATCTGTGTAGGAGACTCCGTCTCTCAGGTTGGAAGCGTGTAGGCGTTGTAACGCTCAGTAGTGGAGAGGGCCCGGAAAGATGGCTTGTATGGAGGCCGCCAGGAGGCCAATCACCCTCGCCAACTGTTTGAGGGAAAGCTGAGGAGCTGCCAGAGAGCGTTTGATTTCCTTTTTTATATTGTTCAGTTTCGTCATTGGTAGATGTAGGGTCTGAGATGTAGAGTCCACGATGAGACCCAAGAACTCCATGTGTTGAGTGGGAGTCAAAGTGGATTTTGTAATAGAGACTGAGTCCAGGTCAGATGGGTCCGGGCAAGTTGGGCGGACTGACTCATGATGAGGATGTCGTCCAAATAAATTATGAGACATACTCGTCGACTCCTTAATAAAGCTGTCATGGGCTTCATGAGTTTGGTGAAGCACCACGGGGCTGATGACAGTCCGAATGGGAGGCAAGTAAACCTCCACTTCCTGCCCTGCCAGATGAATTGCATGAAATCTTGGTGTTGTGGGGCGATCGACACTGTAAGAAAAGCGTCTTTTAGATCTAGCTTCACCATCCAGTCTGCTGGTTGGAGGAGATCTCTTAGACAATGTATTCCTTCCGTCTTGAAGTGGTTGTAGGAGACGTAAGTGTTGAGTTGTTTCAAATTGATCACTGGGTGGACCCCTCCGCCTTTCTTGGCAACCAGGAACAGGTTGCTCACATAGCCTGGTGTTGCCATAGGGATTTCTGAGATGGCTCGTTTGCGCTGCAAATCCGAGACTTCCTTGGTGACCAGGGCCTTGTCTGGTAGGGAAAAGGACATTTCCCACGGTGGGGAGTATTGTACAGGTAGGGACAGGAAATCTATGGTATATCCTTTTACGGTGTTTAACACCCAAGCATCTGATGAGATGTGGGACCACATGTGGAAAAAATGTCGGAGTCTGCCCCCACTGCCCATAGGGAAGAATGAAAATTGAGAGGACTTACCATAAGGTCGTCGTCCTGAGTGAGCGTTTCGTGGTCCACGAGCAGCCCATGGTCGCCCACGCTGTGGAAAGAACGCCGGAGCCTTGTGGTGTTCTGGGAAACTGGCTCGTCCTGTATAGGAGCCTCTGTTCTGTTTAAATGAACTCCTGTTAACACGGCCGGACAGACGGCTCCTTGCTCTTCCGGCCCCACCAAAAACCTTGGGGTGAAACACCTTGCGCATGTTAGACTGCGCTTTATCTAGGGCTGTAAATGTATGTACAAAGGATCCCAGTTCCTTGACAAAATTGTCTCCGAATAGGAGACCTTTAGCTTGGGCGCCCGGCTCATTCAGGGCCATATTAACCAGCTTCGGTTCTATTTTTAATAGTATTGCCTTGCGGCACTCTGTGGCTAACGCCGTGTTGGCATTTCCAATCAAGCAAATAATCCGTTGGATCCATCCATTTATAGCGGCCCGATCTAGCTCCTGGTCATCTTGGACCACTTCGAATATCTTGGTTGCTGGGCCCAAGATGTCCAAGACCTTATCCTGGCAGTTGCGCAGGGAAAAGTCCAAGCCTTTGTTAGGCTTCCAGCCTGTCTTTCCCAAGAACTGGGTAATTTTTGGGTCAACTGCAGGTGTTCTGCAGGCATCATCTGGGACCGTGGGGCGTGGGCATTCTGCCCTTAGTTTATTCTGTGTCGCCTTATCTAAAGGCTTGCGTACTCTAGACGCTATATACTTGGCCACATGTTCTGAGGGGGACCACTCCGCTGACCGTGGGTGGCGTAGTAAATCGGGGTCAAATAGGGGTTCCCCGTGGTGGTCCAAAATCTTATCCGCGTTCCCTTGGGCCTTGTGCTCCACAATAGGTATATCCGACTGGAGCGGACTATAGTCACGAGAATGGTTGTATTCCTCGACCGGGCTACCTGATTCGGGATCCGATGGATATTCCGAATCTATATAAGCCTCCTCCTCAATGTCGCTGAGATCCGACTCAGAATCTACTTGGGCCTTCGCCCTTTTCCATAATCTAGCCGATTTTGCTCGGCTAGAGGCTCTTTTGCGCGGTGGCATAATAGTCGCGCCATCTGTGACAGGTGTATGGCTGTCCATCTGTGGCATTGAGGAATGTTTCACCTTTGCTAAGGCCTTGCGGCCAGCTTGAGGTTGTAAAGGTGTTGTGACCGGCAAAACCTGGCCCAAAGTCGGTTGAGCTGATTTTTGCGCCTGAATCAGGGCATGTGTAAGCGTCTGAGATATTGAGTCAGACATTAGTCCCATGGCCGACATAAGGGCTTTGGTCGTAGCTTGCGACATAGTGTCATCTATCAGGGTCTGCATATCCGCAGAGGTATCAAGCTCAGCGGGGGGACCCGCCATAATATCAGACACACCTGAAGGTGCCTTAAAACCACCTTGATTAGGGTTAGTAGACCCAGAGGGTGTGGGAGCCTCTTTGTCAGAAGGCATAGTAATGCTATGAACTGACAGGAGTATTTCCAAAATTAGTATAACTAACCCGTAGAGAGGGTTGAGTAACCCTAAGGAGGGAATCTAAAGAATGGGAACAAAGTTTATGAATAAAAATGCAAATTGTAAGTATAATGTTTCACTCACAGAAATCAATGGTACTGAAGAGATAGAAAGCCGTCTGACCGCCACTAGCACTAACCCCCAACTCCGAGTTCCGGTCTGTGGGGGGCAGTGCTAGCTTCAGGACGCGGGAAGGCACTAGAATGACCGCCACGAACGGTAAAAAGTCCAGAACGGGAAGGGAACAGAAGCGTTCGCATAGGCGAAAGCCTGACTTGTGGTAACAATGCATTCACGGAATTAGCTCACGAACCGCCGAATGAGGGGTTCATGAAACGAGCACAGGTTCGCATCAAATACCCGAACGCGGGTATCTAAACGTATGACAATAAGCAGACGAATGGGTGCAGAGAGGGGAGCGCGCACGCTCGCCTCAGAATTATGGCGGTCAGACGGGGAATGGGTTAGGGAGAGGGCGCAAACGCCGTAACAGGCAAAGCGGTTCCTGCAGACACCCGCAAGCTCAGTTAATCATACTGGGCTCAGGGGATAAGAGAACCAAGAAGGAGAACAAACTCCAAACAGCAATCAGAAAAGTATCTAGCTAAGCTTGTGTAAACTAATCCAAAATGTAGCATTAAGAAGTAATAGGACGTTTAAAATTCCCACTAATAGTCAATAAACTCATATAATAAAATAGTATTAACTAAATAGTATTAAATAAAATCGGATTAAATATACAGTATTAAATAGCACAGCAATATAATATGTAAAAAACGATCCTACAGTTAAGAAACCATGGGATCTGATGTTACTTAATTGAGGGAACAGCAAAGAAAGAGGAATTGGATTGGTTGACAGAGCCTAATATGCTGGAGAGTGGAATCCTATTGGCTGTTCCTGTTACTAGGATACTCATCTCAGACTGTTTATTGTTACTACTGGTTATGTTTGAAAAAAAATTTCTTTGCTTCTGAGGGAAAATAAAGAAAGAGTGCAGCATAATAGGAGCCTCCGTGTCTTAATAAAATCCACTGTTACCAATAACAGTAAGTCCTCCAACACATTCAGATTTGATACTAGTGATTATTACTAACAATCCCCTTCTTGATGATACCTAATTTGAACCTACCAAATGTATCTTTAAGCAAAGATTATTAAAACATGTCTCATATGAGCTGTCATCTCTGCATCTCAATCCTTTCTGGTACAGGTTTCTCATTGCAAGACATCTAATGTCAATGTGCTTGGTGTGTCCATTTACGTTCTCTGTTTGTACCATTTTTATATAGCTCTGGTTGTCCTCCATCAGTCAGATGGGCTATGATCGAAACATAGAAACATAGAATGTGATGGCAGATAAGAACCATTCGGCCCATCTAATCTGCCCAATTTTCTAAATACTTTGATTAGTCCCTGGCCTTATCTTATAGTTAGGATAGCCTTATGCCTATCCCACACATGCTTAAACTCCTTTACTGTGTTAACCTCTACCACTTCAGCTGGAAGGCTATTCCATTGTCATTTCAAAGTCCTCTAGAAGTTAGTTAAGTCATTGTGTTCCCTTGCATGCTTCTGCTGTGGAGATACATTCTTTAAAACAATATGCCACTAGTTCTTGCGTATGGCTAGTCCAGCTGATGAGGTCCATTCCCATATAAGAACACATGGCACTTACAGATTTACAATCTGATTGGCCTCCAGCCCATTCTGCATCTGTGTAGCCTATTAGCCTGGGATCTTTGATAGCTCATAACTTTAGTTTAAGATGAGCAGATCCTTTAAGATATGTTATTACTCTCATAAGTGCCGTCAAAGTCTTCCACAGATCCGGACTGGCCCACCGGGATACCGGGAAATTTCCCGGTGGGCCGCGGCACCTGGGGGCCGGCCGCGTTCCTGGGCCGGCCCTTTAAATACTGCAGCCGCCGAGCGCTCTGATAAGAGCCTCAGGCGGCTGCAGCTTCTCCCCTGTAGCGTGACCGAGCTGCACTCCGGTCCGCGGTGCCCGGCCGGACTGATAGGAAGGTGCACACTGAGTGTGCACTTCCTGTCAGTCCGGCCGGTTACAGGAAACAGAAACTCCGCGCGGAACAGGAGTTTCTGTTTCCTGTCGCCGGACTGACAGGAAGTGCACACTCAGTGTGCACCTTCCTATCACTCCGGCCGGCCACCGCGGACCGGAGTGCAGCTCGGCCACGCTACAGGAGGTGCAAGTAAAGAGAGGGAGGAGGGGGGAATAAAGGATGAGGGAGGGGGGAATAAAAAGAGGGAGGGGCAGAACAAGATGAGGGGGGGGAATAAGAAGAGGGAGGGAATAAGAAGAGGGAGGGGGGAATAAGACAGGAGGGGGGTAACAGATGAGGGGAGGGGGGGAATACAGGAGGGAAATAAGAAGAGGTAAATAAGATGAGGGGAGGGGGGGAATAAGAAGAGGGAGAGGATAAGAAGAGGAGGGGGGGGATAAGAAGAGGAGGGTGGGGGATAAAAAGAGGCAGGGGGAAACAAGATGAGGAGGGGGGAATAAAAAGAGGGGGGGAATAAGAAGAGGGAGGAGGGATAAGAAGAGGGGAGGAGGGATAAGAAGAGGAGGGGAATAAAAAGAGGGAGGGAGGGGAATAAGAAGAGGGGAGGGGAATAAGAAGAGGGAGGGAATAAGATGAGGGGAGGGTGGAATAAGAAGAGGGGAGGGAGGGGAATAAGAAGAGGGGAGAGGGGAGAGGGGAATAAGATGGGGGGAATAAAAAGAGGGGGGAATAAGAAGAGGGGGGGAGGGGAATAAGAAGAGGGGAGGGAGGGGAATAAGAAGAGGGGAGGGGGGGGATAAGAAGAAGGGGCAGCTCTATAGGACAGGGGCAGGGAGCTCTTTCACACAACGCACCCACACACACACACACACACACAATGCATCCCTATACATACACAGAAACACAACTTGCTTCCCTTACACACAGAGAAACACACAATGCATCCATTACACACACACACACACACAATGCAACCCTTACACACAAAGACAATGCATCCTTTGCACACATACACAGAAACAGACAATGCAAACACACACACTTCTTTTCTTACATACACACAGAAACACAATGCATCTCATGCACACACATACAGACACACACCTTGCATCCCTTATGCATACAAACACACAACCAGAAACACATAATACATCCCTTATACACAAATACACACTGCTTCCACTAAACACAAACACACTGCATCACCTGCACAAACTGGTAACCCTAAACACTACATACCATAAGCACACATATTAGATCCTCTACAATAACACATAACACATCCCCTACACACTCCACTCCCTGTGAGCGAACTCATGGGTAGGTGGAACATATAAGTGGACTTTATGGGCCTTATGGGCATACTCACCGTCAGGCCCTGGGGCCCAGACCTTGAGCTGTGTAAGGGGCCCCAAAAAAATTGAGCTGCTTCCAATTCTCCCAGAACATTGAATTTTGTGACCACAGTTGCAAACAGCCTCCAGAGATCCTGTTCTACACCAGACCAGTGGAGCCAAACTGCAGCCCATCATCATCCTCATCTGCTTGTAAATAGGCAATCTAGTATATTATTAGTGACACTAATCTATAATTTACCTCACATTAAAGGGACACTATAGCTTAATGAAGTGGTTCTGGTGTCTATAGCTGGTCTCTGCAGGCTTTTGAATGTAAACACACACTGTGTGCAGCACTGGCGTTAGTTCATATGGCAGGTCATATGGGTGGGGCATTGTGATGTGACATGTGGGGGCAGCAAATTTTAATTTTGTCGATGGCGGCAAAAATCCTTGCACCGGCTCTGATCCTGGGCAGGTGCACCAGTCTACTTGACTGGTTTTGCCCCCCAGGCCTAAGGCTGCCAGCCCTCCCCTGGCCGCTGTGGAGGTCTTTTGGCGGCCGCTGGCGGACTTGTCCTGGCGGCCGCTGAGGGAGCTGCGCGAGCTGCGCTGGCTCTGCTCCCCAGCACGCAGCTGAATGAGACCAGCGCCGGAATATGACGTCATATTCCGGCGCCAGTCTCATTCAGCAGCGCGCGAGGGCGGGAGGGCACTAACACAGGAAGCACCTCTAGTGACCGTCTGAGGGACTGTCACTAGCAGTGTCACTTTGAAGCAATGTAAACACTGCCTTTGTCTGAAAAGTCAGTGTTTACGTTGAAAAGCCTGTAGGGACATGCTATAGACACCAGTACCACCACATTAAGCTGTGTGTGTGTGTATCAATGAGCTTGTGTGTGTCACTGAAATGTCAGTGAAATTGCCTGTGTCTGCATGTGCGTATGTTTACTGTATAATTAAACGTTTTACCCTGAAAGGACCAATATTTTATATTAGAAAAAGCAATATATATATATATATATATATATATATATATATATTACTCAATCATCTGTCCTGGCAAGACATAGCCTTACATATTGACTTATGGGGCTGGCACAAATTTTCTTTCCAGGGCTGCTTTGTATCCCCAGTCCGGCCCTGGTCTTCCATAGAGCATTATTGCATGTACTGAGAAATGTACTTTTATAGAATTTGTTTAAAGACCTTCCATTTATCCTCTGTGCTGTTGCCAGTGAATAATACTGTTGCAGTTGTAAATATGCATTTATCCTATTGAATTAGGATAAATAGTATTATACTATTTTTTTTTTCTTTCTGTTTTTGGCATATTATATTGAACTTACAGTACACGTATATTGTACGTGTTTATAGTTGTGAATCTGAATTGTGATTAGGTGTTTACAATACACAACCAGTAGTTAATATACTTGCAGAATTTTACCAATAGAAGTCCACTAGATCTATAAAAAGAACAAAAGGGAACAGACATAGTGCAATATAGCAGAACCAATATAGAACAAAAAAAGACCAGAACTCACAACGTAAGTTGCGTGCCACTCAACACTATTTATCTCGCTTTTTTTTTGTGCTATGGGTGGAATTTAGAAAAACTGACTCCCCCCACCCACAAAATATGTTCAGCATTGTGCATTTTGGTTAGTCCATTTAGAAATTTTGATCACCAACTAATTGACTGGAATTTGTCCGAATTGCAGTTTGATCTGAGATAACTTTCCAAGTCTAGTAAATGCGTTGCCTTGGCTTCTGTGATAAGCCGATTTCTTTTCCTTTGACAGGCTGCTGAGTATTTTGTATAACAAATGCTTGGGTTTTAACACTTTCTGCATTTTCTGATTTAACACATGCTGTAGCATATTTTACAGAGAAATCCTCACTAGTGCATGAATTAATGAATTGTAGCTTTCTGGATGATTTGCTAAAACCAGAATCACTCTGATTTCATCATTTGCATGTTTTTCAAGCCCTCCTCCGTCAGGCAGGATCATATTGATAAACATGGTATGAAATGATAAATAAATTATTCCGTTTAGACTGCTACTTTTAGAAAATTCTTCTAAGCCTTCCCATAGCTCATTGGCTGTCTTAAAGTTGTTGTTTTTTTTAAAAAATTCTTTCTGTTAGTGCCACTCCAGGGTGGCTTGCAACAGAAAATAAACATAAGCATTACACAGCTCGTACAACAAAATTATAAATGAACAGACAAAATTGACATGTTGCTGTTATGCTCGCCTAGCTGCAACCGGAGCAAGGTTTTTTGTTTTTGTTATAATGAGGTAAATAATTGGAACGGGTTGTTGTTCTCCGGTAAACTTCACCTGGGTAGCAAGCTAATGCCTTTGGGATCGTTGGCAGGGCACGTTTTGTGAAACTGTTGTTGCATAAGGTGTGATGAAGAGGAAGGCCCGAAATGGTCGGTTGTAACCTGGTAAGGTTGCTAGATTGCACCTAGAGTATACTAGGTTGGCAAGTGAAGAACAATGAAAAACTATTAAATACAATGAAATAATAATATGTTGGTGTGCTGTATTACGCGGTTCCATCATTACTATGGTTTGTGGGGAGGTATTAGTGCTGCTCAATAACACCTGAGCACCGTAGGGGGTGGGGGGAGGACAGATTATGTGTGATTTTGCTCTAGGAAAGAGTCTGATGCCTCTGGTGTTTGAAGTCAGTACATGATATCCCCCTTGGTAGCGATAAGGGATCAGGCTGGGCCCCATTTGTAGGTAATTCCAGCATCTCTTAGGATCTCCGTTACTTTGTGGACTGAGCACCTCCAGTCCAGTGTTGTTCTGCATAAGTCCTACAGGAAGGTGAGTTGTAGTTCTTCAGACTTGAAGGGGACCTTGGAACGTATTGCCTCCATGACTGCCCGCTTGTCTTTAAATGATTGGAAATGGAGCAGGACATCCCGAGGGGCTGCTGCTAGTGCCCTGGTGGATTTAGGGAGCCTGTAAGCACCTTCTTGGTTTGTCAATGGGGTAAGACAGGAGATGCTGGAGGATGTGGGGTAGTTCGCCGTTGAGGATGTACTCTGAGATGCCTCTAAATTTTGAGGTTGTTGCACAGACGCGCATCATCCATAGTCTCCAGTCGGGCCTGTATAGCCTTATGTGAGGCCTGTAGGTGTCTGATCTGCTCCACTACATCTGCTTGGTGCTGAGAGAGGGAGGACACATCTTTCTCCATTGCTTTTACCCTGTCTGTGACTGCCATTAGTTCCTCCTGTACCACTGCCAGGTTGGCATGGAAGAAGGTGTGTATGTGAACCATCAGGTTCATGATGTCACCTTTGGTGGCTTGGGCCCCTCTGTCTTTAGACTGTAGTAGTTCCTCAGGGTGAACAGCTCCCTGTATCGGATCCGGAGCATCCAGTAATTCCTTCTTAGAAGATGAGACGTAATGGTACGGCCGAGCCACCATCTTTGGCCTAGGCCTCACCTGAAGGAGGTCTCCGATATTCTTGCTGCCCTCCCCCTTTTCACCTTCTTTCCCATGTTGCCTCAGGTATCAGAGGCACCGATGGGGTTTGGCTACTGCTCTGTGAGAGAGGTAATCTGACGGTTATTGTGTATAGGTACTGGAGAAGTGCCTGTCTTAAAGTTTTTGTTTTTCCATCTCAGTTCTTGTTTTTCCATTATTTTTCTGCCACTGGATTATTTCTGCATGAGTTCCTTGTGAGGACTATTTCATTGTGTCCCAGAGTTCCTTTCTCACAAGCTCATTTGGCTTTCTCAGCTTCCATACCAGCTAACCTGTAGATGTGAGAAGTAGCACAGCAATTCCCATAACATTCACAACCTCATTGTAAGTAGCCATCCTTGTAGCTTCAACTCTCTAGGATAAATCATAAACGGAGGATACCGCACTCATACTTAGGATTCCAGGTGCTTATCAGGGCCAGCTTGGCAAAACCCAGTTTAGTAGATAAAATAAATTAGGTCCAGGCACTCAGGATTGCTGCAGGAAGGCAGGTTTATTAGAACAAAAAGTGCAACGTTTCGGCCTACACAGAGGCCTTTATCAAGCTTGTCAATCCTAGAACAGTAGATAAAATAAATTAGTTCCAGGCACTCGGGATTTCTGCAGGAAGGCAGGTTTATTGGAACAAAAAGAGCAATGTTTCAGCCTACACAAAGGCCTTTATCAAGCTTAAAAAGGCTTCTGTGTAGAAAGAAACGTTGCACTTTTTGTTCCAATAAACCTACCTTCCTGCAGCAATCCTGAGTGCTTGGAACTAATTTATTTTATCTACTGTTCTAGGATAGACATGATTATAATGATTTGCAAAAATGTATTGATGGTACAGACACTCAAGTTCCATCCAGTGTGCAAATTTATTGTAGCAAAGTAGAAACTGATTATGATGATGTCTGAACTTTTAGCTAAAACTCAGGCTGTATAAGGACACATATGAAGACCTTTGGCCCTCTAATTATACACCCACATTCCAGACTTCTCATGGTACAGAAAAGCAAATTACATCTGTTCTTTTAACCCATTGGACATCCTAATATGAATTGAAAATTAGTATATATAATTTTATGCAAAGTATTTTAAAATGGATTGTCCTATTACTGGATGCAATATTATTATTTATATTGCATCCAGTAATGGGACAATTCATTTTAAAATACTTTGCCCTCTTACCTCGTCCTGCCAGGCACTTGGTCTCCTCTGAAGCAAAGTATAAGACATACATACATGCAGAGGTGCAGAAGCCAGATGTTGATGCTACTACTCATTCGTGGGTTGAGTGTGTCAGCTGACCTTTCTCAGCCAATGAATGAATGTCTAGGCATCTAAATTTGCACAGAATTGACATTAGCCAGCCCTGAAATCTTGTTTTGGGCTGGCTGATGATTCCCCTTGATGCTGCCACAGGTGTTACAAAATGGTTAAACTCAGTATGTGCAACATTCCACAGTGAAATGCTGCACAACAGACTCCAGGCACCATGGCCACTTCAAATTACTGAAGTGATCATGGTGCCTGGCTTAACCCTTTAAACAGGAGCAGACCGATTTAATTAAAAAAAAGAAAGAAAACTGTATGTCTCTGAAACAAATGACTGCACAGTACTAGAGAGAGAAGTGAAGCATGATAAGATCATATCATATTTCCTCACCAGCACCATAGAGACTATAGAGGACAGATATTTAAAAATAACAAGCAACAGTAAATCCTCCAATACATTCAGATTAGGCACTAGAAATTATTACTGACAAGCTCCTGAGAGGGCAGACGTCAACAGATAGGCCCTGGGGAGATAGCGCAGCTAAGCGGACAAGAGCACATGTAGGAGTGTGGGGATAGATGCATGGGATCTGTTTAACCCCTTAAGAACACATGACATGTGTGACATGTCATGATTCCCTTTTATTCCAGAAGTTCTGTGTAAGTTAGTGTGGGGGAGGTCTTACCTCAGTGCCACTTGAGATTCGGGCCAGCAAACAGCTTCCCTCCCGCCCGCCCTATTGGTATATTTCGTCACAGCTAGCCGGGGGTATGTCCTTGCCAATTGAGTTTGAGTGGTTACGTTTAAGTATATGGAATGAGATGAACAAGTTTTTTTAGGTCTCAACCTCCCCTGCTTCAAAAGGTTAAACATTAGGTTGCCTGAGGTGTCGTGCCCATCGAGCTTGGATAAGGTCGGCTGATGGCGGGCATTGGAAATATATGATTTTTTATGATGGGGGGGGGGGAGGTGAGAGGAAGTGGTGATTAGGAACCACTGTATGTTTATTGGAAAGGACGGTTGGGTCACTGTATAACACTATGGGTGGAGTTATATATGTATATATGTTAATTTATGCTTATTTATGTCTAACATTTTGGTTACAGAAAGAAGAGATTTAATTAATAAAGTTATGGATGTGTTATGCAGTAATTTAGTTTGTGATAATAAATACTGTGGCCTGTTCATCCATACTAAGTGGTCTGTCGTTATTGGGGGGGTAAATGGGTTTAGATTTGTGCTAGGATGCATCGCGATTCCCCACTACGTACATACATGTATGTGCTACAGCCTGACAGCTCCACCTTCTGATTAAAAGCAACAAAAAGTGTATTGCAACAGAGGCAGTAGTCAGTATTTGGGAAGGCTCTTTGATTACCCAGCACTGTGTGGATACATGCTAGAGTTGTTGGCCCACAATCTCAATGCTATCTGGGCTTGATATGATCCACTGATATATTTCCCAACAGACTGCAGAGTCTGGGGCTGAACTCTCTTCCAGACTATAATCAGTATTTGGGTTGTGGACGTGTTTGGAATGGCTAATGGATAAGATTGTGAAATTGGTGTGAATGTACTCAGTTGATGACTTAAAGGAAAACTCCACTGCTAAAAAAATTTTTAAATATAAAAAAATAGTTTTAATAGTTAAACCCCCAATGAAAACATCTATTCATTTAATTATGCTTTTTTTTTTTGTATTTGGATGTATATCTAAAAACACCTTTCAAAAGCTGCATGTCTCTAATCTGAAGCCTTTTCCCACCTCCCCCTCCTGTCCATGCTTTCTGTAGTTGTTAACTCACAAACTTTTCCCAATGTAGCTCAGTAAGAAGTATTTGGAAAGTAGATGCTCTGTGTATTCTTGGGTTTAGCGCCACTGAGCTACATAAACCAGAAAGTAATAGAGCTGGTTGTCTGATCAAAGTCAGGGGTGTGTAACAAGGACAATATATAAAAGTGGCAATTTCTATTGAAATTTGCACTTATAGTAAAGTTATTAAAAAAAAAAAGAGGACACTCTTCACCCATAAAGCATTTAAGCAAGCTAAATGGCTCTAGGGGACTGGAGTTTCCACTTAAGTTGACAGCCCATCCCTGCTTTTAAACCAATAAACAATGTTTAGAAAGCCAACATTTCTGAGAAAATCCTAAAAGGCTGTAATGAAATTGATTATTTTTATGATCCAGATGGGAGGTTCCTCAAAGGATAGACGAGAATGATACGGCTACGATCATGTGGGACACTTTGAAATCCATACAGACAAGCAAGTACTGGCCAATCATCTTGACATTGTGGTGGTAGACAAGAAATGAAAGACTGTGGTGGTGTATGTGGAAATACCTAGTTATCGAGTTATCATAACATCAAGAAGAATAAATATTAGGTTGTAGACAAATACCAGAACTGAAAAAGAAGCTAGAAAGGATGAAGGCAGTAGTAGTCCCAGTTGTGATAGCAGCATTCAGGGTTGAGACCCCCAAGTTGGGGAAGTGGCTTTAGCAGTTTCCAGGTGGGAAATCTGAGATTTCTGTCCAGAAGAGTGCAGTTCTAGGAAAGATACTGCGCAGAACTCTCAGACTCCCAGGTCTCTGGTAGAGAACTCAAGAATGAGGAATACAAAAACAAAAAATACCTGGAGGGGTTAGAAAGTAAATGTATTTATGTATATATTTTATTGTTTTTCCCTGTTGTAGTTTGCATGGTGATGTCTAGATTATTTTCTTATTCGTGGTATCATGGTTTGTAGAAAAAGCCCCACAGTGCAGGATTACTGTTCATGACTTTTATGTCTTTATAGTTGAGGTAATGGCATAAGGGAGTTCTGGTGTTGTTAGCTTGTGCCATTAGACCGGAGCTGTAAACAGAACATTTATTCTGCTAAGGCCAAGAGAGATAAAAACTTTCACAAGTACGAATCAAATAATGTGAAATATCAACCAACGAAAGGCCATTCAATCTTTTCAAAGAACACTCAGAAAGTTCTCTTGGATGCAGAATGCTTTAAAATGTTGACAAATATACAAAAGAATATCAAACTCATTTCGGTTAGTGTCATTCATGATGATTTATCATCGAAGTCTGGAAAAGCAGTGGTCTCAAAGGTGAAACAATTTTAGCTTCTTCGTTTTTCTTATTTTTTTAAACGGAATGTTCCAGAGTGGTTCTTATATCCTTAGGGCTGCGCTATTAAATTCAGACCCAGAAAACTTAATCTTCCAGCCAGATTTGACATGATTGTGGCTGAATTGTAGTAATTCAAGAATAGTTTGTTGGTTGAAGAATGTGTGTAAACTAAATATCTCTTTTTATCTTTCTTTATTATATATATTTTTGTATTTCTAAGTATAAGATCATCATTGTTTTTAAAATATTTTTAGGTATTATCTTACATTTACATGCCAAGAATCAATATTTACTAAAAAAAAATATTAAAGTCTAGCTGGGATATATTCAGTCGTTCATATTCCATCTTTGTAAATTTGGCTTAAAAAAATATATAATACTTTTTGTGTTTTAAAAAAAAAATAAATGCAATAACATTTGTTTGAGGCTTATTTTTCTCTTCAAAACCCCACCTTCTGTCTTTCAATGCCAAATCCTATATTCACTTTCTCTTCTTAAATTGCCAGAATATATCAGATTAAAACAAAACTGTTAAATGAAGTAAGGAAATAAAACAACAACATATATATAAATCAGTTCAAGATGCAATAAGAGCTAATTGAATATAGAAATACCCCTATATTCACCCAAAATGTGCAAAATAGAGGTTAATAAATAACAGACTTAACTTTTGTATGGCTGTGCTGCCGGACCCCCTGACTGACTCGGGCCCTCGGTCCATGACCGATCTGCCCGACCTGTCAGTCCGCCCCTGCATATAACTGTATGCCACGTTCTGGTATATTCATGATGTAATAAGGCAAGAATTTGAGTAGATCACAGCTTGCATTTGAAGATGGCAAATAAATACCAAATACTTGGATGGAACTAAGTTTAGGTCTGGTATCACTCTGCTTCATCAACATTGCTGACAGGGCCGGACTGGGAAAAAAATTAGGCCCGGGCATTTTTCAATTAGAGCGGCCCCCCAAGAAGGGGGCGGGGCCAGAGAGGGTGTGTTTTGTCATCACTAATGACAAGCACGCCCCCTCTCAAAGTGAGCATGTTGGTTCAATGCGCAGAGCCCCGCTGAAGAGCTCTGGCATTAGAAAAGGGCCCTGTATTTGTTCTGCGCAGCGCAAGCAAATGTAATAACATGCTTGCGCTGTGTTTGCTTTTAAATTGTCTCTGGTGTCTCCACAAGTGGGATATCAGAGGACAAAAGGGCCAGGAAAGTGTATGGTGCATGTGTTTGGCGCCTGCTTGTGGGATTGCCTGTGTGTAGAGTGTGGTGTGGTATTGTGTAAATAGGTGTAATATGTGTTGCTAGGGGCTGTAGAGAGTGCGTGTATAGGGGCATAGTGTTATAGGGGATGTAGCGAGTGTGTGCATACGGGCAGTAGTGTGTGTGTATAGGTGACGTAGTGTGTGTAGGGGTTGTAGAGAGGGTGTGTTTAGAGAATGTTGTATGTCTTTCCTTACAAGGAATATAGTGTGTGTGTAGGTGGTGCAGTGTGTGTGTGTAAGAGATCTAGTGTGTAAAGGACCCAGAGTGTGTATAGAAGATTGTGTGTGTGTGTGTGTGTGTGTATGTGTGTAGAGGATTAAGAGTGCATATAGGGTAAGGGATCTAGCGTGTATTTGGAGCATAATGTGTGTAGTGGTGCAGTGTGAGGGGTGCTGTAGTGTGTGTGTGTGTGTGTATATATATTTATATATATTTGGACGTATTGTATGTGTGCGCAGTGTGTTTGTGTAAGAGGGGTGCTGTGTGTGAGGGTGTTTTTATCTGCCGTCACATTCTAGGTTTCTAATTTTCTTATATGTGTGTGTGTGTGTCTCTGGGTGTGCTGTGTGTGTCTGGGGGTGCTGTGTGTGTATATTGGGGTGCTGTGTGTGTTTGGGGGTGCAGTGTGTGTGTCTGGGGGTGCTTTGTGTATCTGGGGTGCTGTGTGTGTCTGGGGGTGCTGTGTGTGTATCTGGGTGCTGTGTGTGTCTGGGTGCTGTGTGTGTCTGGGTGCTGTGTGTGTATCTGGGGTGCTGTGTGTATCTGGGGTGCTGTGTGTATCTGGGGTGCTGTGTGTGTCTGGGGGTGCTGTGTGTCAGGGGGTGCTGTGTGTGTGTCTGGGGGTGCTGTGTGTGAGGGGGCTGTGGGTGTCTGGGGGTGCTGTGTGTGTCTGGGGGGGCTGTGTGTGTATCTGGGGGCTGTGTGTGTATCTGGGTGCTGTGTGTATCTGGGGTGCTGTGTGTATCTGGGGTGCTGTGTGTATCTGAGTGCTGTGTGTATCTGGGGTGCTGTGTGTATCTGGGTGCTGTGTGTATCTGGGGTGCTGTGTGTATCTGAGTGCTGTGTGTATCTGGGGTGCTGTGTGTATCTGAGTGCTGTGTGTATCTGGGGTGCTGTGTGTATCTGGGGTGCTGTGTGTATCTGAGGCTGTGTGTATCTGTGCTGTGTGTATCTGGGGTGCTGTGTGTATCTGGGTGCTGTGTGTATCTGGGTGCTGTGTGTGTCTGGGTGCTGTGTGTATCTGGCTGTGTGTATCTGGGGTGCTGTGTGTGTGTCTGGGGGCTGTGTGTGTCTGGGGGTGCTGTTTGTGAGGGGGCTGTTAGGGAATTTATTTTAAATATATATATTTTTTTTTATGAATAATTTTAAAAAAAAGTTATGTTCCCCCCCCCTCCCTACCTTTAGCCTGGGAGGGGGAGGGAGCCGTTCTGCCTGGGAGGGAAGCCTTGCTGCCTTCCCTGGTGGTCCAGTGGTGAGAGTGAACTATAACCTGCGGGTTAGAGTTCACTCTCGCGAGATCTGAGCGTTGCCGCGGTAACCGCGGCAACGCTCAGAATCTCACGAGAGGACCCGGCAGAGCTGCTGGTTAGAGCTCCGCCGGTCCTCTCTCCTCCCTCCCTCCTTCCCCAGCCGGCGGCCGCATCTCCCTGCCTGTGGGCCGGTGAGGGAGATCTTTGATCTCCCCACCGGCCCATGGATTCACATAGCAGGGCCGGCGTTCAGGTAGCGCTGGCCCTGCAGGGGCCGGCCGGGGAGATCCTGTGATCTCCCCTGCCTGCCTCGGCCCCACGGCCATCGCGGTCCACCGGGCATTTTCCCGGTATGCCCGATGGCCAGTCCGGGCCTGATTGCTGAGTATGTTGAGTATGGTGAAAATAGTCTATGCATCATATGGTCTACTAGATTGAATGAAGGTTTGCTGGGAAGGTTTGCTAAGTATTTTTGATAGTAAGCTCAAATAGGCAGGGTCCTTTTTCACCTACTGTTCACGTATGTCAATCATTCTTTCTCTGCGGACCCCTGCGACCGGGTACCTGGCGCCATCTTTTGCCGTCCAAGGGTTTCAACGGGTGGCCCATGGTGTTAGGGCCACCCGATGGAGATGGATTGTCAGGGGGCCCGGTCAGCGCTGGGCACTTTAACAGCGCGACCGGGCCCCCTGTGATGAGATCACATGCTGGGAGGAAGTGACTGCATGTCACTCCTCCCCGTTAACACACAGAGCCCGTGCGGGAGGAAGAGGAAGGAGCCAGAGTGGGAACTCTGACTCCCATCAACCTTAGCCACCACTGGACCCAGGGAAAGTCACCCTGCTGCATCTAAAAGGTAGGAAACAGGAGGGTGACTTAAACATTGTGTGTGTATGTCTTTATGTATGTGTCTGTGTGTCTGTCTGTGTGTGTGTCTGTCTGTATGTGTGCCTGTCTGTTTGTATGTATGTATGTGTCTTTGTGGGTCTTGTGTGTATGTGTCTGTATGTGTTTGTGTCTGTATGTATGTGTCTGTCTGTGTGTCTGTATGTGTCTTTGTATGTGTGTGTGCCTGTCTGTGTGTGTCTGTCTGTATGTATGTGTTCCTGTCTGTTTGTATGTATGTATGTATGTATGTGTATTTGTTTGTATTTGTGTCTTGTGTATGTGTGTGTGTGTGCCTTTCTGTATGTGTGTGTCTGTATGTATGTATGTATGTATGTATGTATGTGTGCCTGTCTGTTTGTATGTATGTGTCTTTGTATGTGTGTGTGCCTGTTAGTCTGTATGTATGTGCCTGTGTGTGTGTGTCTGTCTGTATGTATATATGTGTGTCTGTCTGTTTGTATGTATGTGTGTCTTGTGTGTATGTGTCTGCATGTATCTGTCTGTTTGTGTGTATGTATGTGTGTCTGTATGTGTGTGTGTGTGTGTCTGTTGGGGGAAGGGAGTGGGGGCCCATGGATCAGTTTTGCACCGGGGCCCCATGGGTTGTGTGTACACCACTGAATACAATAATAACAGAGAAAAACATAATGCAATAATGTTTAAAGGATGCGAGTGAATAAATTTATAATTAGTCACACTCACAAACCAATATTGATTGTAAGCAAATCATCAAATTATAGTAGCCTCAGGACTTGTGGAACATCATGGCATATATAGAAAGGAAAAAAGAAAATAACAGTGCAGAGTATCTAGATAAAATGACACAGAGTCTATATTTCTTTTAATTGTTTATTTATTTATTTTATGTTTCCTGGTTTTCCTGCTTCTTGGGATCCTGAGACCGGAATACTTATTCAACCTAAGTATGTGCTTATTTGCCACTTTCATCTTGTAAGTGTGCCTTTTATTAAAAAGTGTCATTTTATCATATGTATCAGCCAAAGGGTGGTTTTTGTGAATTTTTTACCTATTGCCCACTGAGTGTATTTTCTACCCACTAATAGGTGTATCTGTATATACTATATCTGAATCTAGGTACCTGCGTAGTGTGGGCTTCACTGCAGGCCTGTCTCCACTTCCGTCAGCTGTACTGAAGGGTTTGCAGCCCCAGTTAGTCTGGGTGTTCTCAACACCCTCCCTGTCCCGTCTGTGGTTGGCTGGTAGGGTGGCTATGCCCTAATGTCTACAGGATGAATTTGATGTAGTGAGTGGTTACTGTGTAACCTTAAAAAAGAGTGTATGCCTGTGTAGTCCTGTGAGTGTTGAACAATTGGCCTAGTATGTTGACCTGGCACCATTTATTGTTGATAGTATGTAGGCATATGTTTGCAGGTGGTATGAGATAAGTTTAAGTGTTTGTTAGCTAATTTAAGGTTGAGGTGACAAAAGGATGTGAATGTCACCATGGTATTCGGAAGTGAACTTATTAAAATGGCCAGAGTCCTAGTATATAAATGGGTGGTATAAGCGGAGAGAGCCTCATGTGCCAGCAATCTACCATGACCATGAGATGAGCTAATCCAGAATGAGATCCTGGAATGTAGAAGTTTTAGTATGTGGTTAAGCAGCTGTGGAATGTTTGGAGGAATACCTGAAATGGGATTGAGACAATTCTTCGGCTGTTATGTTGTGACCGGCTGTTATGTGAATGCAGACAAGGTAAAATTGCTGTGTTGCTGCCAGCCAAGTAACTTTGATTACTGCTGTGTTTGAGTAGAAATTGACAGACCTCCTCCCCCATAGAGACCCCCAGGCATGTGCAGTATACTACAACGAGAGCTGAAGATTACTAAAAGAGTAGGCTTCATGTCTCTGCCAGCCACGTGTCACGGAACCAGTTGTCCTTGATGATGGCTGCAAACCTAGTCTAAAAAAACAGAGGAATCATTGGTCAGTGGGAGAATGAACCTTTGCAGATGAATGACCCAATGTTCCCTTATATGCTGGACTCTGTCTGGGGTGTGGTGGAGGGGGAGGGGGGTCAGGGCTGTATTGATAATAAGTCAAGATGCACGACTAGTAATATTAAAGGTATAGGCCTTTGGTATATCTTGGGGTAGAGAGATACCAAGGATGAAACAGGGCCCTGTGCTTGAGTATAGCAATAGGTTCCTCAACAGGTACAACGTACAATGTGTCATGATAATGTATCGTTGTGTGGCAGTCACAAACAGTCAATAGCAGCCATGAGAGGGTTACCACAAATACATTGAACAGTTTAGGGCTGCTATAGATCCCAGATATGAGACGGGTGGCAAATAAAATGCCCCTACCATTTAATACCGTGCAAATGCCACAGAGATGTCCACTGTGGCATGATGCAGGGAACTATTTGGGAATTAATTAATGAAGTCAGGCAATCTAAGAGGAGACCAAATTGATGTCTTTGCCTACCAATATGTATTAGAAAACGGCTCGCACCAAACCCTTTGCAGCCAGTTGATCTATCCCTAAGTAATGCAGGGAAATAGAAACGTAATGGATTGATAGAAAGTATATTGGAACATACGTACCTTGCCAAACTGGTGAGGTTGAGCTTGAGAAAGGAATATCATAGAGAGGAACCTAAAGACACAATGGTAATATGTTCAGGATGATGCAAGTGGTAATTGAGATAACGTACCTGTGTTGTGATTAAGGATTAATACGTCAACAACAGGTTGATAAGTAAGGATGGTGGGAACCCAGAAAAATAAGGGAACTTATGTATAAGTACATACCTAGGCCAAACAAACTGAGTAAGGAAAAGAGATACCTGATTGAACTGAATTTAGATATGAGTTCCCAATGTGCGTCCTTCTACTAAAAGGACCTGAAGTATATGTGAGAAGGAATAGCCTAAGTATGTGTGAGAAGGAATAGCCTAAGTAATTAAAAACCAAAACATGTATATCACATCTCTAGCTTACTAGTGTGTGGTGAATTATGAGATCTAGTTTGCACCTTAGTTGACTAGTGGGTTATACTTATTTAAGTAAAATAGACAGATCAAATAGGTCTGAATACATATAAAGCTTGATGAGGGGTTCTTGTGTGGGCCTAGCGAGGCAGTGTGGAATGGAAGAACGTGATATGAATGGGGGGCCGAAATTGGATCGTACTTGTTTGCCCAAAGAGGGCCGTATGTAACCGAATGGAGTAAAGGCCTAGTGAGGGTCACGTGTAGAGGTATTGTAGCAAAAGGCAGAGAGTGCCCAATGTGGGCACGCGGCCACAGGTTGCTGGGGGAGAGGGCTGCTGGCTTTCTACAGCAATGCAGAGTAGGCACCTGCCTGCCCAAAACGGCAGGCGCCTACTCTGCTTCCATGTCAGGAGGACTCGGAAGCAGGGGGAGGGATCTTGGAAGAAGCTCTCCTGTCCTCCCGCGAGCAATCTGTGTGGAGGGTTGCCGCGCATTACCATGGCAATCCTCCACACAGCATTGCGGGGGAGGACAGGAGAGCTGCTTTCCAGATACATACTTACCACCACCGGACAACCAGGGCTGGCTGTGTCCCCCCCTCCTTCACCAAAGAAGATTTAATATACTTTTATTTTATTTTATCACAGCATCCCTACCCCCCCACAAACACAGCACCCCTACCTCCCCACACACAGCACCCCTTCCCCCCACACAGCCCCCCACACAGCACCCCTTCCCCACACAGCACCCTTAACCCCCACACACAGCACCCTTACCCCCTCACACACAGAACCCCTACCCGATACACAACACCTCCCCCACACAAACAGCACTTCCCCACCCACATAGCACTCCCCACACACAGCACCCTCCCCCTACACACACACACAGCACCTCTACCCACCCCACACACAGCACCCCTGTCCCCCACACAGCACCCCTACCCCCACACACAGCACCCCTCCCACACACACAGCACCACCCCACACACAGCACCCCTCCTCACACACACACACACACACACACCCTCACACACACAGCACCTCTACCCACCTCACACACAGCACCCCTATCCTCCCCACACACACACCCTATTCCCCCACACACAGCACCACTACCCCCACACAGCACAAATCTCCTCCTCCATCACACAGAACCCCTCCCACACACACAGCACCACTCCCACACACACACACAGCACCCCTCACACACACACACAAACACACTCAGCACTCCACACACACACCACACCCTTACACACAAACACGTACACTGCACCCCTCAGTGCAGTATGTGTATGTGTGTATTCAGCAGTCTGTGTGTGTATGCATTCAGCAGTTTAATACCTTAGGTTGGCTTCTTTTAAAAAAAAAAAAAAAAATACATTGTGACAAAAGTACTCCTTTCCCTTGGTACATTGTCCTGGGATTGGGGTGTTACACACAGTCTTTTCAGGCTTTAGAGACACTTCACACGCTGGATGAGGTAAAATGACTTGCTCTTTTTATTGTGGTTCCAAAATAAATGCACAGTAAGGTATAAAAGGTTGTAACAAAATATATAAAACAAAATCCTTGCTCTTCTGAGCACTAACTAAACAAAATAATTAGCTAACTGGGTTGGATGGCTTGTCCATTTCCCAGCATAAACATAAACAACATCCTTACTGTTTTAGGGTTTTCAGCATTCTGTTTCCACTCACAGAAATCAAACACAATCTCCCTCCTCCATTGGCAGGGGAGTACTCAGTAGCACCTGTAATTGACAATCCTTTTCAGGTGAGTTAAATTAGGATTGAAACTCTGGAACTGGACTTCTCACCTGTAGGTTCCAAGCAATTTCCAAAATGTGGAGTGGAGCACTGGCCCACCCTACTTTCCAAGTGCCCCACCCCAGGACCCAAATATACACATATTAAAGTGCAATATTCATTTAAACACAACACGTTTCCCTGGGGCTAATTACACAAAGTAGGAACCTTGCAAAATCTGGCGAGCTATATAGATTCCTTGCTTTAGGTCACAACATGTAAAGAGTTATTCAGGGATTCCTGACAGATATCAGTGTTACAATGTAACTTTTGTTAATTTTGAAAAAAACTGGTTTGGAAATAGCAAGTGCCCTATAACTTTCCAAAAAAGCTGAGAACATGTTAATATTGGGTATTTCTAAACTCAGGACAAAATTTAGAAAGTATTTAGTATGGGTGTTTTTTGGCGGTTGTAGATGCGTAACAGATTTTGGGGGTCAAAGTTAGAAAAAGTGTGTTCTTTCACATTTTTTCATCATATTTTATAATTATTTTTATAGTAAATTATATGATATGATTAAAATAATGGTATCTTTAGAAAGACCATTTAATGGTGAGAAAAATGTATATAACATGTGTGGGTACTGTAAATGAGTAAAAGGAAAATTACAGCTAAACACAAACACTGCAGACATGTAAAAATAGCCCTGTTCCTTAATGGTAAGAAAATTAAAAAACAGTCTGGTCACTAAGGGGTTAAATTCATGGTCAAAATAGCTGAATGGGAAAAATTCAGTTTGTCTACTCTGGCCTTAAATTTGTAAATAACCCTGTAAACAATTTAACATCTATATGAAAACTCAGAAAGTTTAATAGAAGCAGAGGTTTTTTAGGTCAACCAATCTCATTTTAGAAAAATGGATAGCAATTGGGCTTAAAGGGACACTGTGGATACTATAACCATTTTGTCGTATAGAATTAATGATAGTGCCTTTAGACCCCTGGAACTGTACATCCATTCAGTGTTAAACTATTATAAGTTCCTTAACACAAAGTAAGGGTTCTTACATGAACCCAGCTCCCACTGAATCTGAAAACCTTGCTAGTTTAGCTGCAAAACCAGCACTATGCTTATCCAACACATGCTCACAGCTGCTCATCTACTATTCCCACAGTGTTGGAAACAACTTTCAGCTCCATCTATGAGGGAGTGGATACTATCTATGAGGTAGTGGATACATAAAGTAGACTCTACTAGAATAACAGAAAAACATAGATATTCCTTTACAAATAGATATGCTCTCTATAAGGATATCTGGGACCTGTGGTTACATTTCATGAAGAGGTGTTCTCACTTAGAGATTTAGGGAACATAACTATGGTAGCAGTTCCAATGCATCAAGGTCACCCATGAAGTAGGAACATACCCTGGTCTTTGTTTCTCTGACTTTAATGACTGGATACGTTTACCTATAATTACCTTTTATTTTCAATTTTAAGTTCAGTTTCATACTACCCCCCCCCACCCCCCAACCACCAGGGCGGCAATCTCCCCTGTTACTTATATATTATACCCTTTTACTTTAATTTTCTTGTACTTACTTCAGACTTGACTCCAGATTTGATGATTGCCGAAAATATTGCAATATGGAGCTTTCTTTGAGAACATAAGTATTCACTGATTATAATAGAGTAGCAGATATTATACACAAGTTTTACACCACTGCACGTAATTAGTACGTTATTACTTACTTAGGGGTATGAGACTCGGTTAGCGGTATCATGGTACATTGTTCCACATTGATTGTACTTTTATTTAGTAACATTTTGTAACATGCATGTACAGTGATACTTACTATATGTCTATACACAGCTTTGCCAACGGTATTTTTATATGCTCAATGAAGATTTAAAAAAGTAATGGTCCCTAGCCACCCATAGCCAAGCCCCTACCTGAGGTATAGCTGAGACAGAAATTACCCACTTCCTTCTAGCCATAACAATATACCAGCAATGGGCATTGTGATCGGCTGGAAGCAGTCATTTGTCACTCTCAGGCAATCACAGGTGTCACTGCTACTCAGGTTAATGCATCCGCATTAGACCAAGCAGCAAAGAATCAATGTAATGCTAAATCGAAGGACAACACCAGTGGACTCCAGATACTATAACCACTTCAAAGAGAAGAAGCAGTTACAGTGCCTACTGTGTCCTTTTAAAGGGATGGATGATGATTTGTCAGATTCTATATTCTTTTTTTTAGATATAGATTTTCAGGTATAGGATAGTAATTGGCCAAGAAAAAAAGCAAATACAGTTCTATGGTTGTTAGGAGACTGAACTAACTAAGCAAAAAAGACTGATCACCCTGCTGTGGCTCTTGCCTTCTCCTAGCAGACACTACCAAACCAAGCGCCCTGAAATCTGACCACTAGGTACACTACTTGTGCAGGTTATATGCTCCAATGCAGTCTGCCAACTCAGGCTGATTGCATGGAACTATTCATTGGCTCGGAACTCAGCCGTGCCTGGACAAAACCTTAACCCGGGTGGCAATTCTACATTGTGCATAGCATCAGAGTGCTATTTTCTCAACTAGGATATGAGTTATCTGGGGATACCTTATATGTTTGGTTTACTGGTGTCTACTGTTAGGTGCCCTGTTAAACAGAGGCACCTGGGTGGGATCTACATTGTTTTAGTTAACAAGCCCCTGCTGGGAGTCTGTGTATAAATGTGTGCTTTGTACCGTAATTATACATTCCTGTTTTCAACTCTCATCAAGTTTCAACTGATGCTTGAGTGGACTACTAAATACCACTGAATACTCTGTGGGAAAAGGAGAGAGGTTTTGGAGGAGATACTCTGGTTGAGTATTTGAGCTCTGCCACAATGGTGTTCAATCAATGAGTGAAATTTGGTGATGCATTTTAAACTGCTGGTTTTGTATCTATAGTTAAAAAAAAAGTAGTATGGGTAATTAGAGACACCATGCAAATAGGATACAAGGAGGTTAGCTGACTATACTCATTGAATGGTGAATGTGAGTTAGAAAACATAAAAGCACTAGAAGAATAGAGCTAAAATGGAGAGAGAGCAATATTTTCATTTGGACTACAATATTTCTTTCTGCTTCTAGATAAATGGGCGATACGTTCTTCTAACCACTCTTACCATTCCACTTAACCATTGTTCATATGTCTTGTTAATACCAAACTAGCACAAAATGTTTCAGCCATTTATAGTAAAAGATACTCATTGCAAGTGACATTTTTAGGATCATTTTAACTGCGGAACACCTGGTTTGGGAGCTTAATACACAGCCTTTTAAGTGTTATATTGCTACCCATGGCTAATCATTTATCCGAAAACATTACCAGAAAAAGTATCTGTCAATAACATTCTTTAAAGACAGCCACTAGCTTTGTGTATTAGTACCTGTACATGGTGTGTAGAAAGCATTACAAGAGGATTGGAGCCAATAATAAAATCTTACAGCTTGCCTCGTATATTTTCATCGGTCTGCCTATTTCAGTGTTATCAAAAAAACACACAAATGGTATGATTTTTAATAATGGATCCATTGTAAAATAGATTTAGCAATTCACACAGATATCACTAAATCCATTCAGCATCTCCAAAGAGACAGTAAATGGATATGTGATTGAAGAGGAATGACAGTACTAAAATGTTGAAATAATAATAAAAAACACTTTTGGCTTCCCATGCTGCAGTGTAAGAGTTATATGAACAAACACAGAAATGTATGGTAAAAAAAGTTTTTTTGTATATAAAAGATGATTTTGCTGCTTTCATAATTATTATATAAATATGCAGTAATTGCAATAATTCTTGTAAATTGAATTTTTATAGCATGGAATAATAATTCCATTTGTACTTTGGGAGCAAGGAATGAACAATGACATACAATGTCTGAAATTAAATTGCTTGCAACTAAAAAAAAAATCAGGAATTCATTCATTGGAGAATTAAAGGGACACTATAGGCACCCAGATCACGTCTCCTCATTGAAGTGGTTTGGGTGCAATGTCCCAGTCCCACTTAGTCCTGCAATGTAAATCATTGCAGTTTTTCAGAAACTGCAATGATTACTTTGCAGCACTAAGATTGTCTGTGGCTGCTCACTGTTTAAAAAAAAAAAACCCTACTATCTGGTCTCCACCCCTGCGCGGCGGATGGTGGCCCTAAATAACAATAAGGGGGGGACCTTTTGTCCTCCTCCGGCCCCCACCCCTGAGCGGTGGGTGGGGGACATAAATTACAATGGGGGGACCTACTGTCCTCCCCCCCGGCCCCCACCCCTGGGCGGCGGGTGGGGGGCCACAAAGATAATGAGGGGGGACCTACTGTCTTCCCCCCGGCCCCCACTCCTGAGCGGTGGGTGGGGCCATAAATTACAATGGGGGACCTACTGTCCTCCCCCCCGGCCCCCACCCCTGAGCGGTGGGTGGGGGCCATAAATTACAATGGGGGGTGGACCTACTGTCCTCCCTCTGGCCCCCACCCTTGAGCGGTGGGTGGGGGCCATAAAGATAATGAGGGGGACACCTACTGTCCTCCCCCCGGCCTCCACCCCTGGGCCGCATGTGGGGGCCTTAAAGATAATGAGGGGGGGACCTACTGTCCTCACCCTCCCCGGCCCCCACCCCTGAGCCGCGTGTGGGGGCCATAAAGATAATAAGGGGGGACCTACTGTCCTCATCCCCCTGGCCCCCATCCCTGGGCGACAGGTGGGGGCCATAAAGATAATAAGGGGGGACCTACTGTCCTTCCCCCCACCGGCCCCCACCCCTGGGCAGCGCATAGGGGTCATAATAATAATGAGGGGGGACTTAAGACAAATTCCCCCCATCAAAGGTGACTCGGGGTCCCCAAGCCCCTAGTCACCCACCCCCCCAATCCAAATAAAAAGTTACCCCCTACCTAACCCCCTCACCCTAAAAAACAGTGAGGGGGGAATAAAAGAAATAACCTGTAAAGAAAAATTAAACTTACCATTCGACGTCTTCTTTTTTCTAAAATCTTCATTTTTCAGCCCCAAAAAAGGCCAAATAAAAAGCCATCATACCCATCGAACTGAAAATAAAATAAAAAACCTGAGTGAAAAAAAAAACCAACAAAAAAGAACCTCAACCCCTGCGCAGCGGATGGGGGCCCTAAATAACAATAAGGGGGGGGACCTATTGTCCTCCCCAAGCCCCCACCCCTGAGCGGTGGGTGGGGGCCATAAATTACAATGGGGGGGACCTACTGTCCTCCCCCCGGCCCCACCCCTGGGCAGTGGGTGGGGGCCATAAATTACAATGGGGGGACCTACTGTCCTCCCCCCGGCCCCACCCCTGGGCGGTGGGTGGGGGCCATAAAGATACTGTCCTCCCCCCGGCCCCCACTCCTGAGCGGTGGGTGGGGGCCATAAATTACAATGGGGAGACCTACTGTCCTCCCCCCAGCCCCCACCCTTGAGCGGTGGGTGGGGGCCATAAAGATAATGAGGGGGGGGACCTACTGTCCTCCCCCCGGCCCCCGCTCCTGAGCAGTGGGTGGGGGCCATAAATAACAATGGGGTGGACCTACTGTCCTCCCCCCCCCGGACTCCACCCCTGGGCCACGTGTGGGGGCCTTATAGATAATGACGGGGGGCTGGTCAAGTGGAGGAAACCTCCATAAGGCAAAGAGTCCCTACTTTGTCTTATGATTTTAAAGAAAACTAAAGAAGACAGGAAGAAAAGAAGAACAGATCCTGAGAGAGGGGGAGAAGAGGAAGAGATTGAGGAAAAGTAAGTTCGCATGACAGTGCCGCTTTAAGTCTATTCTTAAAATAAACTAGTCTTTAGGTTTTAATTTTATTTATTTTTATCTTCAACTGTTACTCATAAAAGAAAGTCAGGCAAAGGTATTTTATTAGATGTGTATAGGTAATATAAATGCCCCAATTTGCTTTCTGTTTTAGTGCTTAAGCTTCTCTCGAATATATAGAGAGATGAGACTACATCTCCCTTCTCTCCTGAAGTCCGCTCACGTGATACAAAAGTAAATAAACACACATGAATGACGCTAGTCAAGGCATAGCAATGAGGGCGCGGCAATATCCGTATTCCCCTCCCACTCGTCTAAAGACATGCGCAGACAGAAAACACACTCCACACATGCACATACAAGGCATCACGTAATGCGGAAGTTATTCCGCACACCACGTGATGCGGAAATGATACAGATCGTCACGTTATGCTTTAAAACATAGCATAACTCTTAAAATAAGCTTAGTTTTTAAACTTATAGTTAATTATATAGAAACATCAAATAATACTATTTATGTAAGCTATGTATGTGGGCTTTTTTGTACTCTCTATTAAAATCTGTCATTTACCCGCCCATATGACGTCATTTTGGCGCTAAAGTTCAATAATTTGTATGTAATTAGTCCCCTATATAAACAAAGACATGCCAGGTTGATTTTTTCATTTGATTATTCTACTTGATAAAGCCTTGCAAGGCGAAACGCATTGTAGATTATTTTAGATTTTTTGTACTAATAAACAAATTGTTTGTAAACACTCTACATACCTGGTGTGACAGATCCATCTGTATAGACTACGATTGCTGGTTCGTCTATTTTTACCTTGTTCGTGGAATTACCCGTTCGTATGCCCGTACTCAGTGAATTGACTTTTCCACCGAACAAAACTACCGAACGGACGGCCACCCAGAAAAGAAGTGTGCTGCTGGTTAACCTCTCGATCCCAATTAGAACGTTGTGGTTAACCGCAGACACTTCTCAATTAAAAACCGAATACAGGGTGGTCGTCGTTCGTATGTCGACCACGAGGTGGCGGCCATTTTAAACCATGCGAAAGACCAGCGGTGCTCGGCCTGGATTTCATGGAACTGAAAACTGACACTTTTTCTGCCGAACACCACTGAAGCCGCCGACCTCCCTTCTCAATCGACAGAAGGATGCGAACACCGGCCATTCGGGAGGTTTAAACACACGAATGGACTTACCCCAGATAGCCGTCCCATGGAGTCAATCGCATACCGAAAGACTGTAATAGACTTTGACTCCATGGCGATTGAACTGTACGTATGGGATCTGAGCGCTATTCGCCAATAATATGCACTCAGATCCAGGCTATCTGGGGATACATGATACGAATGGGTAGCATTCGACAAAAGTAAAGTTATAGATTTTCATATGTTTTGCTGTGTTGAATTTAAAATGGCGATTTGCCTCTGTCCTGGAGATAATTGAATTTCTTCTCAATTTTCTCCAGGGCAGAGGGGAGGGAATACTAATGCATTGTGGGAATGTTCTATGTCTGTGGGTCCTGACTTGCCATATGTCTGTCTATTGTCACAGTCTCCCATTTGGTCCCCTAGGGGAGTGTCCACCAAGTGGGAGACCTGCATAAATACAGGGAGGTAGCCCACAGTAAAGCCAGTTCTTGTTTTACCCTCAATGCGGAGCTTGGTCTCGTTATTGGGGGGATTTATTACCGACGACTAGAGACTGCTGGATGGAATTATTAGCCGCTTGGGAGATATATGTGTTCGGCTACTATTGGCGATTCGTGAGTTTGGAGCTCGTGGAGTAAAGTGCCCGTACGGATCCCGTTCGTGAGTTTACAGTGTTCCCTTGCTTGCGGTTCGCATGATTGTACTGGATACGCATGCAGCCTATGCTATTGCGAGAGGGGAGCATTCACTAATCGGCGGTTTGTACATTTAATGCTGAGGGTACCGTAACACCTGGCATTCTGATTTTACCATCCCAAGTGAGGACTAAAGAATCATAGGTGGGGTTTACACCACCAGAGCCCTATTCATCGAGCAGTAAGCCTGCTCAAAGAAATGTGAGTACTTCTCCTCTGCAGATATTTATCTTTATAATTATTCGATACAGTGAGCGCTATATTTGCTATTTTTCTCCTTTCCCCATCCGGAATTGTTACCACTGGAAATATTTGGAGTAACTATCTACCACACACATCCCAGGAGTGGGGATCATTCCACTTCATGCTATATATAAACCAGAACTGGACATAGCTCTGATAAATGTGAGTAAAATAATACCCATTCAGCATTATGTACTTACCTCTTTATATACTGTGCCATTGGAGTCTTTCCCCTTATGTCTTGCATGTACTCCTGGAACTACAAGAGCCATACCGTCAAGAACGTCTGGTTTTATCAAGCTTGGTTGTTCTCTCTATGACTTTATTTTTAAATTTTGTATTAATTTTTTAGCCACTTTTTATTATTTTTTGCATTTTATAGTTCTTATTGATATTTTATTTATGTTATTACTTTGGAATATTCCAATTCTTATAAGGTGCAACCTTACTCCTCTGCATCTCTCTCTTTGCAAATTGTGGGGTATCAAGAAGGAACCACTCTCATTCTAAGGTGTGCTGCCTTCCAATATAAAAAAGTTTTCTTTGTAACTTTTTTTAGCGCTGATCCTTTTTGTGAATACTATCCATTGCCATATATAGAAAAAAATGTAATAGAATTCATCCATTGTGAACAGCGTGTGCGCCGAAAATGTGTGTGTTTGTCTGCGTCACGTATTCATCCGCACATAAAAATGTGGTTAATGGCATTTACCGTCCTGACAGGAAAAGTTGTGCCGAGCAGCTTTACCGTCCTGACAGGAAAAGTTGTGCCGAGCAGCAATCATGCACATGGAAACCTGGTAATTGCTTTTGGGGTCAAAGGCCCGTTACAGCCCATTGGATCCACAGGAGGGGTATTTAAACCCAATTTTCCTTCTGCTCATTGCCCTGTCATGGTTTCATCCTGATGGTAATCCGAGAGTGCATTCCTGATCTTGATTTTCTGGTATTTGACTTTGGCTTTGTTTTGACTTCCCTGAATTCTGGTATTCTTGACTTTTGACTTTCCCTCAACATTGTGTCTGATTCTGTGTTGCTGACCTCGGCAAGTATTTTGACTATTCTTGGATACGTTAAGTCCGGCCATGCTAAGGTCCGGTTATACGTTATCCTTAGTCCTAGGTGTGACACAGTTCTGCGTGCTGGATCAACTTGTAATCCATATATATGCAATATTTTTTCTTGTATTATTGTGGTCCCTGAGGAAGTTCCGCTCAGGAACGAAACGCGTTGGACCGTTTCTTTTTATCCTTACGTTTATACTAACGTTATGGTGACTGCTTCACCTTTTTATAAATAAACAATCCTTTTTATACACAAAGAAAACAAAAACTATCCCTTACTGAGATAGTGAGTGATATACTAAAGTGCCTGAATAAAAGCAGCTCAACACAAAAAGTGGAATACCTTAATCCACAATAAAGTGCAAAATACAAGAAAATGCAAAATACAAGAAAAAAAAAGGTATAAACAATATACCAGCAAGTGGAGCGCTATATTGAATATATATATAAATAATGAGGGGGTATACTCACCCCTCCAACATAGTGATACAATGTGTCCAAATGTACATACAAAGTAAAACAACAAAAAGAGAGAATATAGTGCAGATGGTTTACAAAAAATAAAAAATGAATAATGGTAGCAATTGGTTGAAACCACTCACGTGGGTTGGAGCCTAAGCTATTGGCTCCGTAAGTGACTCCTTCTTGCTCTTGAGGCAGCAACACGGGATATGAAGATATGGCAGAGTACCTCATATTGGCTAGAGGTGTGTTAGACAGAGGCCTGGCTCTGAGGTTTGTTGGCAATGTGCTAATTTATTGGGATTGCATTCCCCACATGGTGTTCCTGGAGGCTAGAAAGGACTATATGGGATAATATATAAAAAAATAACAATTTATTGTAGAGATAAAAAAATGGTTAAAAAATGTTTAGATTCTCAAAGCACATAAGCTAAAATGATGGAAAGCTAGCTGGAGTTTGGACTTTTATACTTGGACTTTCCATCATTTAGCTTATGTGCTTTTGAGAAGTCTAAATATTGTTTTTATTATTATTTTTTTATCTCTACAATAAATTGTTATTTTTTATATATTAGTCCATATAGTCCTTTCTAGCCTCCAGGAACACCATGTGGGGAATGCTATCCCAATAAATTAGCACATTGCCAACAAACCTCAGAGCCAGGAATTCAAGGCTCTGTCTAAGGTGAGCATATCTATTACTATCTCACTATATTGTATACACCATCTGTACAATACCACCTATGAGGTTCTCTCTCTCTGTTTGTTCCATATCTTCGGGAGAAAATCGTTTGGGATAAAGAGGTGTGTTGCTGCCTCAAGAGCAAGAAGGAGTCACTTACGGAGCCAATAGCTTATAGGCTCCAACCCACGTGAGTGGTTTCAACCAATTGCTACCATTATTCATTTTTTATTTTTTTATTTTTTGTAAACCATCTGCACTATATTCTCTCTTTTTGTTGTTTTACTTTGTATGTACATTTGGACACATTGTATCACTATGTTGGAGGGGTGAGTATACCCCCTCATTATTTATATATATATTCAATATAGCAATCCTTTTTATACCTTCACCTTCCTGGAGTCCTGTTTTACCAACCGGTGACTGTGGAGTAGAAAGTGGGATCACTAGCCCCCCAGCTACTTCGGGGGAGGCACCCTATGAGCGCTGTGTTTGCCAACATTCTGTGAGTGCATTTCATGTGGCGCACAATATATTAAGTGTTTACTGTATTGCACTATTCTTTGTTTATTTCCCTCTGTTCTAGATTTATTCAGCCGTATCCCCAAATCTGCTGTTGGTTGTTTGTAATCCTGATAGTCTGCGCTTATAACTACGTGTAGCACCATGGTATATATGCAATATAGCATAATATAGGATATTTCTAAAACATATTTTCTAATTGGTACAGTTTTGATACCATTCTGCTTGAACAGATAGAGTTATTTGCAAATTTAAATGCTACTGATATATTGTAATTGACAGTCACTTCTGCAATGCAGAAAAGTTAATTTGATAAACACTTTCTACTTTATGCAAAACATGCATTTCATCATTACTTTGCTAAACATTCATCACATAATTATACTTTGTTGCACATTGCCAATTATTGGCAAAACATGTCCATCAAATAAGTCATAATGCTAGCTTTCTTTAAATGTTGATCTTTTTTTATTTTGTATGCCTTTTAGTTTTGCTGTGTTATAAATATTGGGAAATATAATTTCAAACATTAATATATTTGTTTCACCATTATGATTATTTTTATTAGTTGAAAATGTGGTTTTATTCAATGCAATGTTTTAAAATATTACATGTATTGATTTTTCAAGCTACATTTATTTTGCGAATTATGAAATTGTTCACTAAACTTTATCTTCTTTTATGTTTTGCAGTAACTTTTTTATAAGAGTTATATTTTATTTGTCACATATTACTAAGATATGATTATACAGTGATCATATCATTCAAATAGTTTTGTTCTTTGATGACATACTTTGACAAAATTTTTTGCTGCCTCAAACTTATGTTATTTATTTTCCCACGAATATATAAGTAGATATGTTATCAAACTTTCTGGAGGATACTGGGAAAATTGACAGGATTCTGCTGTTAAAGTTAATTCTTGTGAAAAACAAGCAAACACATAGAAACATGTAGTGGGAAGAAGATGCAAAGCATTAAGTTGTTTTTTTTAACTCTCATTTATTTTTTGTGAATTATGAAATTGTTCAGTACACTTTATCATCTTTTATGTTTTGCAGTAACTATTCTTATGAGTTGTATTTTATTTTTCACATATTATTAAGATATGATTATACAGTGATCAAATCATTCAAATAGTTTTTGTTCCTACGACGACATACTCTGACAAAATGTGTTGGTGCCTCCAACTTACGTGATTTATTTTCCCAAGAATATATAAGTAGATATGTTATCAAACTCTCTGGAGGATTCTGGGAAAATTGACAGGATTCTGCTTTTAAAGTTAATTCTGGTGAAAAACAAGCAAACGCATAAAAACATGTAGTGGGAAGGAGATGCTATGCATTAAGTTTTTTTTTTTACTTTCTAATGTATTCTCTTTAATCCTTAACTTTAAACAGACTTCAAATTTGCAGAGTGCATTTGTGGATGTTTGAGGTCAGAGCAGAAATTCATGGGATTCACAGAAAATGTGTAACAAAACCAACATAGGTATGATACTTAATCAACGTGTGCATTGAAGGCAGATAAAAAACTGTTGAAGTGTAAATCTTATTCTCGGTGGACCAAGCCATATACCAGCCAATTGAAATCTCACTAACACAGACACTAGACTTCATAAAAAATTTAAGAATACCTCTAGACAGATGCACATACTAAGAGTAGAGATGTCTCTCCCACAAACTCGTTAAAAAGACAAAACATGAAAGGTAAAAGATGAAATAATTTTAAATCTTTCTTCTGACAAATCTTTATTACTTTATACATTTACTTACATGGAATGGGTCACATTTATCCTATCAGAGTCATCAAAAGCAAATATCGCTACTAGAGGTAGTTATATTATATTTGAAGTCCTAGTGACTATTTATTTTCTGCGTAGTGTGTTTGTATTAACATGTAATAATTTGATGGTAAAGATGCTGCCCGGTTTATGTGGAGACTGTAGCCCCATGCATTTGATTGTGTCTGTTGAAATAAAGTATATGATAATTGTGTACGCAAGATCTACACTGACTATGAAAACAGCTAGAGAGGTTATTTTATTTTCAGTTCACGACATGTTTAACACACATTAGAACATATATATTATCAAGTAGAAATCGTGATTTTTTTTAACTAAAGTTATTCAGCCATTTGTGTGTATATAGCAAAAATAGAGAAATAAGGTAATTGCTAAATATAAATGTCTTTATTTACTGTGTGCAATTGGTACCCAAACAACTTACTAGATAAAAACCAACAGGAATACAATTATGTTTACAGCGCTTCTCTCAGTAATCATTGTAAAGTGTTGTGTAACAGTTTGACACTATACAAATTATAATAATACAATTAAGCACATTGTTCAGCTTCTCTGGGTTATTCACTAATATGACAGAATTCTGACCACAGTGGCAATTCTCATGCTTACTAAAGCCAAATACAGTCAGAATATGGTCTCCTCCAGCAATCTGCAGCAATCGCCCAAATGCATTTAGTGCTCAGAGTAAAATCGGTGCTTTCACATCTAAATCCAATACAAAGCATAGGATTGGGGAGGATTCAAAGAAAACCGAGACCAAATGCATCCGGCAGGATGCACACTTTGAAATTAGCGTTTACTTATTTAATGTTTGCATTTGAATACAGCAGTATGTTTTTATGTAGTATTAGCTTTTAAATGCAGGTGCACTTTTGTGTGTAGTGGGGTGTATGAATTAAGTAAGGGGTGTTAATACATCATTTTGGCATTTTAATATAGGGGTGTGTTTGCATGTAATGTTGACGTTTGATTCCTGGGATCTATGCATATATACATACATTGCCAAATACATACATGCATATAAAGATACACATACACATTGACACATACATATTTAGATACACAAACTGACACATTCACACACTGACATACACAGACACAGATACCTACATATATACACTCACTGACAAATACACACTCAGATACACACACTGACTCATACATACTCACACACTGAGACATACACATTTAGACACAGACATATACAGACATGAAACATGTACACAGACACATACACACACTGATACATACACACTCAGACACATGCACACTCAGATAGATACACAGAAACATGCACACACTGACATATAAACACTCACACACAGACACATAAAAACTCAGATACAGACACATACACACTCAGACGCATACACACTCAGACACAGACACATACACACACTGACACATACACACTCACACACAGATGCATATAGACACTGACACATACACACTCACTAACTCTTTGACACATACACACACTGACATACACAAACACAAATACAGAGATATGAGCACACTGACACACACATAGGTGCCTAGGGCAGCACAAAACCAGAATACACCACTGTATGACACCACAGTCTTTAGATACCTCCCAAGTAGCCTAATTTCAATTTGAGGAAAATAGCCACAATGTGAATTTCTAGTTCTCTAGGGTTTAAGAAGTCGAATCCATAGAAGATCTGAATGTACTACTTTATCTTACCTATTAGGCATATTCCTTAGTTGAGATATTTTGTAAAAATGTGCGTTATTTTGTGAGTTAGAGTAAGCTGCTTGGATTTGCTACACCCTTCTCCATCTTTCCTTAAAGGGCAACTGTTACTTTCCAGGATTTTTTATATTTTTAATTTATCCATATATTTAATAAATATTTCTTTCCAAGAAAAGGAAATTAAATGTCAACAAGACAGGTTTAAAAATTTTTTTGCCCTTTATTTTTAAAAACAATCAGACTCTCATCTCAGTTTCTGAAAGACCTCGAGCTTCAGAGGCCTCTTTGGAGGTGACCACAGGTGTATATATATGAGGAGTTATTTTTTTTCTAAAGCGATGTCACTTTTATTATAATCTTCATTTAGCACATATTGATTTGCATTGTGAGTATATTCATCTAAGTACAAACACTTTAACCCCTTCAGGACGGAGTCAATAGTACACGTTCTGATCAAAACAAAACGTAAAAACAAAAACTGGAATTTGCGCTACATGTCTGTTCAACCGTAATTCACCGCTGTCGCATTAAGTGCACCCACACTTATTATATATCATTTTGTTCAGGAGAAACAGGGCTTTAATTTATCATTAACTATTCATATATGGAACATAATTTATTATGAATAAAATTTAAAAAAATGTGAGAAAATAAGATTTTTTTTTAAAATTTGTATTTCCGTCTGACATTTTAGCTGTTAATGGCATAATACTGTTAGGTTTTACTGCAAAAAAAACACATATTTGTAATCAGCGATGTCTCACGAGTACAACAGTACCCCCAATTAACAGGTTTTATGGTGTTTTGGAAAGTTACAGGGTCAAATATAGAACGTTCCTTTTTCAAATTGAAATTTTCCATATTAGTAAGGTTACCTTTGAGACGGTGTGGTAGCCCAGGAATGAGAATTACCCCCATAATGGCATACCATTTGAAAAAGTAGACAACCCAAGGTATTGAAAGTGGGGTATGATTAGTCTTTTTTAGTAACCACTTAGTCACAAACACTGGCCAAAGTTAGCATTCATATTTGTTTTTGGGGGGAAAAAAGCAAAAAACTAATATTTGGCCAGTGTTTGTGACTAAGTGGCTACTAAGAAAGACTGGATATACCCCACTTGCAATACCTTGGGTTGTCTACTTTTGGAAATGGTATGCCATCATGGGGGTAATTCTCATTCCTGGGCTACCATACGCTCTCAAAGGCAACATAGCCAATCTGGCAAATTTCAATGTAAAAAAATGAAATGCAAGCCTTATATGTGACTCTCTAACTTTCCAAAACACTATAAAACCTGTACATGGGGGGGTACTGTTATTCTCGGGAGGCTTCAATAAACACAAATATTAGTGTTTTAAAACAGTAAAACAGTAAAACATATTACAACAATATAGTCCATAAAAGTGACGTTCGTTTGTAAAAAATGCAAAAAACGCCACTTTTACTTAAAATATCATCATTGTAATACAATTTATCATTTTGAAACACTAATATTTGAGTTCAGTGAAGTCTCCCGAGTAAAACAGTACCCCCTATGTACAGGTTTTATGGTGTCTTGGAGAGTTGCAGGGTCAAATATAGTGCTTGCGAATTAAATTATCTGCACTTTCTCCCTGTGTTGTCAGGCATGTCAATCAAATTTTTATTAATCAAATCACATAATTATGTTAAAAGATTACTTAAATATACACGTAGAATTTTAATATATATGCATTTATAGGTATTTAAATTCTACGTGTATACTAATGTAATCTTTTATGTAATTATATGTATTTATATATATATATATATATATTTGCGGTTATTTGTATTTTATATATATATATATATATATAATGTAATTCTAAGTGTATATTGTTACATATATATATATATATATATATATTAATAACAAAATACAGTTAGAATGAAATTACATATGAAGATATAATTTATATTAAATTTTGTTTCAATATTTTATTTATTTATTATTTTATTTATTTATTATTGTAATTATACGTATATATATATATATGTAACGTCATTCTAAGTGTATTTTAATACTAATATTCTATGAATATTAATACACTTTGTATGACGTTACATATATATAATATGTATAGATATTATATATATATAATAGATATACATCTAATATATATATATATATATATATATAAAAATACTTTTAATTAATTTTAAACATGTCTAATAATATTTTTTTTTTATAGGGGGCCATGTGATTGCTCTTTGAGGATGATCACATGGCCCCTGGTGGCCTCATTTGCCGGGGGAGGGCTGCCTGGGCTGTCAGGCAGCCCTCCAGAAGAGGATTGCGGCGGAGGTTAGTACACCGGACCTCCAGGGGCTGCAAGTCGTTACGGCATTCTATGCAGCCGCAACGGCTTTAAAGCCCTTTTAATGCTGGACGGCATAGAACGCCGTAACGGCGTTAAGAGGTTAATTGTTTAGTTTTGACACTTTTTTTAATTGCTGTTATCACATTCATTTTGTATACTTACAATGTTCTTACAATAGATTAACTTGAAACACTTTAGCTTATTTAGCAGTATTTAATTTGTCTCCCACATTTGGATTCAGTGTAGGACCCACCGATATTGGGGTACTGTAAAGTAGTGGTGGGCTTAACACAATATGGCGATATGGTGGAACTGAACCCCATATACGTTTTCTTAGATAGGCAAATTAAGTAGCCTGATAAGTTTATTAGGGTATTTTTATTTGTGCGCCGTAACTTAATTTGTATTATATCTGAAAGACCTCTGGACATTTTAAAAGAGCATAATGAAAAATATTCCTGTTCCTAATCATTTCTTAAAGGATCACTACAGGGTCAGAAACACAAACATGTATTCCTGACCCTCTATTGTTTAAACCACCATCTAGCCCCCTCTGGGCTCCTCATGCCTCCATAAATATAGCAACATCTTACTGTATTCAAGCCAGAAGCTGTAGATCTGCATGCTGTTTGCCTAAAAAAAAACAAGCAGTCTGTTGACATCATCAGAAGTGGTAGCCTGATCCAATCACAGTGCTTCCCCATAGGATTGGCTGAGACTGACAAAGAGGCAGATCAGGGGCAGAACCAGCACAATTCAAACACAGCCCTTGCCAATCAGCATCTCCTCATAGAGATGAATTGAATCAGTGAATCTCTATGAGGAAAGTTCAGTGTCTGCATGCAGAGGGATGAGATACAGAATGTTTGGATGCATTTTAGGCAGCCATGACCCAGGAAGGATCTCTAACAGCCATCTAAGGAGTGGCCAGTGAAGTTATCACTAGGCTAGTAATGTAAACACTGCATTTTCTCTGAAAAGACAGTGTTTACAGCAAAAGGATAATGATTCTACACACCAGAACAAATTCAATAAGCTGTAGTTCTGGTGACTATAGTGTCCCTTTAAATATGAGCCTAAACTCATTTCTCATTGAGCAATTTTCATTTTGATATGGCCCAGGTTACAAAATAATCCATTCTCCCAATTTTACGTAACTATCTCCTTTTTTTTGTGTAGGTATTAATAAATCTACCTTCCCCGTCAGTTTTTGAATGAATGTAACAGAGACCCCCAATTCATACTATTGCTACAATAGTTAAATAGCTGAAAAGAGACATGCGTCCATCAAGTTCAGCCTTCCTCCCATTTGTTTTTGCTGTTGATCCAAAAGAAGGCAAAAACCTAGTTTGAAGCGCTTCCAATTTTGCAACAAACTAGGAAAACAATCCTTCTAGACCCGAGAATGGCAGTCAGATTCCTAGCCTTGAATGGCAAAATGTGGATTCAGATACCAATTTAGTTAGGTGTAAGGGTGCAAAAACTACTAGCCATGTGAATAAACTGAACTTCATAAAGGTCAAAACATACATTGGTCACTACCCTAACCAATTACTTCAATAAGTGAAAATAGATTGGTTTTCTCTGATCCTTATCCTAAAATAAACTTTTATCTACTGTTGCACTAAAGTATCTTAACCATTATCTTACATCACTGCAGGTTTAGAAAGAAACTGATGCAGGTGTCCCACATACCTCTATATTTCCATTTGCAGAATTCTGTATTTCCAAAGCTACCACAATGGGAAATAACTCAAGTGAGATCACGTGTTTCGTATGACCCATTCTCTCCAGCTATTGGGCCATTTAAAAAAAAAACAAAAAAAGCCCTGTTTACCTTCACAAAATATGTCAAAACTATTAGTGCCTATGAAGAAATCTAGGCCCACACGCCGATCAGCCACAACAATCAAACCATTGACAGGTGAAGTGCATAATATTGATTATATTGTTACAATGGCACCTGTCACTGAGGTTAGATATATTAGGCATCAAAAGAACAGTCAGTTCTTGAATTTAATGTGTTGGAAGCAGGAAAAATCGACAAGCAAAAAGATCTGAGTTACTTTGACAAGAGTGAAATAATAATAGCTAGATGATTGGTGTCAGAGCTTCTCCAAAATGGCATGCCTTGTGGAGTGTTTTCTGTTTTCAGTGGTTAGTACATACCAAAAATAGTGCAAGGAAGGACAACCAGTGAACCAGTGTCAGGGTCACGGGCAACCAAGTTTCATTGATGCACGTGGGGAGTGAAGGATAGCCATGCTCGTCCAGTCACACAGAAGAGCTACTGGAGCTCAAATTTCTGAAAATGCTGGCCATGACAGAAAGTTGTCAAAACACACAGTGCAACAGAGTTTACTGTGTATGGGGCTGCGGGATCTCTGTCCACCACCAAAAGTGCCTTCAATGGGGACATGAACGTCAAAACTATGGAGCAATGGTCCACACACACACACACACACTGCTGAGGCCACACACACAGACTGCTGAGTCCACACACACACACACACACACACACACAGACTGCTGAGTCCATACACACACACACAGACTGCTAAGTCCATACACACACACAGACTGCTGAGTCCATACACACACACAGAGAGACTGCTAAGTCCATACACACACACAGACTGCTAAGTCCATACATTTCATATAAGTGCTTACATTTATCAATTTATTTCCTTTTTTTTCTATTTTAGATTCTACTTTTTTTTCTATGTGTGTCTGTGAGGTGCTGTGTGTGTTTGTGTGTGAATGGTGTAGTGTGTGTGTGTGTGTGTGTCTGTGTGAGGTGCAGTGTGTATGAGGGGGCAGTGTGTGTGAAGGGTGCTGTGTGAGGCGTGCTGTGTTTGTGGGAAGGGTGCAGTGTGTGTGTGTGTGTGTGTGTGTGTGTGTGTGTGTGTGAAGGGGGCTGTGTGTGAAGGGTGCTGTGTGTGAGAAGGGTGCTGTGTGTGAGGGGTGCTGTGGGTGGGGGGGTGCAGTGTGTGTGTGTGAAGGGTGCAGTGTGCGTGTGTGTGAAGGGTGCAGTGTGCGTGTGTGTGAAGGGTGCTGTGTTTGAAAAGGGCGCTGTGTGTGAGAAGGGTGTTGTGTCTGAGAAGGATGCTGTGTGTGTTTGAGAAGGGTGCTGTGTATGTGTGAGAAGGGTGCTGTGTGTGTGTGAGAAGGGTGCTGTGTGTGTGTCAGAGGTTCTGTGTGTGTGTGTGGGGCAGTCTGTGTGTATGTGACGGGTGCATAGGGTCTATGCTGTGTGTAGGTGGGTGAGATGTGAAAATCTATCTTAATGTCTCCCCTCCCTTCTTCATAGCTTTTACCAGGGAGGGGGGCATGGGTCGGCAGGGTAGATGAAAGAATCTCCCCTGTCGGCCTTGGTCCATGGCCATCAAAGCCCACTGGGCGTTTCCTGCAGAACCCACCACCGCCCACCTGAAATCCCAAACCGCACACTAGTGGGCGGTAGGGACCAAGTTGACTACCCCTGGTGTATATGGAAACAGTGACAACTATGGCACTGTATCAAGGGAAATGTGTTTGTTTTTTAATAATCCCTGGTGGAAAATAATGACTCCTCCGCCAGGGATTATTAAAAAACAAACAAAAAAAAACACATTGTGTCAGGGATGGGGCTTAACATGCGGTGGGGGCAGGGTCAAACTGTGGCGAGGGCGGGGTTAAATGCCCCCCCTACTTTTGTCCCTGGCCCACCATGTGCCCCCCCCTAAAAATGAATCCTAGAGACGCCACTGATTTTAGGAGCATTACAAAGAGTTTAAGGTGTTGCCTTGGCCACCAGATTAATCAGTTGAGCATCTGTGGGATGTTCAAATCCGATCCATGGAGGCTCCACCTCTCAACTTGAAGGGCTTAAAGGATCTGCTGCTAATGTCTTTGTGCCAGATACCACATCATAGCTGTTTTGGCTGCACGAGGGGGACTTACACGATATTAGGCAAGTGGTTTTAATGTTGTGGCTGATCAGTGAATTAACCATGCAACTGCTCTGCCAAGCGGTACTGCCATTCAGTTATTAAAGAAATTCTAACCAAATTGAAATGCCTTCTACAATCTATTTTATAACCCTAATATGCAAAAATGATTTATTTATTTTTACTGGAAATGATTAATGACATTTACCTGGTAAATATTAGGCAAATAGGAATACAACATTAACCCCTTAAGGAGGGAGCCAATTGTACAAGTTGTGATCAAAACAAAACGTAAACAAAACCTGGAAATTGCGCTATATATGATTCAACCATAATTAACCTCTTTCATATTAAGTGCAACCACACTTATTATATATCATTTTGTTCAGAAGAAACAGGGCTTTCATATCATATCAAACATTTATATATGAAACATAATTTAATATGAATAAAATCTACAAAGTTATGAGAAATTAAGAAATTTTTCAAGTTCTGCATGGCATTTTAAATGTCATCATAGTGTTGGATTTTACTGAAATAAAATACACATATTTGTATACATAAATTTCTCATGAAATAGTACCCCCAATGTACAGGTTTTATGGGTTTTTGAAAACTTACAGGGGTCAAATGTACGGCTTTCCCCTTTTCAATGTTTGCACATTGAAATTTGCCAGATTGGTTTGCTGGGCCTATGTTGCTTTTGAGACAGTATTGCAGCCCAGGAATAAAAATTATCCCCATCATGGCATACCATTTGTAAAAGTAAACAACACCCACGGTATTCAAAATGGGGTATTTCCACTTTTTTTTAGTAGCCACTTAGTCACAAACCCTGCCCAAAATCAGCATTTATATATATAAAAAAATAAACTGCCATTTTACTGATGATATTTTACTGGATAAAAACAAGGGGGTAGGTGCAGCTCTTCAGTAATCCTTGACAAGGTATATGTGGAGAGAACCAGAGAAGAAATAATAGTGTAGTATTTAAAACTGTAGTGGTGATAGGTAAAATAAAAGATGTGAACTCACACTTTCCTGGAGCTTCAATACAGCTCCAGTGTATACGCCTGGGCGGAATAATCCCCGCCTATGGATCAAGTGCAGAGGTAATTCTTCGAATTATAGGTGTGGTAGGGGCTATCCTCATAAAAAATAAACAAATAAAAATTGTATATGGTGAAGTATGTAGAGCTATGGAGCAAGGGTAGGTAAAAACTATAAAATGTACACTCACATGTAATGGAGCCGTAAAACCTGGCTCCTCTGATAGCGCTTCAAGTGGCAAGATCCCCAGTCAAGGATACAGGTGTAAATATAAATTCTTCTGCCCGTGTATATGTGGAGATAAGCAAACAGAACCACAATAGTGTACACAGTAAAAAGGAGTATAAGCAGAAATAAATAAGTTAAACCTACTCACAAGCTAAAGAGCAAGTTCCGGTTTGCTCAATCCAAAGCGCTTGAGTGGTATGATCCCCACCAGGAATATAGCTCCAAACAATCCAACGGCAGCAAAGTTAGGTCCAATTTAAAAAGTACTTTAATATTAAAAAAAAAATTTTTACGGCTCCTTTACATGTCAGTGTACATTTTATAGTTTTTACCTACCTTTGCACCATAGCTCTACATACTTCACCATATACGATTTTTATTTGTTTATTTTTTATGAGAATACCCCCTACCACACCTACAATTCAAAGAGTTACCTCTGCACTTGATCCATAGGCGGGGATTATTCCGCCCAGGCGCATACACTGGAGCTGTATTGAAGCTCCAGGAAAGTGTGAGTATGATAGCCCAGGAATGTGCATTAACCCCATCATGGAATACCATTTTCAAATGTAGACAACCCAGGGTATTCAAAATGGGGTATGTCCAGTCTTTTGTAATAGACACTTAGTCACAAAGGTTGTCCAAAATTAGCTTTTTTATTTGTTTTTTTGCATTTTTTTAAAACAAAAATTCCTCTTTTACTGGTGATATCATTGTCGTGATCAGTTTTACTTTTTAAAACACTCATATTTGTGTTCAGCGAAGTCTCCCGAGTATAACAATACCCCTCATGTAAAGGTTTTATGGTGTTTTGGAAAGTTACGGGGTTAAATATAGGGATCAATTAAATTCTCTGGACTGTCTGCCTGTCAGTTGTCGGTTGTCAGGCAGGTCCCTCAAGTTATAATGAATTAAATCACATAAATATGTAAAATAATAGTTAAATATATATGTAGAATGTATGTATATATGTCTATATATATATATATATATATATATATATATACACACACACACACACACACACACACACATAAAACACACGCATACAGTGAGGGAAAAATGCATTTGATCCCCTGTTGACTTTGAACGTTTGCCTACTGACAAAGAAATGATCAGTCTATAATTTTAATGGTACGTGTATTTTAACAGTGAGAGACAGAATAAAAAAAAATTCCAAAAGACGCAGGTCAAAAAAGTTATACCTGTATAAAAGACAAATGGGAGCCAGAAATCTTGCTGAATGACAGGGGATCAAATACTTATTTCACTCATTGACCTGCAAATCAATTTATAACTTTTTTGACATGTGTTTTTCTGGATTTTTTTTTGTGTTATTCTGTCTCTCACTGTTAAAATACACCTATCATTAAAATTATAGACTGATCATTTCTTTGTCAGTGGACAAACGTTCAAAATCAGCAGGAGACCAAATACTTTTTTCCCTCACTGCATACATATAATACATATGTTTTTCCTATATATGTATAATATGTATACTTTTATTTCCTATATATGTATAATATATTATAAAACAATGAAAGCATTTTATAATATATTATACATATCTAATGCATATATATGATGCATTCTAAGTGTATTTTGAGGTATATCTCAAAATACACCTAGAATGCAATCATATATATGCATTAGATATATATAATATATTATGAAATGCTTTCATAGTTTTATAATATATTATACATATATAATATCTGTATAATATATTTTATTTGTATATTTAATTTTTATTTTTTTTACATCTTAGCAGCCTTAGCAGCCTGGTGGACTGCCTGACAGCTCAGACTATCCCCCTGCAGGTCTCTCCATAAATTCCTATTGCAGCCATGTGATCATGGTGATCACATGGCCCTGGAGGGGCGAAGCTGCTACAGGGGGACTTCTGGTCTCGCTGGCAGACCTCCCCGACCGAGATCGCCGCAGATCGCTGGTCCAGGAAGGTCCAGGAGGCCAGGATGACATTTAGGGCCATCCTTTCAAGGACAGCATATTTTTAAGGGGTTAAAACTAGACATGTTCATTCGTTTTCGTACAAATACGAATTCATTTTGTTTCATACTTATTTACTAAAATGTAAACAAAAGCCCTACATACGAAATATAAATGAAACAAAAGGGCAAATGCCGAATGCATTACCTTTTTGTTTCATTTCATTAGTTTAATAGACTTCGTGCTGCAGGGGAATTAGCCCCCACAGTACGGAGAAAATAACTATGTACATGCGCAAAAAAAAAAAAAAACAAGGAGGGAGCCAGCAGCTCTACCAGCTCCCTCCTTGTAATAATATTAATTCCTACCCCCCATTAAAACCTATAGGGGTCACTATGACCCCCATATTAATAAAAGGGAGTGGCTGCTCTCTGTCATTTAAAACTAAAAATAAATCAGTATGGGGGTCACTATGACCCCCATATTGATAAAGGGGAGGTTAACTCCTACCGGCATTCCACAAGTAGGGGTATATCGCCTAAACACATTTAAAAGTACTAGTGACTGGACTGCCAAGTCGCTAGTTCAATAAGGGGAGACGCTGTTCCCCCATGGTGGTGAACATAATATAACTAAAATGGGGGGGACCCATGAGTGGTGAGTGGGGACTTTAATTAATTAAAGGGGGACCTAATGTCCCCCTGTTCTCCACCCATGAGCGGCAGGTGGGGACCCTAAATAAATAATGGGGGGACGTAATACCCCCCCAGGTCCCCACCCATGACTGAAGGGTGGGGACTACAAATAATAAAGTGACTAGGGTTCACCAAGCCCCTAGTCACTCCCCCCAATAAAAATACCCTACATACTCCCCTCACCCTAATAATAGTGATGGGGGAGCAATAAACTAACCCTGTAAAATAAAATGTCATACTTACCATAAGATGTCTTCTTTCTTCTTTTCTTTTCTTTTCTTTCTTCAGCCCCAAAGAAGGCTACATAAAAATCCATAATATCTGTCGCAACTGTTAAAATAAAAAAAATCTGAGCGCCGAAAACCCCCCCAAAAATACCGACAGTAAAAAAAAAAAAAATCACCCATGGAGTGCAGGCCGCAGAATAAGCTCCACATGGCAAGGAAAGGTTTATAAAGCCTTCCCCCGCACTGCAATTAGTCTCAAAGTGCTATGATTGGTTGGTTTAAGCCAACCAATCAGAGTGCTCTGACAGGTAAATGAAGAGACTGACAGGTAAGTCTCTACATTTACCTGTCACAGCACTCTGATTGGTTGGCTTGAAATCCAACCAATCAGAGTGCTCTGTGTCATTTTACACAGAGTGGGAAAATTCTTTGGAATTTTCCAATGCTGTATAATTTGACTCATAACACTGTGATTGGTTGCTTTCAAAAAAGATAAATAATGTATGAAAATAAATTATTTTTTAATAAATTTCATTCAAAAACAATTGCTTTGCGAACGCAAATTGGGATTGATGAATGGAATTTTCATTCAGTACTAAATCATTTGTATAAAATGAAAATTTCACTGGTGCATATGTCTAGTGAAAACAACCTGCCTAATATCATGCAGGTTCTCCTAGTGTTGGCAAAACAGCTCATCTCCAGCAGCAGCAGATCCACTTGTCAGGATTACAGAATGATCCAGCAAGTAGAACTGTGTAACACAGAGGACTGATAGGTAACGTATACCGGACCTTAGAATGGCCGGACTAACGTACCAAAGAATAGTCAGGAATAGCCGAGGTCAAGGGAAACAGAAAGAGACACAATGATAAGGAAAAGCCAGGAGTCAGGGATGCCAGAAAACAGGGAAGTCAAAAACAATGCCAAAGTCAAATAACCAGAATAACCAGAATCAATAACACGCTCTCGGACAACCACAAGGGAAACCACGACAGGGCACTTTGTAAGCGGATGAATACGTGACACCACCTTCTTGTTGCTAAGCTTTTTCTTTTTGACATAGTTGACAGGAGAAGGGGACAAGCAACCGATGGGTTTTGCAATTCATTTTTATATGTGGTAAATAAAGACCATTTATCCTTGCTGTCCAAATGTAGATATCCTCCTTTGAACAAGGGAATTTCCAATCCCTGGTCTGCCACTTCACATTTCTTGTAGGTTGCAAGGGAGAGGGTACATGCCAAACAGCTCCTGCTTCTGTCCTCAACTCAAGAATGTCAAGCCGCTCACTCTAGACAGAAGATTCTCCATCTTAAATTCATACACACTTTTTCTTATAAGCTGTGTAGTTACCTGCAGCCTGCAGCGAAAATTGCCAGATTGTTGTGCAAATTATGCATGAGAAAATCAATGAAACTGCCCCAAGTGACCTATACCTACTCCTACATGACAGTATATTGACCCTACATAGCCTGAACGACCCTACCTACATGACCCTATGCAAAACTGGACTTTTGACCTACCTATGTCTAGCAAAGTACAATTCCATCTCTGGCTATAAAGCCAGCACTCTGTAAATCTGTTCAGTTATCATTCCATGATATCAACCATGTGTATTCTTATTCTTATTCAAACACTTTTTGTGAAACACCCAGAGTTCATGTAACAGACTCAGTCCATGTTACCTCTCCATTCATTTCTTCCTTTCAATTTTTAATTTTTTTAATTATTGTCTTTCTACTTGTGGGGAAATGGCTAATCACTGGTCCAGTGTGGAGGATCCAACAGGGAAAGTCCTTGTAAGGACTAGAGCTCCCAAGACTGAGTGTCGCCCAGTGTCTGGGGGTGTATAGAGCAAGTTCCCCATTCGGCACCAGGAGGGAGCGGTTCCAGGACCCCAGTCAAGCCCTTGTGACTGTGGGCAGAAGTGCTGCCGTTTGTCCCCTGTTCCAGCTAGGAATCGGTCCTTGGCGGAGCTACACTGACCAATCTTTGTCTGACCCTGTTGTACTGCGAACCCGATTCCGTGCTTCCAGCTGCATCCTGGGCTTCTTCTACTAAACAGCACCCCTAACATTATTATAAAAAATATTATGACCCCTATTTCAACCTTTTAGAGTGCATATTCTAATTTAGATTCAGATATGTATTTCATGTTTGTATTGATTAAAAAATTAGAACCAGGAATACCTAAGGAAACTGTCATTGTCATTTAAAAGGGCACTCCTGGAACACTTTTAAAAATCAAGTCAAATGTTCTTATTCTTTATATATCACTTAGTATTCATAGGTTGTATGAATGCTAATGCTAAATGTGTATTGAGTAGTAAAGGTATTTTCTTTCACACACATGGTATATCGCCACAAAAGTGAAGGTCCTCTTCTGCTTAACTATCCCAGCCACTTCCTGCTTACTGCAGACAATTGTGGAAGAATATGAGGGAAGACCCGCAGGAGAAACTTAACTGGTGACTTTATTTTATTTATTAAATACATATGATCGGTATAATGCAATTAAATATGTGTTAAAATCCATTAAGAAAGGCCTTTTTTAAAACTATTAAGTAAAAGTCTTTTTGGAACTTTAGCAAACCAACAACAGTACTTTGCAAGGACCCTCATCCACACATATATAGGAATGGAAGTGAACAGCAAGAAAATCCACGTTGTCCTTGACAAACAGATATTAAACATGAAAATAAAACTTGTTTGCCAGTATTGCTGACAGCCAGAGAAATGTATTCTTTGTGACCTTCCTTGCGAACACTTAAAAGATTATGGGAAAGTGTGACACCAAGAAAAAAATATATAACTGAAAAGCAGCAAGAACAATACAGGGTATCAGTAAATAGAGTGATACGGAGTATCAGTAAATAGAATAATACACAATATCAGCAAAAAATTAACATGGAGAATCAGTAAAAAGAACATTACCACAGTATCAATAAAAAGAACAATAGGATAGTATCATTGAAAAGAACAAAATACAGTATCAGTAAATAGAACAATAGCCACTATCATTAAATTAAAAAGTAAAAAGTATCAATACATAGAATAATGCACAGCATCAGTAAATAGAACAATACACAGAATTAAATAGACCACTAAGCAGTATAAGTAAATAAGTAGAGTAACACATATCGATACATAGAACAATACAAATTATAAGTAAATAGAACAGTACACAATATTAGTAAATATAACAATAAACAGCATCAGTAAAAAGAACAATACACGTATTGAATTAATAATTAAATGCTCTGTATCAGTAAATAGAACAATACACAACACCAGGAAATAGAGCAATACGCAACACCAGTAGATAGAGCAATACATGGTATCAAGAAATAAAACAATACAAATTATTAGTAAATAGAACAATATTCGGTACCACTAAACAGAACAATACACATTATGACTGAATAAATCTATACACATCATCAGTAAACAGAACACATAGTATCAGTAAATAGAACAATACTCACATACAATACACATTATAATACACATAAAGAGTAGATAGAAGTATACACATTATGAGTAAATAGTACAATGCACATTATGAGCAAATAGATCAATATTGAGTATAAGTATATAGAGCAATAAGCAGTATCCATAAATAGAACAATACACATTTTGTATAAAAAGAACAATAGGCAGTATCAGTAAATATAAGTACACATTTTGAGTAAATAGAACAATACACTGTCAGTAAATAGAACTATATACAATATCAGTAAGTAGAACAATACATAGCATCAGTAAATAAAACAATACCCAGTAGAGATAGAGAAATACACAATATCAGTAAATAGAACAATACACAGCATCGGTAAATAGAACCATTCACATAATTAATAAACCTACATGTTATGAGTAAATAAAACAATGCACATTATGAGTAGATAGAACAGTACAAATATTGAGTCAATATAGGAATACTCTATCAGTAAATAGAGTAATACACAGCATCAGTAAGTACAACAATACACATTATGAGTAAATAGAACAATTGTCAAGGAGAAGTATAATTAATACCCCAGTACACAGAGTATAACCTCATAAATTAAGCGTGTTACAAGGCCTTAGAGTGGCCAAACTTCACACAAAGTAGACAGACAGACAGAATAGTAAGGACCATACCGAGTCAAGGGAAACCAGAAATCAGATAAATGATAAGACAAAGTCAGTGTACAGCAGGGTCAGTAACAGTAATTCAAAACAGTATAAACATGCTATTGGGTCAAGGAAAAACCACAACAGATGCGTGTGCTACTTCATAAAAAGAGGTGTGTGCACAATCAGCTTCTCCAGCAGTGTTGCTGGAGGAGTTGACTGGAGAAGGGACAATGGCAGACCACCGTACTCCCTTTGACTGGCGGACCAGCCAGGAAACTCTGACTTGGAGTAAATAGAAGTATACACATGAGTAAATAGAACAATACACAGTATAAGTAAACAGAACAATACACATTTGAGTACATAGAACAATACACAGTATTAGTAATTAGAACAGTATCAGTAAATAGAACAATACACATAATGAATAAATAGAACAATAAACAGCATAAGTAAATAGAACAATACACATTTGAGTACATATAACAATACACAGTATTGGTAACTAGAACAATACACAGTATCAGTAAATAGAACAATACACATAACTGAATAAATAGAACAATACACAGTATCAGTAAATAGGACAAAACAAATAATGAATAAATAGAACAATACACCGTATCAGTCAATAGAACAATGCATATATGAGTACATAAAACAATACACAGTATCAGTAACTATAATATTACACAGTATCAGTAACTAGAGCTAAACACATATGAGTACATAGAACAATACACAGTATTAGCAACTAGAACAATACACTGTATCAGTAAATAGGACAATACACATAATGAATACATAGAACAATACATTGTATCAGTAAATAGAACATATGAGTACATAGAACAATAGACAGTTCTAGCGTCATACCTCCTCACGGCCCACGCCGCTCCGGTCCCGCCGTCCACACTGCTCCTCCAGGCGCTGCTGACGCGCGCTAGGGTTGTACGGCATGCCTCCGGCCCCTTAAAGTGACAGTACCATGTTTTACCTATGAACTGGTACTCTATTTATATACTGCCCTATTTTGTTCCCTAGCCTATCAGCTCTCTCCTAACCCTATTTATACCTCCCTCTTACATCACTTCCTTGCCCTGTCGTGGTTTATTGTAGCCCGAGAGTGCGTTCTGTTAACTTGTCTTTTCTTGGTATCTGATTTCGGCTTGTTTCTGATTTTCCGTATTTCTGGTTTCCTTGACCCTTGCCTTTGATTAACGTTTATCCCTACTTCTCCTACCCTGACCTTGGCTTGTCTGACCATTCTGTTTTTTTCCTATTTTCTATTCACGTTAAGTCCGGCCACTTTAAGGACCGGTAATACATCTAGCTAGTTGTCAGTTAGTCCTATAGTTAGCGTGTTGGGGGAATATACCTTGACATTATGACAGGGCCATGGACCCTTCAAACTTGGGACAATAAATGGCAGCTTACGAAAACAGAATGGAGGGTTTGGATCATAGAATGGATCAGTTTGCGCAAGCGTTGCAAACTATCCTAACTAGAACAGCACATCTTCAGCAGGAAGGGGAAGCAAGTGGCGCACAAGGTCATTACCTTCTACCTCTCACAATAACCCATCTATTCGTTTATCTCCACCTCCCCGTTACTCAGGGGATCTGTCTTTATGCAGAGGCTTTTTGAATCAAGTGGGAGTACATTTTTAGATGGCTTCCAGTTCTTTTCCCACCGATAGATCCAAGATAGCATTCATTATGAATCTACTAGATGGTAAAACCCTATGGGAGAGAGATGATGCTATTGTATACAACCTTGAATTATTTCTTAGGACCTTTAGGAATGTATTCAATCCTCCAGGCAGGAAGAGACTAGCTGCCAAAGCCTTACTGAAAATTAAACAGGGGTCTAGATCAGTAGCTGACTACGCCATTGAGTTTCGTACCTTGGCCTCTGAAGTCACATGGAACAATAGTGTCCTGACCACGGTATTCTTTGAGGGACTTAATGAATCCCTGCAAGACGAGGTGGCAGCTAGAGAACTTCCTGAGACCCTTGAGGAGTTGATACAATACATGTCTGATATTGATATAAGAGTAAGACAGAAACATCTCAATCTAGAGAGACAAAGAAGAGTACTTGGAAGAATCACTCCCCATCCTAGGTTAACTGAACTTCCTGCCTTACCTGCACCTAATCCTGATCCTGATCCGATGCAGTTAGGTACTACCCGACTTTCTGAAGCTGAAAATACTTACAGAAGGGGGGAGGGATTGTGCCTCTACTGCGGTAAAAAAGGGCATTTTCGTATTAACTGCCTCCTCTGCCTAAGTTTGTTCAGGGGACCGGCCTTGGGTGTAATGTCTTTGTCCCCTAAACTTACCACTCATAGGTGTCTTATGCCTGTAACCCTGTCCTGGGGAAAGATTTGTCATCAAACTATGGCCCTCGTTTATTCTGGTTCTACTGACAACTTTATTGACCAGACTTATTTGTCATCTATTTCTCTTCCTTTTGAGAAGAGAGATACACCCTTGGCCGTTGAGGCCATAGATGGTAGACCGTTAACAGTATGTGACACTCCAAACTAAGACTGTTATCTTGCAATGTAGGGGCCTTGCATCAAAAGTACATAATATTCCAAGTAATTTCTTCTCCTTCTTGCGCTCTAGTTCTTGGTCTAATCTGGTTAGAGAAACACAACCCTGTTATCGATTGGAGAGAAAGACAGGTATTGTCTTGGAGCCCTTTTTGTATGCATACATGCATTAACCAGGTTAAGACACTCTGTTTCTCTTAATACTTCTACCTCTCCTCCACTCTCTACTGTCGTACCTTCCCAGTAAATGGATCTCAAGAGAGTATTTGATAAAGTAGAATCTGACCGTCTCCCTCGTCATAGATCCTATGATTGTGCTATCAAGCTGCTTCCAGGTACTATACCGCCCAAGGGGAGAGTCTTCCCTCTTTCCCAAATGGAAAATAAAGTTATGGAGGAGTATATACAGGAATCCCTAAAAAAGGGATTTATTAGACGTTCCTCCTCTCCAGCGGGAGCCGGTTTCTTTTTTGTTTCAAAAAAGGAGGGGGATCTTCGCCCCTGCATTGATTATAGGCGTTTAAATAGAATTACTATCAAAAATGCTTACCTCATACTGTTGATTACTGAGCTCTTTGACCGGCTCCGTGGATCTAAAATCTTTACTAAGCTTGATCTCCGAGGGGCATATAATCTTGTGTGCATCAAAGAGGGAGATGAATGGATGACGGCCTTCAACACACGAAGTGGCCATTATGAATATAATGTCATGTCCTTCTGATTGTGTAACGTTCCTACCGTCTTCCAGGATCTCATTAATGATGACTTAAGGGACCATTTACACACCTGTGCTATATTATACCTAGATGATATACTCATTCACTCTCCTGATGTTCATATTCATCACAGACAAGTTAGAGAAATACTACAGACGCTTCTCACTAATGGCTTGTATTGTAAACTTGAAAATGTTTATTTGATCAGACCTCCATTCAGTTCTTGGGTTACGTGATTTCTGCTGAAGGTTTCCAAATGGACCCTAAAAAACTTTCCTCTATTATAGACTGGCCTTTACCCCTCGGATTGAAGTCTATACAGAGGTTCATTGGGTTCATTGGGTTCGCGAATTATTATAGACGATTTATTAAAAACGTTTCTCAAATCATAGCTCCAATAACAGCGATGACAATAAAAGGAGCTAATCATGTTAACTGGTCTAATAACGCCAAGGCTTCCTTCACTCCCTTAAAGAAAGCTTTTGCATCTGCCCCGGTTCTGGTCCATCCTAATCCCTCTAGACCCTTCATCCTCAAAGTAGATGCCTCTGAATCCGGTGTGGGGGAGACATCCTTTCCCAAAGGGCATCTCCTACTGCTCTATTGCATTCTTGTGGATTCTTTTCTCACAAATTGACACCTGCAGAAAAGAATTACGATATAGGTAATAGAGAATTATTGGCTATTGTGCTGGCCCTCAAAGAATGGTGTCACTTATTAGAAGGTTCTTCTGTACTCCTCATAATTCTCACAGATCAAAAGAACTTATCATATCTAAGTGACGCTAAAAGACTTTCTTCCAGACAGGCACGTTGGGCACGCTTTCTTTCCCGCTTCAATTATATGATTTCGTATTGACCAGGTAATCGTAATACTAAGGCCGACTCACTGTCCAGACAGTATGCCACTCTTGATAAGGAGGAAGATATAACCGAACCTGTTATACCTCCTGAGAGGATTATTGCTGTGACTAGAACTAGAGTCTCATCTCCCCTTCTGCAGAAAGTCCAGAATGCTCATGAAGGCGCACCCAGTGATAAACCTGCAGGGAGATATTTTGTACCACTTAAACTACGAGGTGAAGTATTTCGTGACTATCATGATAGTAAAATGGCCGGACACATGGGGGTGTCCAAGACTATTGAATTAATTTCCAGACAGTTCTGGTGGCCGTCCCTCAGAAAGGATGTTAAAGCCTATGTCTTATCTTGTAATTTATGTTCACAATCTAAATCTTCCCATCAAGTTCCGGTTGGTCTTCTGCATCCTCTTCCTGTGCCGTCTGCTCCCTGGTCCCAACTGTCTATGGATTTTATAGTCGACTTACTATCTTCCAAAGGTTTCCCAGCCATTTTGGTTGTAGTAGATCGCTTTTCTAAGATGGCACACTTCATTCCACTAAAAAAGCTGCCGTCTTCGGTTGAATTAGCTAATATATTCATTAAGGAAATAATACGTTTGCACGGTATGCCTGATGTCATCGTCTCAGATAAAGGATCACAGTTTATCTCGAAATTTTGGAGAGGCTTTTGTAAAGACATGGGTATTGAACTCAATTTTTCCTATGCCTAGCATCCTCAAACGAATGGTGCTGCGGAACGGACTAATCAAAACCTTGAGAAATATATCCGTTGTTTTACGTCTCAATTCCAGGACAACTGGGTGGACCTTTTTCCTTGGGTTTGCTAGAAATAACGCTAAACATTCTGCATCTGGCCACAGTCCCTTCTTTGTTACGTATGGTCGCCATCCGAACTTGCTTCCTGCTTCGTTCTCCTACAAAGGAATGCCTGTTCTGGGCGACCAGTTATCCGCCATACGTGACACTTGGAGTACGGTTCAAGCCATCTTGGAGAAGTGTACTTACTCAGATTTCTTTTGCTGATAGGCACCGTAGAGTTGCGCCTTCCTATCTTCCTGATGATCGGGTGTGGTTGTTTACTCGAAATATCCGTTAACGTGTTCCCTATATGAAATTAGCCCCAAAGTATATTGGTCCCTACAGGGTTCTTCGAAAGGTTAATCCTATGCTTTGGACCTGCCCAAAAACCTCTATATACCCAACGTCTTCCACACCTCCCTCCTGAAACCACTGGTTTGTAATAATTTCTCTAGGTCTCATTCTCGCCCTCCTCCCGTTTTGGTGCATGGTCAGGAGGAGTACGAAATCCAGCACATTCTTTATTCTCGTTTCTTACGTGGATTGCTTCAGTATTTGGTCCATTGGAGGGGTTATGGTCCTGAAGAACGCTCCCGGCTTCCTGCCTTAGAGGTCCATGCACCAAAACTTCTGCGTGCGTTCCATGCCAGGTTCCCTTCTCGTCCTTCTGGGGTTGCTCCAGTGGGCGTTCCTGGAGAGGGGGGTTATGTCATACCTCCTTACGGCCTGCGTCGCTCTGGTCCCGCCGTCCGCACTGCTCCTCCAGGCACTGCTGATATCCGGCTGACGACACGCGCGCACGAGTCCGGGTGCACGCTTGGGCGTGCGCGCATACACGCGCTAGGGTTGTACGGCATGCCTCTGGCCCCTTAAAGTGACAGTACCACGTTTTACCTATGAACTGGTACTCTATTTATATACTGCCCTATTTTTTTCCCTAGCCTATCAGCGCTCTCCTAACCCTATTTATACCTCCCTCTTACATCACTTCCTTGCCCTGTCGTGGTTTATTGTAGCCCGAGAGTGCGTTCTGTTAACTTGTCTTTTCCTGGTATCTGACTTCGGCTTGTCTCTGATTTTCCGTATTTCTGGTTTCCCTGACCCTTGGCTTTGATTAATGTTTATCCGTACTTCTCCTTCCCTGACCTTGGCTTGTCTGACCATTCTGTTTTTTTCCTATTTTCTATTCACGTTAAGTCCGGCCACTTTAAGGACCGGTAATACGTCTAGCAAGTTGTCTGTTAGTCCTATAGTTAGCGTGTTGGGGGAAAATACCTTGACAACTAGTAACTAAAACAACACACAGTATCAGTAAATAGAACAATACACAGTATCAGTACATAGAACAATACACAAATGAGTACATAGAACAATACATAGTATCAGTAAATAGGACAATACACATAATGATTAAATAGAAAAATACACATGATCAGTAAATAGAACAATACACATAATCAGTAAATATATTAATACACAGTATCAGTAAATAGAACTATTGATGTGCATAGGCAAAGAAAATTGGTTCGGTTCGGCAATTCCGAAATTCAAGACTTTGGAAATTCAGACCTTCAGCACTTTGGTTCGACACTTCTGAAATTCAGGAATTCGAGACTTTGGCAATTCCATAACCCTAACCCTACCCCTAATCCTACCCCATAACACTACCCCTAACCCTACCTCTACCCCTAAATCTTACACTAACCCTACCCTACCTCTAACCCTACCCCCTAACCCTAGTAAGTAGGACAATACACTGTATCAGTAAATAGAACAATACACTGTATCAGTAAATAGAACAATACACAAATGAGCACATAGAATAATACAAAGTATCAGTAACTAGAACAATACAGATATGAGTACATAGAACAATACACAGTATCAGTAAACAGAACGATATAGATATAAGTACATAGAACAAAGCACAGTATCAGTAAATAGGACAATACATATAATGAATAAATAGAACAATACATTGTATCAGTAAATAGAACAACACACAAATGAGTACATAGAATACTACACAGTATCAGTAAATAGAACAATACACATTTGAGTACATAGATCAATGCATAGTGTCAGTAAATAGAACAATACAAGGTATTAGTAAATAGAACAATGTGAGTAAACAAAGCAATTCACTATCAGCAAATAAAACAATATACATTATGAGTAAATAGAGCAATACAATTTCAGTACATTGAACAATACTGTCAGGTTCCTATCCATTTGGTACCATTCTATTTAAAATACAGTACCTGGTTCTCGCCTCTAGTGGCCTCCCTAGCCACCTCCAACTCTCACCTGCAGAACATGAAATCAAGTTCTGCCATAATAGGCCATGCCCGACAAAGCAAGTGGCCTTGACATTGAAGTTTGATGATTACCTGAAACTACTTCATATCCTGGCTCCTTTTACCTGTGGAATTTCCTTATTGGTGACTTATCCTGCAATACTTGCCAACCTGCTCCAAATTTACCTGTACAACTCTTCAATCCTGTCTTATCTATAATCCTGTTTTCCTATTTCTCCTGTATATAGAACCTATAATCTCTCTTATAGGTTTATCTTCTGTTATACTTCCTATATCTACAATCATAGGATATCCTGTTATTACTAGCCTAATAAGATACCAAATAAAGACCCTGCAATTAACCCCAGTTTAAGTCTCATCCATGGCCTGCACATGATCATGACAAATACACTTTATGAGTAAATAGAGCAATACAATTTCAGTAAATAGAACTATATACAGTATCAGTAAATAGAATAATTCACATTTGTGAACAGATCTGTCAATATGGTAATAAATATCGATTATAAAAATATAGATTATAAAGATATTCACATGTACAGATTATAGAAATATTTAAAAGGTATTAAAACATACATAATGTCGATGAATAGAGTGTATAGTATTACAATATGTACTATACACTCTATTCATCGACATTATGTATGTTTTAATACCTTTTAAATATTTCTATAATCTGTACATGTGAATATCTTTATAATCTATATTTTTATAATCGATATTTATTACCATATTGACAGATCTGTTCACAAATGTATTTATTTAAATGTATTTATTTAAATGTATTCCTATTAATGCAGGGTTAAATACTTAGTACACAACTTCTATGAACGATCCCCATGCTGTAACCCAATTGTAATCAGCCAGATGCATATTTAAACCAGTGTAGACTACTGAATCTTTATTCCGTCTCTGATGAAGTGGGGCTGACACCCACGAAACGCGTTAGACCATATCAGACTGAGCAGGATACGGATGCAGAATTTTGAAACCAGCAGCAAAGGATTTCTTCTCCTTTCCACCGAGAGTGTAACATCCCAAGATCTGGGGACCGATCGGCCAACAGCGTGCATCACTCAGAGTGAGGTCTGGGACGCACGCCAACCTCACAGCCGACAGCCAGAGATCACAGTTTCTGCAACACTGTATCCATATCCATCCTGGACGGTCCCTGCGGTTTATCTGATTCAAGAACTGCTAAATTGCTGGTAATACTCTTGCAATACGTTCCTGGCTCATATTTTTCAAATATTGGTATTATCTGAATATATTTTTAGTGTTTTTATTTAATTTAACTATTATGCCTAATAAACTTTGTATTAATTTTATCTACTCATCTATCCAAACATTTTTATTATCATTTTAAGTGATACGGTTATTTAAAGAATACAGTCATATATACTGTATGTCTATTACATGAAGTTTACATCTTTGTCATAAAGTACATCATTTGGTATATACTTTGCCTTATTCTGTTTCTAACAGATTTAAGGACGTATACACCGTATATAATTGTGACAATTTATATCACAAATAGGAAACAGTTCCTCATACCGTTTTCCTATATCACCCTTACAGTTTGAATCTTTGAGCTAAAAGCATATTATTTGGTGTGTAGTAAGTTTGACTCTGCCTCTAGCAGATTTAAAGCCATACACCCCATATCTGTAAGTGCTGCGTTTCTCCTGAACCATCAGAATATACAAAAGCCTTTCCGAGTGAACTGACTCCTGGACCCACTGCACCTAATTTCAGGTACAAATCAAACTAATTCATTCCTCTTTACAGAACTGTTTCAGTTCAGCAATATTCTTGGGATGTCTTGTGTGAATCGCTTTCTTGAGGTCATGCCACAGCATCTAAATCGGGTTGAGGTCAGGACTCTGACTGGGCCACTTCAGAAGTCGAATTTTCTTCTGTTTAAGCCATTCTGTTGTTGATTTACTCCTATGCTTTGGGTCATTGTCCTGTTGCAACACCCATCTTCTGTTGAGCTTCAGCTGGTAGACAGATGGCCTTAAGTTCTCCTGCAAAATGTCTTGATAAACTTGGGAATTCATTTTTCCTTCGATGATAGCAATCCGTCCAGGCCCTGACACAGCAAAGCAGCCCCAAACCAGGATGCCCCCACCACCATACTTCACAGTTGGACCGGGATGGAAGGAGATCGGGTAGTTGTCTGCCGGCGAGTGGGGACAAGGGGGGACATTAGGTCCCCCCATTTATATTAAAAGCCCCCACCTGTGGGTCACGGGTGGGCACTATGTCCCCCCCATTTTAGTTATATTCTGTTCCCCACCATGGTGACATACCACGAGTAGGGGCATGCAGGAGGATTTAACTTCCCTTTTATCAATATGGGGGTCATAGTGACCTCTATACTGATTTATATTTAGTGTTTAATGACAGCGAGCAGCCACTGGCTTATTTTAAATATAAATTTGGTGGTCTTATTTTGGACTGATCCTTGTGTAGTTTTATAGATGATACATTTTCTACATTTAAAGAAACCTTGTGCGTTAGACAGGGTAGAGGATTTTGTTGATTCAATTCTAGTAAAAAAATTTGTGAGAAGAGATTTAAAATTTGGGGCACCTATGAAAATTATATTTGGGTTAGCAGGGATAATTTTAAATAAGACTTGGATTCGTTTTGCAAAATATGCCAATGTTTCTGTATTATTTTTTTGATGTCTCTATTTTTATTATTAAATTATTATGGGAGGGAGGTGAGGGTGACAGTGTGGTGGGGAAGGGTGAGGGTGTGGAGGGGAGGTTGACAGTGTAGGAGGTGAGGGTGACAGTATGTGGGAGATGAGGTTGATTGCGATTACAATACTTTTTCGAGCAGTCCCTGGTGATCCAGTGGTCTCATCTCCTTCCCTCCTCCCTTGTGGTCCGGTGTCCTTGGCCCTTGCTCTCCTGTCTGCAGCTCCACCTCCACCAGATACATAGAAACACATACAGACACACTGATACACACAAACAGACATGCATGTACATTTTTTTAGCCACCCTCATGTTTCCTATCTTTAGGATGTAGGAAGATGGACCCTTCTTGACTCCAGAATGGCAGTAAAATCTCTCCTTGGATAAAGTAGCTATTTCTCCACTAATTATGTTTTTGCAAGTATTTATCCAATTGTTAAACATCTGTACAGACTCTGATAAAACCATCTTTTCTGGCAATGAATTCCATACCCTTATTGTGCTCACTGTAAAAGAAAATGCTTTGCTTTGGACTAAATCTCTTGTCTTCCAGTTTAAATGTGCGACCTTGTGTCCTATGTATAGTCCTGTTTATGAATACATTTCCAGACAATGATTTGTATTTGCCTCAAATATATTTCTATAGTGCTATCATAATCTACAGTGAAGTGCCATTTTTCCAAACTGAAGAGATTTACATTTGTTAACCTTTCTTCATAACTAAAATGCTCCATTCCTTTTTTAATTTTGTAGCCCACCTCTAATTTTTTTTTTAGTGCCATAATATTCTTCTTTAGAACAGGTGTCCAAAACTGCACAGCATGTTCAAGGTGTGCCGGTAACTTATAAAGAGACAAAATTATATTTTTATCCTAGAATGAATGCTCCTTTTGATTCATGATAATTAGTGATATCCCGAATGGTTCGCCGAACGGTTCGCCGAACGGTTCGCCGAACGGTTCGCCGAACGGTTCGCCGAACGGTTCGGGACATCACTAATGATAATACCTTACTGGCCTTAGCAACTGCTGATTGACATTGCATATTGCTGCTCACTTTATTGTCTATAACAATTCCTAAATCCTTCTTATGTGTTGTTATCTCTAATTCACTATCATTTAGGGTGTAAGTTGTTATGCATGTTGGCACTATATAAATGCTAAAAACAAGAATGGACAACCTTTCTCTAGCTACAAATAGATGAGATCTTACAATTTCAAATTGGCTTTCACTAAAGTAGCCTTTTTACCCAGAATTATACCTATTTTTATGTCACAAGTATTGAAGAATTTTCAAGAATGCATACTATACTTCACTAAATAATTAAAAATGGATCTTAATAAATACGGGCACATTTGATGCATGTATATATTGATGATGAAGGAATTTTGAGAAATGCCTCATTTTCTGGTCCATAAATGTATTAATGATGAGTTATGCCATAAAAATCAAGCATTTACTTTAGTGAACACTTCACTAAAATAATCAAAGCAACTTATACACAATTTCTAGGACACATTTCTGTTGGTAAGAAAACAGATCAACTTGTCAGAAACACTTTTTCACTTGACTGGAAAAACATTAATTGTATGTTCACTAAATATAAAATTGCAGTAAAGTGAGAACTATCTCATCAGGGGTTCAGTCACAATAAAGTGACTTTTGGAAAATTTCTCACCTTCTAGGTCCTAATAACCAAGCTGAATATTTTATAATTTGAGTGTTGTGGCCTTAGTTTGTATTTTAATTTCAAGCTTACAGAAAATACAATGTTTTGAGCTTTAAATATAGACAAATATTGCAACCGTCATTAGTCTAATACTACCCTTACCTTTTGTGTCACTTTACCCCACTCCCTCTAGAATGTAAGCTCATTGAGCAGGGCCCTTAACCCATCTGTTCCTGTGTGTCCAACTTGTCTGGTTACAACTACATGTCTGTTCGTCCACCCGCTGCGGAATTTGATGGCGCTATATAAATAATAACATAATAATAATAATAATAACACAAAGGCAAATTTGGACGAAATTACTTAGGACACATTGGGGCAATTTGGAGGTAATTCACTTAATTTACTATCCTTCAAAATCTATAACATTTCCTCCAAACTGATTCAGATGATCTTAGTATTTGAGTTAAACTGAATAAGCATGAATATCTGTAAAATAGCTGCAAACAGTTAACAAACATAGTTAAGAATACATTCACAAACAATTCTTGAGCCATAATATATATTTAATAATAAATATATATAAAGAGATAAGTTAAACAAATGTTCCCATGACTCTCCATTATAATCCAGTAGGATGTGTATTAAATGATGAGCACATTCAGAGTGATCCCCTTAATTGGCCTAGACAGCTTTTAGTGAATACTCGTTTGCAACTTTTGATCTAAATTTGGGAATTTAGCCATTCATGGGTAATATGGAACTTACTAAATGACCCCAACAGTGTCTTCACACATGCAAACTCTTCAGCACTATGAATAGCCTACATACAAGCAGTGACCCACAAGTGCCCTATTGCATGCCCATGATTTCAGAAAGGAGCCACTGCATGACACTGCAGCAGGTATAGAATACCTACAGAAAAGAAAAGTGCTTAAAGGATATCTGTCATTGAACTTTCCAGAAATTCATTTCTCTTCAAATTCAATTTTTACATTGTGCTAGCCTAATTTCTAATAAATGTTTAGATTTCTTGAAACATTGCACGTAAAACAGTGCTCCCTCCTCATGACAGACATACTATTGGCATAGACTCTATGCCAATGTCTGTCTGCCTGAGTACACTCCTACAGGCTGTGTCCAGGCATTGGGAAGCTGTTGTGGTCGTAACCTAAATATGAATATTAATCTCTTAATACATAATAATTAAGCAATACGGAACAACATTAATATTTTTATAATTCATGGTATTATGGTCGAATATGTGGATAGAAAATACACAAAACGTTGTAATATTAAATGTATATTTAATATAACTATAACAAATAAACAGATGCTAGCAGAATGTCAACTACAACATATTACTTACAAAAGGTTGCTACATGTTACACAACATTTTACTTACAAGGCCCCAGCCCTTTGGCTGGGGTTAAGTCAGAGCTGGTACTACATCTTAGGTTCAGTCAGGTACAGGCAAAGAGACAGAGTTTTCTCCTCCATCTGGTTTTATTCAGTGTAAGTAGGCTGGCCTGTGATGTCACTGCCAGAAGCACATGTCTTCCTACACACTCCCCCTAGTGGTGCCCCCAAAGCATTACACTAAATATGCTTTCTTTATGATGTAAAGTCATTAATGAATAAATACCATTACAGAAGCCATTAGAGTCTTCCCAAATGGAGGCTGTCCTCAGCCCATGAAGCCTAATGGCTAATGACAGCACTGGAAACCTTAGGCAGGAGGTTAGTATAACAAAAAAGTAATAACAGTTCAATTAAAGGTGGGTAACACATACACAATTTTCAGACACTGTAGAGTAAAACTAAAAGAACTATAAAAAGTAAGAATTAAGATGAAAAGTTCTCCACACACATTTAATTAATATGAAAATAATTGTGTTTATCCATGGGGTACGGGAATAGTAATTTCTTGTCACATGCGCAAAGTTTGGAGAATTATGATTCATCTCCCTCACATGTTTCAATGAGCTGGTAGCAAATTGTTAAACTCTGAGGTTGTACAAGTTAGGAAAGCAATAAAGCCCAACCTGCAGATAAGGGAATACACCAAGAACAATAACAATTACAGTCTGTTTTAGTGGTAAAGGTGCCAGGAGTACCATGGTGTCGTCCCAGTGTAATGTGTCAAACTGTTGTAGCACAGATTGACACTTACTTTTCTCCCACAATGTGGCCTTTTGAACACTGTCTTCTCGAGTAAGAGCAGCCAGATTTGCATGTAGGCATTCATTCATTGTGTTAGAGTTTCCGCTCTGTGATCTCAGAAAATGAAAGAGTTCAATGAATAGCTTTAGTGAAAACTGACATACGTCTTCTCCAGTTTAGAGATGTCAGGATGTAGTGCAGGTGTCAAGCGAGACCTAAGTGTCAAACTGTGATAAAACAATATTACAGGTTATAATGGGTCTGTGTAACCAATACCACTACAGCGGTATGTAGTGGCTATGGTGCTGAGAGTGTTTCTATTTTACAGGATACCACTTGATGAATAGTCTTCTTCAGTACTTCTGGATTTATGGTAAGTTCATCAATTCCAATTTGAAATTCATCTTTGTTATTATCAAAAAGCAGATCACTATTTCCACATCCAATACAGGATACAAACTTTTCCATTATATACATATTTGTGCAAATATATCTTTTACTTTGAATGCATATTGATATACTAATATATTTATATATTAAAAAAATATATTATGTATTAATATTCTATTTATAAAGTAAAAAATATGTGCTGTTGTGGGGCAAAGTGCTAAATGAACATCAATCACCATGGAAACCAGTGGAATGTCTCTCAACATTTAGCACATTGCACCCAAACTAGCACACGATTTGCCTTGATAAATCTCTCCCCGTGTTTATTTATTTTTTTTAGAAATGATTCCGCGGCAATAAAATCAACATGCGCGTTCTAAAGAGAGAAAAAAAAAGACAAGGTTTTTTTTTTTCACTGCCTGAGGGTTATAGGTGCAGAAGTCCATTAACATTTGTAAAGCTGTGCATTGTCCAACTGTGGTAAAATAGCCGCAATACACTGTTATTATGGCAACACAGTATTTACATGCAACATTATCCTCACAGTCAGTCTTTATCTTCTCAGCCACTATCTTCTAGCATTTTTATAGGTTTCAATATGTATGCTATTTTTATCTTAGAAGAAAAGGGCTTCTTTCAAGGTGAGACGAAGAACACATTCTGTAAGTTAATTCTGTCAGTCTCCTCATCTTCATAATCTTCTCCTAGCTTCCTCAGCCTTCTAACCCCTAGTATTGATCGTGTCACAGGCCACAGCAGATGGAGGCAGGTGGCAAAAATCCCTTCCTAGCAGCAGTCTCTAGTATGCCTGTTGCAGTTTGAGGATGAAAAACATGCTGTGAAAACAATCTCTGCATTTACTTTAGATCTAAGTGATTCCAACTAGGTCGATGTTTCATGCTGATGTGTTGAAAACATTTAAAAAATTCTCTGAGTTTGATTTTGGTTGGAACATTTGCAACGTGTGTCTTACTGTCTGAAGTTGTTATTTTTCACTAATGTTCTGTAGCAGACGCTCGTCTTTCAGCCCAGAGCATTAAACACACAGGAAACCTTTGTTTAAATGGAACTCCAAGTCTTCTTTTTGGAGAGTTGAACGGTATACTGGTGAGCCTGTTGTCATAAATGACTTTATTCACAGTGAGGTTTATTTACCAAGCGGTCAACTGTGTGAATTAAAAATAATATGCTTCAATGAAACTAGCCAAAATGCAAATACAGAAATAATTCTCCAACCTTGACAATTTTTGCCTTCAATTTATAAATATGGATTTCAGTCAAACACATGCACATTTAATGAAATAAATAATGTACTTAGCAAAATATGAAATAATTACAAAACTATAGATATGATGCTATGTTGAATTTATTGGCCGTACTGTCAAACAGTTTGATATATTTGTGTATTCATACATACTACTTTGAAAAACCTAAAAACAGATCCCACCCCCCTTCGCTGATGACATTACTATTTTTGACATTTTAATATTTTGAAAAAACATATTAAAAGTTTGGCAAAAAATATTAAATCATTTGACAAACTATTAAATTGAGGTCCATATGCCCATCTTATGGCAGTGAATATCAACAAACAGCCGTATGATATAACATTCAAAACATCTATGTGTATTCCTTTAAAACCACAACCAACATTGGCAAAAAAAAAAGGCAATAGTTTTTTCACCTTGCATTTCTATACTTTTTAAGCTTACAGCAAGTGTGGGTTTTAGATTTACATTTTTATTGATATCTGCACCTTTTGTAAAATGAACAAGTGCTTTAGGGTTCTGGAGTGTCCCATAAAAATAAAAATTAAAGCGCAGTCAGCCAAAAATACTTAGTACAAGTTTAACAAGTAAACAAAACCTTGAATTTGCGCTATATGTCTGTTCAGGCGTAATTCACCTGTTTCATATTATGTGCACCCACACTTATTATATATCATTTTATTCAGGGGAAACAGGGCTTTCAATTAACATCAAATATTTAGGTATGAAACATAATTTAATATGAAAAAAATATTTAAAAATGGGAGAAAATAAGAATAAAATTTTTTTTTTTGTTCTATGTGACATTTTAACTGTGAATGTCATAATACTGTTTGATTTTATTGCAATAAAATACACATATTTGTTTTCAGCAATGTATCACGTGTAAAACAGTACCCCCTATGTACAGGTTTTATGGTGTTTTGGGAAGTTACAGGGTCAAATATAGCATATTAAATTTTTCAGTTTTTTCACATTGAAATTTGTTAGATTGGTTACGTTGCCTTTGAGATCGTATGGTAGCCCAGGAATGAGAATTACTCCCATGATGGCATACCATTTGCAATAGTAGACAACCCAAGGTATTGCAAATGGGATATGTCCAGTCTTTTTTAGTAGCCACTTGGTCACAAGCACTGGCCAAAGTTAGTGTTAATATTTGTTTGTGTGTGAAAAATGCAAAAAACTAATTTGAATGCCAATTTTGACCAGTGTTTGTGACTAAGTGGCTACTAGAAAAGACTGGAGATACCCCATTTGCAATATCTTGGGTTGTCTACTATTGCAAATGGTCTGCCATCCTGGGGGTAATTTTCATTCCTGGGCTACCATACGCAGTGGCGTACACATGACCCATGGGGCCCCGGTGCGAAACTTTATCCGTGGGCCCCCCCCCGCGCGCGGGCCGGGCCGCAACACATGGCGGTGGGCACCTGGTCGCAGGGGTTACAGGGCTGCGACCGCGGTATGTACGCCAGTGCATGCAGATGCACACACAATTAAAGGACCACTACAGACACCCAGATCACATCAGCTCAATGAAGTTGTCTGGGCGTCAGGTCCCTCTAGTTTTAACCCTGCAGCTGAAAACATAGCAGTTTCAGAGAAACTGCTATGTTTCACTGAGGGTTATTCCAGCCTCTAGTGGCTGTCTCACTGACAGCCGCTAGAGGAGCACACTGAACATCCATAGGAAAGCATTGAGTAATGCTTTCCTATGGGCGGTTTGAATGCGTGCGCGGTCGCATTCGGAGCTGAGAGGCTGAGGGATCCCCAGCGCCAAGGGAGTCCGGCGCTAGAGAAAGGTAAGTGCTGAAGAAACACACACTCTCACTTACAGACGCATACACACTAGCTAACAGACACACACATTTACTGACAGAGACAAACTCAGCGACAGACATACATACACACTCACTTACAAAACATACACTCTCATTGACAAACACACACTCACTAACAGACATCAAACAGACTCACTAAGACACACACAGTAACACACTCACTGACACTCACTAGCAGACACACACACTAACACTCACTCTAACACTCACACTAACACTCACTCTAACACTCACACTAACACTCACTCTAACACACTCACTCTAACACTGACACTCACACTAACACTCACTCTAACTCACTCTAACACTGAAACTCACACTCACACTAACACTCACTCTAACACTCACACACTCTAACATACACACTAACACTAACACACACTAACACTCACACATTCTTTTTTTTAAATTTAATCCCCCCAGCCTCCTTACCTTTTGGAGTGCTGGGGGGATTCCCTGGGGTCCAGTGGCCCTGCTGTCACCCGGCAGGCGGGTGGCCGGTCGGGCAGGCGGGCGCGCAAGGGAGCACTCAGTGCTTCCTCTTCAGCTCCCTCGCGCGCCGCGTAGGGATGCCGGAGCCGGAAGATGACGTCATCTTCCGGCTCCGGTATCAGTGCGGTGCGCGAGGGAGCTGAAGAGGAAGCACTGAGTGCTCCCTCGCGCATCTGCCTGCCCGACCGGCCACCCGCCTGCCGGGTGACAGCAGGGCCAGCCTCGGGGGGGCGCCTGAGGTGGGCGCCTCCTGGGACCCCAGGGGAAGAGGCTGGCCCTGTGGGTACACACCGGGTCGCAGGGGCGGCCGGGCCCCCTGGTGGGCTGGGCCCGGTTGCAGCCGCGACCCCTGTGACCCTGGTATGTACGCCACTGACCATATGGTCTCAAAGGCAACGTAACCAATCTGGTGAATTTCAATGTGAAAAAACTGAAACACAAGCCTTATATTTGACTCTGTGACTTTTGAAAACACCATAAAACCTGTACAGGAGGGGTACTGTTATACTCGGGAGACTTCACTGAACACAAATATTAGTTTTTCAAAACAGTAAAACATATCACAACAATTATATCGTCCGTGTAAGTGCCATTTGTGTTTGAAAAATGCAAAAAATTTCACTTTCACTGACGATATCATCGTTGTAATACATTTTACTGTTTTGAAACACTAATATTTGTGTTCAGCGAAGTCTTCCAAGTAAAACAGTACAGGTTTTATGGTATATTGGAAAGTTACAGGGTTAAATATTGTGCTAGCAAATTAAATTCCCTGGACTTTCGGCCTGGGTTGTCAGGCAGCTCTCAAATTTTTATTAATAAAATGTCCTAATTATGTAAAATTATTACATAAATATATATGTAGAATTATTTTATATATATATATATATATATATATATATATATATATATATTAGTTTTATTTATATATAGGTATATACAGTTGCAAGAAAAAAGTATGTGAACCCTTTGGAATGATATTGATTTCTGCACAAATTGGTCATAAAATGTGATCTGATCATCATCTAAGTCACAACAATAGGCAATCACAGTCTGCTTAAACTAAAAATACACAAAGAATGAAATGTTGCCATGTTTTTATTGAACACACCATGTAAACATTCACAGTGCAGGTGAAAAAAGTATGTGAACCCCTAGACTAATGACATCTCCAAGAGCTAATTGGAGTGAGATGTCAGCCAACTGAGTCCAATCAATGAGATGAGATTGGAGGTGTTGGTTACAGCTGCCCTGCCCTATAAAAAACACACACCAGTTCTGGGTTTGCTTTTCACAAGAAGCGTTGCCTGATGTGAATGATGCCTCGCACAAAAGAGCTCTCAGAAGACCTACAATTAAGAATTGCTGACTTGCATAAAGCTGGAAAGGGTTATAAAAGTATCTCCAAAAGCCTTGCTTTTCATCAGTCCACGGTAAGACAAATTGTCTATAAATGGAGAAAGTTCAGCACTGCTGCTACTCTCCCTAGGAGTGGCCGTCCTGTAAAGATGACTGCAAGAGCACAGCCCAGACTGCTCAATGAGGTGAAGAAGAATCCTAGAGTGTCAGCTAAAGACTTACAAAAGTCACTGGCAAATGCTAACATCCCTGTTAGCGAATCTATAATATGTAAAACACTAAACAAGAATGGATTTCATGGGAGGATACCACAGAGGAAGCCACTGCTGTCCAAAAAAACATTGCTGCACGTTTACAGTTTGCACAAGAGCACCTTCATGTTCCACAGCAGTACTGGCAAAATATTCTGTGGACAGATGAAACCAAAGTTGAGTTGTTTGGAAGAAACACACAACACTATGTGTGGCGAAAAGAAAGCACAGCACACCAACATCAAAACCTCATTCCAACTGTGAAGTATGGTGGTGGGGGCATCATGGTTTGGGGCTGCATTGCTGCGTCAGGGCCTGAACGGATTGCTATCATCAAAGGAAAAATGAATTCCCAAGTTTATCAAGACATTTTGCAGGAGAACTACCAGCTGAAGCTCAACAGAAGATGGGTGTTGCAACAGGACAATGACCCAAAGCATAGAAGTAAATCAACAACAGAATGGCTTAAACAGAAGAAAATACGCCTTCTAAAGTGGCCCAGTCAGAGTCCTGACCTCAACCCGATTGAGATGCTGTGGTATGACCTCAAGAAAGCGATTCACACCAGACATCCCAAGAATATTGCTGAACTGAAACAGTTCTGTAAAGAGGAATGGTCACGAATTACTCCTGACCGTTGTGCACGTCTGATCTGCAACTACAGGAAACGTTTGGTTGAAGTTATTGCTGCCAAAGGAGGTTCAACCAGTTATTAAATCCAAGGGTTCACATAGTGATATATACGTATATACTTATATATATATATATATATATATATATATATATATAAAATTTCATACTACGTGTATTTTGATATTTATATATATATATATTAATTTTAAAATACAGTTAGAACGAAATTACACATATATATATATAATTTATTTATTTTATTATTTTTTTATTTTATAACGTATTTACATATATATATTTTATATTATATATGAATATATATATATTTATAATTATATATATATTTAATCAATATCATTCTACATGTATTTTGATATTATTATACATATATAAATATATATATATATTAAAATACACTTAGACAGTGTATGTGTATGTATGTGTATATATATACTTAGATCATATATATATAATAAATATGATCTAAGTATATAAATTTGATTTTAAACTGTGTTTTAATTTTTATTTAATTTTTTTCAGGCAGCAGGTGGAGTACATGTCATTACAGGCACTCCCCCTGCTGGCATTGCTGTGGACAGCTATGCTGTCCATGTGATCGTGAGGTCCTTGCAAGGACCTTGCGATCACATGGCCCAGGAACGGAAGCAGAGGGACTCCCTGGGATGCCAGGTGAGTCCCCCCACTGGGTTAGTACATAGGCCGTCCTTAAGGGATTAAAGGGACACTATATTGCCCCTAAATCAAATAAATAAATAATAAGATTTAAAAATCACTGTTTAGTAGATATACCCAAATGAAAACGTTCATGCATTTAATTATGCATTTTTTTCATGCGAGAAGGGAGGATATCTAAAAACAGCTTGCAAAAGTTGCAGTTCTCTCTGCTGCCTTTTTAAGCCCTCTCTTCTAACCCAACTCAGACCAGGATTCTTTGTAAGACTGATGATCTGGACAAGGGGTTCCCAACCCAGTCCTCAAGTACCCCCTACCAGTACAGAATTTAGGGATTACCCTGTTGTGTCTAAAGTATTTATTTATTTATTTTAAATACCTTAGACACAACAGTAAAATCCTTTACTGTTATGGGTACTTGAGGACTGGGTTGGGAACCATTGATCTGGACTATCCATGCCTTTTGGGTTTAAATCCATTGAGCTAAACAAACCAGGAAGTAAAATGATCAGTTGTTTGCTTGAAAGCCAGCGGTGTGTAACAAGGTTAATTTATAAAAGTGACAAATTATTTTGAAATCTGCATCTTTTGTAAAATAAAAAAGTACCTTAGAATCTGGAGCGTCCCTTTAAGTATCTGTAAAAGGAAATATACTAATCTATAATAATCTATTGTGGGATACACATTCAGTGGTATTTTGCCATCTTTAGATGATGTCCCCTCTGGATAATGTTGAATTGTTTTCAGTTTGTCTGTCAAAAACAGGGTGCTCCTGATACCCTAACGTGTCACATACCTGTGACTTATATGACATATTTAACATGATCTGTCTGGTAATAGAATGGATTAGGAGGCTTAGTCGTCAGAAGAGACTGTCCTTCTTACCCCTGCCATGCAGTGGTTATTGTGCCTGGAGTACGTCTTTAAGAATATTGTAGGGTAACAAAGAAGAATGGAAAATCAATCAAAACATCATACATTTCTAGGACAATGTCATTATTTGCTTCATCTTACCTAGAATCAGTAGCTACAATGGAAACACTCTCTGCAGTTTTGTCCCCCTCTGGCAAAAGTACATTTTTGACATGGGTTTAATCAATGCTCTGTACAGGAATTGTGTCTGTGCTGTATTTTCTCATCAAACCAAAAGCTTGCTCAAGCCTGTTGCAGGCATATTGAATTGTACTTAAAGGAGTGTTATACAGTGTAAATAGTATATTCCCATGTGAAAATACACATAGTGGTTTAATAAATGTTCCTGTTAGTTTGGAAACATACATAAAATGACGAGCCATTATATTATACTAGGCATAAAACAATCCTTATCTGAAATGATCATCCCTCCCAAGTAATGTGACTTATTGTACTATGAAGGATTCACAGCCTTTAACACCTTCACTACCAAGCACTAACAAGATATTTTTTTCGAAGCCATAAGAAAATACAATATTTTATAACATACATGTAAGGGGGAGACAAAAGATATTGCAAAAGGCTAGCGTGACGATTTCAGAGAGGGTGCACCAAAACAGAGATGTTGAAGGGGAGAGCCACAAAGTATGGAGAAGAAGGGTGATTCCAGACATTGTCACGAATGGAACTTGGACCTCACCCCTACAAGATGCCACTAGAAAATCCATTAAATGTATCTCTCTTAATCTGTCTATTCATATACAGAAACTTTTAGGATACAAGAAAAGGCATTTTTGTTTTAGAAATATAAACAGACTTTAAAAATATAGACATGAGGTTTATCTGGGATGTGGGATGTAAAATGAGCATATAAATGGAGTAGAAAACAAAATGTATTACCTGATGTTTTTATATTGCCTCTTACTGAACGGGAGGAGGAATAAGGGGCATGCCTCCTAACAGGACAGTCACAATTTCAGGTCCTGTCCTGCCATCTCACTTTAGTTCCTTGGTGTCCCATGTCTATAGACACCAGAGAACAGTCCCCAGGCAGCACTTGGATGTGCTCGCACAATGGAGCAGGCATTGATAATGCATGACACGTCATTGGCAATGGACACGCAGGGACTGTACCATGTTGGGATTGTGGACCTCCCAATGTTGGGAGGTATAATGGGGGCTATCATTTAAGCCTTTTGCAGAGATTCAGAAGGACATACACTGATCAGCCCCAACATTAAAAACACCTGCCTAATATCATGTAGGTCCCCTTCATGCTACCAAAATAGCACTAATGAGTCAAGGCATGGACTCCAGAAGACCTCTGAAGGTGTCCTGTGATATCTGGCACCAAAACATTAGCAGTAGATCCTTTAAATCCTGCAGGTTATGGGATGGGGTCTCCATTAATTGGATTTGTTGTGCCAGCACATCCCACATATGCTCAATTGGATTGAGATCTGGGGTATTTGAAGGTTAAGGCAACACCTTGAACCATTCCTGAACAAGTTTTGCAGTGTGGCAGGGTTCATTATCCTGCTCAAAGAGGCCACTGCCATCAGGGAACACCAGTGACATGATGGGGTGTACGTGGTCTGCTATAAGCTCAAGGTAGGTGGTACCTGTCAAAGTAACATGCACATGAATGCCAGGACCCAAGCTTTCCCAGCAGAAAATTGCCCAGATCATAATACTTTCTCCACTGTTCTGCCTTATTCCCATAGTGCATCATGCTGTCATATCTTCCCCAGGTAGACAATGCACATGCACCTGGCAACCTTCTTCCATTGCTCGATGGTCCAAGGGTTCTGACACGTCCACATTGAAGGCATTTTCAGTGGTTGACAGAGGTCTTCATGGGCACTCTGTCCAGTCTACAGGTACACAGCCCCATACTCAGAAAGCTGCAATGCACTGTGTGTTCTGACACCTTTCTATCATGGACAATATTATGTCCCTTCTATGTGATTGGACCAAACGAGTTATCATTCTCTCCTCATGTGCGAAGATTCACTGGTTGTCTTTCCTTGCGCCACTTTTGGCAGGTAATAACCACTGCATACTGGGAACACCCCACAAGATTTGCTGTTGCGGTGATGCTCTGAACCACTTGCATAGCCATCATTATTTGGCTCTTGTCAAAGTCCCTCAGCTTTTTTCATTTGCCCATTTTTCGTGCTTCCAACATAAGCACCTCTTGATTTGTGCCATTGTAAATATATAATAGGTGTTATTCACTTCATCTGTCAGTGGAGTTAATGTTGTGGCTGATCAGCTTAATTGAGCCCTGGAAGAAAAAAAATTCTTTAAAATAAAATGCTATTCTAGACACAAGAAAAAAGTAAGTGGGGATTTATGAGCTAAATTTGTTTTGCAATACATTTTGTAATACAAAACAAATGTAAGTGGGTCTTCTTATATTATTAAGATGTAAGTTGTGTTTCTGTATTTTGCCTTTTGGATACACAAAAATCATATACGGTTTATATATATATATATATATATATATATATATATCCTAATGGCAATAACTGATGTTAGCTAAATGGGATGTAACATATGGTCGTATTTGACAAGCCAATAGGCCTGTTGTGCTAACTGTGATTATTTGGATGTCACTTTATATAGCATTGAAAATGTTAGTACCCTTGCTCCAATAAATCAGAATATTGTTTCTGTGCATTTATATTAAAGAGAACATATTGCAATTATCAAGGCTCCATTTATGAAATACTTAAGTTAAGACTCAACTTTAAAGCTTTGAAAAAGATATGACTTTCATGAGTCAGACATCATGGGATTAAAGTACAATGCATTATAGGCTGTTTAATGTTATCTTGCTAAGTTGCACGGGAAATTTGAGCTCTTTCTTATTACTTGACATTACATACCAAGATAATTTGTAGTCCATGTAATATATTATTGAGGTACTGAATGCAAATAGATAAGAGACTCTGAATTGAATAGCTATAGATATGTCTCTCTATTTCCAAACTATAAACCTGTTCAGTGTTGTCCAGAGGTAAAAGCTTTTACTAAGAAAAAAAAAAGTGTATTGCATTATCTAAAGTTACTATTTGCTGCTATATTGAGTACAACACTGTTTGAATAAAGATTTCATATGTGTGTTATCTTTCATTTCTGATATCATACGTAGATTTTGTATTAAAAGATAAGAACAGTATACCTCTAACCCCTTTTAGGGCAACACAGTCAAACCATTTAGGGCCATAGACTAGTACCTTTGGTCTTACCTCCAGTTTCCCCTGGCTACCTCCAATGTATTTTATGTTTTAACTCCTTGTCTACCTTCCAGATTGATCTATTGTCTGCAGGCCCGGACTGGCCATTGGGCATACCGGGCAAATGCCTGGTGGGCCGCGATGGCCGTGGGGCTGAGGCCGGCAGGGGAGATCCCAGGATCTCCCTGGCCGGCTCCTGCAGGGCCAGCACAACCCTAGCGCCGGCCCTGCTGTGTGCCTCCATGGGCCAGTGGGGAGATCAAAGATCTCCCTTTACCGGCCCAGAGACACTTCCAGGCGGCCGCTTGCTGGGGTGGGAGGGAGGAGAGGACCGGCGGAGCTCTAACCGTGGTTACTGCGGCAACGCTCAGATCTCGCGAGAGTGAACTCTAGCACCCACTAGGACCACCAGGGATCAGGCAGCATAGCTCTCCCATGGCAGAACGGCTCCCCCCTGTCCCAGGCAAAACGGTTCCCCCCCCTCCCAGGCTAAAGGTAAGAAGGGAGGGGGGGGATATAACTTTTTTTAAAATTATTATTAATAAAAAAAATTAAAAAAAATAATTTAAATTAAAAAATCACACTCACACACACACATCACCCCCAGACACACACATCACCCCCAGACACAGCACCCCCAGACACATCACCCCCAGACACACACAGCACCCCCAGACACACACATCACCCCCAGACACACAGCATCCCAGACATTCACATCACCCCAGACACAGCACCCCCAGACACACATCACCCCCAGACACACACACAGCACCCACAGACACACAGCACCCCAGACACACAGCGCAGACACACACAGCACTCCCAGACAGACACAGCACCCAGACACACAGCACCCAGACACACAGCACCCACAGACACACACACCCCCAGAGACACACAGCACCCAAAGACACACACAGCACCCCCAGAAACACACACAGCGCACCCAGACACACACAGCGCACTCAGGCACACAGCACCCTCACTCACACACAGCACCCTCAGATATATATATATATATGTGTGTGTATGTATGTGTATGTATATATATATATATACACACACACACACACACTACAGCACTAAATACATTACGCTCCAGATACACACTAGATCCCTTACCTTATATGCACTCTTAATCCTCTATACACACACACACAATCTCCTATACACACTCTGGGTCCTTTACACACTAGATCTCCTACACACACACTGCACCACCTACATACACACTACATTCCTTGTCAGCAAACACATACCACATTCTCTAAACACACCCTCTCTACAACCCCTACACACACTACGTCACCTATACACACACACTACAGCCCGTATGCACACACTCGCTACATCCCCTATAACACTATGCCCCCTATACACACACTCTCTACAGCCCCTAGCCACACATATTACACCACAAACACAAATGAAATTGACCTATTTACACAATACCACACCACACTCTACACAAACGCAGTCCCACAAGCAGGCTCCAAACACATGCACCATACACTTTCCTGGCCCTTTTGTCCTCTGGTATCCCACTTGTTGAGACACCAGAGACAATTTAAAAGCAAACACAGCGCAAGCATGTTATAAAATTTGCTTGCGCTGCGCAGAACAAATACAGGGCCTTTTTCTAATGCCAGAGCTCTTCAGCGCAGGTCTGCGCATTGAACCAACATGCTCACTTTGAGAGGAGGCGTGCTTGTCATTAGTGATGACAAAACACACCCTCTCTGGCCCCGCCCCCTTCGTAGGGGGCCGCTCTGATTGAAAAATGCCCGGGCCTAATTTTTTTCCCAGTCCGGCCCTGATTGTCTGTATACAAAGGGACAGTTTCTGTGCTAAAAACAAGCCTTTTTAATAAAGCTCACGTACGTAAGTTTTTAAGCACTACTTTGGAGGTCTTATACGGATATTTACTGCTGTAACTTGTTAGAGGAGTAGCCTTATATTTATTTTTTGCACTTGAGGTATATGTGTTCAGTGATCATACTGTGTATTTAGAGTGGAATATTAGTCACAGACAGACACATTACAGGCTAGTTACGGGGAGCAGAGAGGAACTGCAGGAAGGTTACTGCTCCCTGCCGCGCCGCCTCTATGCTCCCCGTGGTGGCCGGCATTAATGTTTCCTGTGCGGTTAGCAAAGGGCTGACAAATGCCAGGCGCCAGGGTAAAATGTCTGGTCGCCATGGCGACTTTGCACCTGCTTTTTGTCGAGCCCTGTGTATGTATGTGTGTGTATATACATATACATATATATATATTATATATATACATATATAATATATATATATATATGTATATATACGCACCCCCTACTTTTGTCCCTGGTCCCTTATGTGCCCCCCCAAGTATGAATCCTGAAGACGCCACTGTATAAAACACAGTGTTGTCCTGCTCCTCCAATGTCTGTGTGTGAGGCTGCACAGGAGATAATCAGCCTTTCACATGGGAAATGACTTGCAGGAAGAGCAACTCTAACACCTGTATAACACACTATATAACAATGCAGTTTTACTAACAATCATAGGAGTGTGAGAACTATGCAAATAACCCTTCAAATTCCACCTGCCTATAACATAAACACCTGTTACCCTAACCATAAATATAAAACCTAAATGAGCTCTTTCCTTTGTCCCGGATGTAAGCACTTGAAGCATAAAACTATAACAAAACCATTACTTAATCCTGTTTGAAATAACTCATCTTTACCCAAAACCGAATGCATCTCCATTCTAACCCTACACCCAATAATTTTAATTCAAATATATTTTTATTGTGCATTTCATAATACATAAAAAAGAACAAATATGCATATATTCCAACGTTACTTTCTTCTTAATATATATTATTAATTGTAGTACTTACCAATAGCAAATCTATTAGATTATTTGAGGTAAGTAACCTTGATCATTTGCAACAATCTAACACAGAATCTTCCTTTATTCTTTTATGTCTAAAGAAATTTTATAGTCTATGATATGTATAATATTCATTATTCGGAAGATCATTTACGTTTTGTAACTGGGAAAACGATTTAAATTTTGCACCTTCTATTAAATCTCCCATGTATTTTTTACAGTATAATTTCCATCTTGACAGACTGATATCCTCCATATGAAATTCAATTATTTCTATAGGCGTCATGTATGTAAAAATATCTTCCTTATTCCAAAATTTATTTTTGATTAAAACTATTGAATTAAATATATTGATAATTATTTTCTTTTTGATATTGAGTTTATTAAACTGTTTAAGATTTAACCAATATATTAGAGAAGGGTCAATATTCGATCAAAAAGATCTTTCATAAACATACCACTCTGTTAATGGTTCTTTATTGATTACGTAGGATAGATAATGTGTAAACATTATTACATCTGTTAACTCTAAGACGTTTGGAAATGACATTCCTCTTCCTCATATTTTCTATAGAGGTTTGTCGTTGAAATCCTCAATTTTTTTATTACCCCATACATATTTTACAAATAATTTATGAGAGGAGATTAGAATTTTCCTTGGAATTTTTAAAGGAATTGATCTACGTATGTATTCTAGTTTTGGCCAAAGATAGGACCGAATAACATTTGTTTTCCCTAACCAGGAGATACAGACATTTTCCCATTTATCCATAGTTGATTTAAATTGCATAAGAAGATTATTATAATTTAACATCACCATTTGCTCTAAATCAAAACTCAGATTTTTGCCCAGATATTTTATTACTTGATAAGACCAAATGAAATCATATTTAGTTTTAAGTAATTCTCTTGTTTCAGCAGTGATAATTTGAGTTTTTTTAACATTGATTTTGTAATTAGAATACACAACAAAATCTATTATTATATCCATTAATGCAGAAATTGAGTTTTGGACATTATTAAAAGTTAAAATTATGTCATACAACAAAATTCTAATCTCTGATTCAGATAATTTAATTCCTGAAAGACAGGTGTCTTTTATATAGGTAACGAGCTGAGATTAGGAGGTCTCCCTTTAGAAGAGCGCTCCTAAACTCAGTTTGTTAACTGTATAAAAGACACCCGGAAGCCAGAAATCTTGCTGATTGATAGGGGATGAAATACTTATTTTACTCATTGACATGCAAATCAATTTATAACTTTTTTGAAATGCGTTTTTCTGGATTTCTTTTGGTTATTCTGTCTCTCACTGTTAAAATACACCTACCATTACAATTATAGACTGATCATTTCTTTGTCATTGGACAAACTTTCAAAATCAGCAGGGACCCCCTCACTGTAATCTCTGACACTGACCACTCTCTAACATTAACCTCCCCTTTAGCCTGACCATTTCTAACATTATGAACGGCAACTTCATAGTATGTTAAAGTAGTTTAAAAACATAGAAACATAGAAACATAGAATGTGACGGCAGATAAGAACCATTCGGCCCATCTAGTCTGCCCAATTTTCTAAATACTTTCATTAGTCCCTAGTCTTATCTTATAGTTAGGATAGCCTTATGCCTATCCCACGCATGCTTAAACTTCTTTACTGTGTTAACCTCTACCACTTCAGCTGGAAGGCTACTCCATGCATCCACTACCCTCTCAGTAAAGTAATACTTCCTGATATTATTTTTAAACCTTTGTCCCTCTAATTTAAGACTATGTCCTCTTGTTGTGGTAGTTTTCCTTCTTTTAAATATAGTCTCCTCCTTTACTGTGTTGATTCCCTTTATATATTTAAATGTTTCTATCATATGCATATGAATTAATAAGTTGTTTAGATGAGCTTCACAGGAAGTCATCATAATAGTTGAGGATTCTTTTTGTTCAGAAATTTTACCGCAGGATTGGAGGAAGGCAGATGTGTTTCCTATATATATTCAAAGGTTCAAATATTTTGAAAGGTTCAAATTATTTGCCTGGAAATTATATACCTGTGCGCTTAGCTGCTCTGTCTATGAAAGTATTTAAAAAGCTATTAAGGGATAATATTTAGGAATCCATTGGGAAGAACATTGTTATTAGAAAACAAATCAGCATGGTATTATGAAACATAGATTCAACACTAACTTAAATGCATTCTACAAAGAAGTAAGCAAAAGTATAGATCAGGGTGTTGCAGTGCATGTCATCTACTTTGATTTTGCCAAGGCATTTGACATAGTTCCACACAATAGATTAGTATTGAAACTAAAAGAAATTAGTCTATATAAAAATATTGTTCTTGGTAAGAACATTAGATTTAAGACAGAGTACAGAAAGTTGTCATTAATGGTACATTTTCAGGCTGGACAAAAGTGGAAAGTGGTGTCCCTCAGGGTTCTGTTCACTTCTATTTTACATATTTTTAAATGATCTTGAAATGGTCTTGAAAGTCATGTTTCAGTGTTTGCAGATGACACAAAACTCTTTAAAGTAAAACAATGTGAACAAGATATTACTTTGCTACAGAGGGATTTGGATAGATTGGGGGCACTGGGCACTCAAATAGCAGATTAAAGTTAATGTAAAAAAATACAAATTTATGCACATCAGGGTTAAGAATGCACAAGCTTGATAGTGAATTGAAGATTATGACAGGAGGTGAGTATTTTGTATTAACTTTCATTACTAACTCCATAGCAGCAAAGAAAAAACTGTTAAAAGAAAGAACCAATCAGAGTGAGTCAGAGAGTATATAAGTTCAAGCATAGCCAATCATTTCCTCTTGACTAATGCGACATCACAAGTTCATAGTAGGACAAATGTGTCTGATTCAACTTGATCCAACTTAATCCAACGTGGAAAACCAGTAAGGACTACAGTCTTCTCCATCAAACTAAAGACTTGCTAAATGTCTTCTCAATTATCCATAAGGCTTGTTAAGCTGAAAGGAAAGAGAGACTAGTATCAGTGATACGTAACGGACCGTATGAAGCAAATGCTTATGCGTATACCTATAACTTTTAAATGATTAACTCGACTACCCATAAAATGTTATCGTTCTAATTCACTCCACATTGTTAGAGAACAGTGGGACTGTCTACCATGAATCATATCACTACATAAGTTGAAATACTGGCATCAAGTTTGTCCCCGTTAACCTACTTACCTCAATATGGGTGGGAACGTCAAGAAGAAGTGGAGGGAAAATACTCGCCTCCTGTCATTATTACAATTAAGATTATTAGTACACTGCGCTAGCATAATCTTAAATTTTATAACATGACAGGAGGCTTCATATTTTGCAATTTTAACGCTTAGGTAGAAGGGCGAATGCGGCGTTGCACGATGGACGGAATAGAATGTCGAAACGTCGATTCACGGGACCAGTCAGCCATTTGCAGTATGTCTGATAGGGATGCACCTGCCAGAAAAGCGGCTGATGCCGCTGCCCCTCGCACGGAATGTGCGCCAAAGGATGATTCTATGCCGGCTAGGGACAGGAGCCATTTGATCCATCTGGCCAGTGTGGTGACCGAAACTGGACTGTGTGGGTTAACATATGATACCAATAGTTGTCTTGCTGTTGGTGGGCGTAGTGTTTCTGTTGCCGCCACATATGCCGCAGGGTATTAACCACACAAAGTTGAGGGTCCGAGGTGAAGAATGGATAAAACACAGATGATGAGTCAGATTTAGTCCTCCGTGAGATATGGAATGTGAATCCATCCGGGTCTATGGAAAAAGCGTCTTTGTCGAACGCCCGGACATCCGATACCCTCCGGAATGAGACCATAAACAATACGAAGGTGAATTTGGCCGTAAGTTGTTTTAGGGACAATAGTTCGTTAGGGGGTCATCCCCTCAGGAAACGGAGTACTACATTCACATCCCATAGATGTTGGTATTTTGGTGCTGGGGTCGCCTCAGTATGATGCCCTGTAACAGTCGACAGATCAGAGGGTCCTGTCCGACCGCTCTTCCCTGGGACGGTATGTGGGGTGCCGAGATGGTGGATCTGAAAACATTGATGGTGTGATATGACTTTCCTTCCTCGAAGATCATCGAGAGGAAATTCATGATATCGGAAACAGGGGCTGTAAAGGGATCCAGGTCCCGTCCCATGCACCAATTGGTCCAAGATTGCCATGCCGATAAGTAACTCTTTCGTGTTCCAGGGGCCCAGGAGTCCCATAGGAGATCCTTAGTCATTGTCGATAGGTCATCAGTACACCATGCTACCCTGAAAGATTCCAGGGATAGGCGTCCGTCCAGTAGCATTGGATGTGGGTTCCCTGCTGGGTTTCTGAGTAAGTTGTAGTCGTTCGGCAGTAGAATCGGGTCCTGGCAGGACAGTTTGAGAAACTCCAGGAACCAGGGCTGGCTCGGCCAGCGGGGTGTCAGGAAGGTTAGTCTCACTACACATATCCGAATGTGGTGGAGAACCCTCATGATCATGGCGAATGGGGGAAAGGTATAAACCCCTTGTGTTGGCCAGTGTTGGGTGAAAGCATCGACCACTAGGCACTCCGGGTCTTGGAGCCAGCTGTAAAATTGTGGTACTTGGTGGTTGTAGCGTGAGGCAAACAGATCCAGTATGAAGAGACCTATCTGTTCGTTCATATATCTGCGGGTTCAGTTGCCAATCACTGGCATCTCTCCAGTGTTGGGAGTACCAGTCTGCCATAAGGTTCGACTCCCCTGGTAGATGTTCTGCGCGTATCGTGATGTTGTGCGGAAGACAGTATTTGAAGATTTCCTTCGTCGGATCCACTAGTGTTTGAGAGCGAGTACCTCCAAGGTGGTTGATGTATCAAACTGCCGATATGTTGTCCATCCGAAGAAGTATACAACAATTGGATTGTCCTTTTGTCAGGCTGCGTATAGCAAATGATCCTGCTAGTAGTTCCAGGCAGTTGATGTGCATCGAGAGTTCTTGTGTTGGCCCGACCATCCCAAGCTTGCACACAGTTGAGCCACCATTCGAGTTCTTGGCGTACCTCGTCTGTTAGCGGGACTGGTTGGTTGTATGTGGGGTTCCGTCACAGGAAGCGGGCTTTCAATTGTTGCATGGACCGGTAGTGCAGAGGGCCTTGAAATATGGCTTATGTCGATGAGAAAAGTAGGCCAATGATCCGTGCCAGTTGTCGGAGCAGGATGGAATCAAATTTGAGTACTCTGCGGATCTCCTTCTTGATAGCCGTCACTTTGGTAGATGGGAGATGAAGTGTGCAAGACTTGGAGTCTATCTGGAAGCCCAGGTTTCAACATTTTCGTGAAGCACCATGGTGTGGAGCTCAGTCCGAAAGGGAGGCAAGTGAATTGCCATGAGAAGCCGTTCCATAAGAACCAGAGGAATCGGCGGCTGTCCTCGTGAATTGGGATCGATAGGTATGTGTCTTTGAGGTCTAAGTGTGTAAACCAGTCCTTTTCTTGAAGGAGGTCCCTCAGTAAATGTATGCCCTCCATTTTGAAGTGACGATAGGTCACGTGGACGTTCAGTTCTCTTAGACTGATCGCCAGTCTGAAATCCCAGGTTTTCTTGCCTGGTTTTCTTGCTGAAGAAGCCTCCTCGTTCGTGTACGGGTTGTATAGCGCCCTTTGTGTGTAGTTTGTGGAGCTCCATTTCTATGAGGTGCGCATCCGAGGCTGCGAGACATAAAGGACGTGGAGGGTACTTCTGTACAGGGGGTGTTCATAATTCGATGCGATACCCTTTGACCATCTGTAGTACCCAGGCATCTGTGGACAGATTTGCCCAGTTCTGGGAAAAAAGAGAAACACGGCCTGCAGTCATGGTTAGTTAAGACATAGTTAAGGGTTGATCTCTTACCTGCTGGGAATCTTGCCCTGGCTCATCCGCGACCGCCACATCCTCTGTCTGTGCCCCTTTGATAGTAGGGGTAGCGCTGTCTAAAACCGGTGTCTTGATAACTCTGTTGCGGGTAAAATTGTTGTGGGTGTCCCATGCGGGGTCCTGATGTCCAGAATCGGCTGGTGGCACGGCTCCGTTGCCAACCAGCCCTGGGAAAAACACCCTTTGAAGGGTTGCCTCGGAAGACTTTGCGCATGGATGTGTGGGCTCTGTTTAGTGAGGTGAATACATTGACATGTTTATTCAGCTCTTTCAGGAAGGCCTCCCCGAAGAGTTTGTCTTGTGCCTGTGGGCCCAATTCTTTTACACCCAGATCAGCCAGTTTGGGGTATATGCGGAAAAATGCTCTCTATTGAGAGGGCCGCATTGGTGTTCCCGAGAAAGCAGAAGCCCCTCTGGGTCCATTCTCGGATATCATGTGCCCAATCTCGTACCATGTCCGCATTAAATGAGTTCACTCTGGCGTAGGCATCATCCGCCAGGTACATTATGCGGGCCAGTGGCCCCATCGTGTCCAGGAGCTTGTCTTGCGCCCCTTTCAAACTCCTCTCGATCCCTCTGTGGGGATCACGACCTCCTTGCTCCATGAACGTCAGTATGAGCTGGTTCGAATTCCGGCGTAAAGGCCACCTTATCAGGTAGTGATGGTCTGGGGCACTCTGCCCTCATCCGCTTGCGTATGTGTATTTCACGGGGTTTGCGGATCCAAAAATTCATAAACCTGATGAGGTGCTCAGGTGGGGCCCCAGAGCGGGGGTGTCGTATATTTCTGGGATCAAACATTCTCTGCCCCGTGGAGTCCAGGAATATCTCTTGTTCCTGCATGATGGTTGTGGTGGAGGCTGCCGTGTCTCCTTTACCCTTGGGCTCACCCAGGAAGGTGTCCGTGACATAGGCGTTGGAGCCCCAATAGCCTTCGTCAGAATCAGAGATTTCTGCCTGCCATTCGTCTAAGATGGAGAGGAAATGGGGCATGTCTTTTTCCTCATCCGAGGATATCTCTTTGGCGTATATGGGCACCGGGGTAATAGGGCGCTTACTGCATTTCAGTAGCGTCTTGCCTTTTTTGGTGGCCCTTTTAGATTCCTCTCCCTTCCAGTGGCATTTAGCCGGGCGTTGTTTCTCCTTAGAGGAGTCATCTGACTCATCCGAGTCTTCCTTATTCTAGGGTCGTTTGCTAACCGGCTTGTTAGTTTCAGCAGCCAGTGTTAGTACCTTCGCCATTGCCTTTTCCAAGGATGCGGCTACTGCCGCGTTAATCATGGCTTGGAGGTTTATAGTCTTTTTATTTAGCGACAGCTTGATCTCTGTTACCATACCTTTTGTAAATGACAAACTTAGAAAACATTCTGGTATGCAAAGGGTGAATGCACGTTAATTAGAATTTAGAAATAATGTCTATCTATCTATGGTATTAAGGATGGGATCCCTCTCTAATTGTCTAGTGAAAACAGGAGATATATCCAAGCTCAAAGCTAGAACTCATTTAAAACACAGTAGGGCCTCAGGCAGAAAAAATATCAGCGAACTGACATAAAAAAACAAAAGAAATCAAAAATAACTGGTAACAGCTTCATGTGAAATCTTGTTACCAAAATACATTACTCTGTTTATCTAATTTCTGCCAGTTTGAATAGACAATATTTTGTCAAAGGCCCTCTATTAGTTGTAGTGGCTCTGAAATAAGCTGGGTTGTTACTGGGACAATATTTAGTATGTGCCATTAACAGAAAAAAAAACAGTTGGTAACAAATTTTAGGGTATTTTGTTATTCAGTGTTACCTGGTATGACATCTTGCTGCTAGTTATGTCTGACGACCTCTACAATATTCACCTACATACTTACTTAAAGAATTTTTCCTGTTCAGCTATTTTGAGCGTAAATTTGAAATTCACTTTGAATTCTCACTTTAGTGAACAACCCCGTAAATGTTGCAATTCAGATTTTTGCTTGCTAAAATTTGAAGTCTGGTAAATAATCCCATCAGAGTGCCTTGCATGAGTCATTGCTAACTTAATATAACAATTTCAAAACCTATGAACAAAGTCCTAAAATCCTAACACCCAGGAAACGTTTAGGAACTCTGAACTCTGGCCAAACTGTCAGGCCATGACTAGCCCTTTGAGAAAATCAATAACAAAAAATGTTTTCTGATCCCAAGGATAGCCCATAACGTGTTCACCTATTCTTCACTAAACAATGTTTCAGAGAGAAATCATTACACATTGAACGAAACCCAAGAAATCCAGAGCCTCATGCACCCTTAAATAACAGAGGATTGCAAATATACAGAAATGATTATTACAATATACTTTTTTTTAAAAAATCAGTAAATGTAACATATCAGGGCCAGTCATAGATTCAATATCTATCCATAGTGATCAAGAAGTTGATCTAAATCATTATTGAGATTAGTTATATAAACTGCTTATAAAATATTTATAAATTGAAATGTAAGCTAATCATGCTAGTAAAATTATGCTAAATTGAATATGGCATTTGTATGTAACCGCACAATGAACTGGTCATTGCATTAAAGTAACATTTAAAATTATCCTTCTAACTCAAAAATAAATTCAAAATCCTAAGCTAGTAAGAAACAAAACATGCTCCATAAGATAAGAAATATTTTGGCTTCTTACAAGGCAATCCTGATTCTCGGGACTAATTGACCTTGAATTTGTTATACTAATTTTAAATGTTTAAACACGTCACCAATACTAGTGTGTGAAAGTGTTCAACCTACAAATAACAATTCAGAACGTATGATGTAGTTTATGCTTAAATTATAATTTATAATGAGCCAATTCATACCAAAATACAGTACAATCCATATTAGCAGAATTAGCAGAATAGAGTTCTGAAAGGTCCCCCTTTAAAAATATAAAAAGAGATAACAGATAACATCAGGAACACTCAATGGGTGGTCTTCTTTCAGACTTCTCCAAAAACCAGAAGCAATGCTTCTGTCCCTTTTCTACATCCTGTGGCACAAATAATTGGGAGAATACTATTGGCTGTTGATACTTCTACAGCAATTAATATTTTCTGTGTTTTCTTATTCTGTAATATAGCTAAGATCACCTTAATAAAAAAAAAATTAAAACAAATATTAGATTAAATTGTATTACTAGTTAGTTTAATTAAATATTCAAAATGTTTAAAATGTTATGGCTACACAAATAATGAAATATTACCAAAGAATTAAATGAAAACAAGTCATTACTTGGTAGAAACACATTTGAATTAGATTTCTCTACCAGCCTTAGATCATTTGCTTTTTGGTTAGTATTGTCAAGTGGGATAGGGACACAAATCTGTTCTGTCACTGGTACTAAATGTACACACTGCTACACATGCATCATGCTTTAAATACAAAGAATACACATTGTAAGTAGTATATATATATATAGTTTTTTTTAAACATAGTCAATGTACCCCATCTTTGGCGGGTCCTACTCTAAAAGCCTAATGTCTGAGATTAACCCACTTACTTGAGGGAACAATTCCATTTGGGGATCTCTGCTGTACAAGGCTAAATAGGGCCCTGGGATGAGGCACCTGTCACCTTTCATAAGAGCAGACATTAGGCTGTCAGAGTAGGACCTGCCAAAGATGGGGTACCTTGACGTTGTGGCAGGCTTATGCAATGTATAATCATATTATGTAACTAACCCCCCATTATTTTTGTCTAGATTATGTGTTTTTTTTTTTTTTTAAACGAATAAAATCTGTCAACACTGAAGTTGCTGTTTAGTGGATAGGTGAGTGTGCTGGATCTTGTGTATTGTATAAATTGGACCCCAGCAGCACCCCATTTATGCATGTTCAGGTTAGTGCAGCCCCCTGGTTTCATATATATATGTTCTGTAATGCTTAGCCCAAATAGGTTGTTTTATAAGAATCAGGAAATATCTGTAAAAAAAACGCAGCACTTAAAAATAAAAAAAAAGTGTGAAAAGCATTTTCTGCATTTTGTGAAAATACACAACTTTCAGGACTATCAATAATGTTAATATGCAAGGTAAAATACCTTCATGACCCATAACAACTGGAAAACGCTTACATTTTTCCCCATCCATAAATATATACCTGATGTAAAGTACATAGATAAATGTACTAGGAGTAGAGTTGAGCGAACCCGGACTGTAAAGCTCGGGTTCATACCGAACATTACGTTTTTTGGACCACGGACCCGAACATATCACTGTATGTTCGGGTTGGAGTTCAGTGTTTGGCGATTTAATGGTGCGTTTTCAAAGGCTGCAGGGCAACCAATCAACAAGCGTTTGACTCGTGTACCCTTAGAAGCCATCACGGCCATGCCTACTAATGGCATGGCTGTGATTGGCCAGTGCAGCATGTGACCCAGCCTCTATATATAAGCTGGAGTAGCGTAGCGCCACACGCACATGAGCTCTTATTAGTGTAGGGAGAGGATGCTGCTGCTGTGAGGGACAGCTTAGGAAAGAATTCTGCAAACTAGTACATTAGTGGGGTGCACTTCATATCTGAGAGTCAAATCGAAACGTCAATTACCGCGGTTACATCAGAGTTTTAAAAAGTAAATTTTTTTGGGTGCTCAATAGTACATTAGTGGGGTGCACTTCATATCTGAGATATCTGAGAGTCAAATAGAGACGTCAAATACTGCTGTCACATTGCAGTTTTAAAACTTCAAATTTTTTGGGTGCTAAACTGCTAAATAGTATTTTAATGGGGTGCACTTCATATCTGAGAATATTAGAGAAGCCTCTAATATTGCACTTACAACGCACTTGTAAAAGTTCTAATTTTCTGGGTTCTAATCTGCTAAATAGTACATTTTGGGGCGTGCACTTCATATCTGAGTCAAATCGAAGCATCTAATAGTGCGCTTACAGCGCACTTGTAAACATTCTAATTGTTTTGTTGCTAATCTGCTAAATAGTACATTTTGGGGCCTGCACTACATATCTGAGAGTCAAATCGAAGCGTCTAATAGTGCGCTTACAGCGCACTTGTAAACATTCTAATTGTTTTGCTGCTAATCTGCTAAATTGTACATTTTGGGTCCTGCTCTTCATATCTGAGAGTCAAATCGAAGCATCTTATAGTGTGCTTACAGCGAACTTGAAAACTTTTTAATTGTTTTGCTGCTAATCTGCTAAATAGTACATTTTGGGCGTGCTCTTCATATCTGAGAGTCAAATCGAAGCATCTAATAGTGGGCTTACAGCACAGTTTTAAACATTCTAATTGTTTTGCTGCTAATTTTCTAAATTGTACATTTTGGGGCGTGCACTTCATATGTGTGAGTCAAATAGAGGCGTCTAATAGTGCGCTTACAGCGCACTTGTAAACATTCTAATTGTTTTGCTGCTAATCTGCTAATTAGTACATTTTGGGGCGTGCACTTCATATCTGAGAGTCAAATCAAAGTGTCTAATAGTGCGCTTACAGCGCACTTGTAAACATTCTAATTGTTTTGGTGCTAATCTGCTAAATAGTACATTTTGGGCGTGCTCTTCATAACAGAGAGTCAAATCGAAGCGTCTAATAGTGCGCTAACAGCGCACTTGTAAACATTCTAATTGTTTTGCTGCTAATCTGCTAAATAGTACATTTTGGAGCGTGCTCTTCATATCTGAGAGTCAAATCGAAGCGTAACTTTGATTCGAATTTACTACATCAGTCACTTGTAATATTGTTTCACACCTACAACACTCGTTACACAGATCTAAGTGATAAAAAACAGATTGATATTTTCTAGAAACTATTAAAATTAAAAAATTAAAATAAAAATGCCCTCCCCTCACCCAGTTTACACACACTGCATTCACACAAACACACACTGCATTATATACACACTGCATTCATTATATACACACACAAACACACACTCTGCATTCATTATATACACACACAACACACACACACACACACTGCATTCATTATATACACACACTGTAAATAAATATTCAATTAATGTAATTTTATTGGGATCTAATTTTATTTAGAAATTTACCAGTAGCTGTTGCATTTCTCACCCTAGGCTTATACTTGAGTCAATAAGTTTTCCCAGTTTTTTGTGGTAAAATTATGGGCCTCGGCTTATTATTCAGGTCGGCTTATACTTGAGTATATACGGTAGTACATTTTGGGGCCTGCTCTTCATATCTGAGAGTCAAATCGAAGCATCTAATAGTGCGCTTAAGCACACTTGTAAAAATTCAAATTTTCTGAGTTCTAATCTGTTAAACAGTAAATTTTGGGGCGTGCACTTCATATCTGAGTCAAATCTACGCATCTAATAGTGTGCTTACAGCGCACTTTTAAACATTCTAATTGTTTTGTTGCTAATCTGCTAAATAGTACATTTTGGGGCGTGCACTTCATATCTGAGAATCAAATCGAAGCGTCTAATAGTGCGCTTACAGCGCACTTGTAAACATTCTAATTGTTTTGCTGCTAATCTCCTAAATAGTACATTTTGGGGCCTGCTCTTCATATCTGAGAGTCAAATCGAAGCGTCTAATAGTGCGCTTACAGCGCACTTGTAAACATTCTAATTGTTTTGCTGCTAATCTGCTAAATAGTACATTTTGGGGCCTGCTCTTCATATCTGAGAGTCAAATCGAAGCGTCTAATAGTGCGCTTACAGCGCACTTGTAAACATTCTAATTGTTTTGCTGCTAATCTGCTAAATTGTACATTTTGGGTCCTGCTCTTCATATCTGAGAGTCAAATCGAAGCATCTTATAGTGTGCTTACAGCGCACTTGTAAACATTCTAATTGTTTTGCTGCTAATCTGCTAAATAGTACATTTTGGGCGTGCTCTTCATATCTGAGAGTCAAATCGAAGCATCTAATAGTGGGCTTACAGCACAGTTTTAAACATTCTAATTGTTTTGCTGCTAATTTTCTAAATTGTACATTTTGGGGCGTGCACTTCATATGTGTGAGTCAAATAGAGGCGTCTAATAGTGCGCTTACAGCGCACTTGTAAACATTCTAATTGTTTTGCTGCTAATCTGCTAATTAGTACATTTTGGGGCGTGCACTTCATATCTGAGAGTCAAATCAAAGCGTCTAATAGTGCGCTTACAGCGCACTTGTAAACATTCTAATTGTTTTGGTGCTAATCTGCTAAATAGTAAATTTTGGGCGTGCTCTTCATAACAGAGAGTCAAATCGAAGCGTCTAATAGTGCGCTAACAGCGCACTTGTAAACATTCTAATTGTTTTGCTGCTAATCTGCTAAATAGTACATTTTGGAGCGTGCTCTTCATATCTGAGAGTCAAATCGAAGCGTAACTTTGATTCGAATTTACTACATCAGTCACTTGTAATATTGTTTCACACCTACAACACTCGTTACACAGATCTAAGTGATAAAAAACAGATTGATATTTTCTAGAAACTACCAGATAACAAGCTGCAATATTTAAACCAGTTATCAGTAGCTAAGAGGTACTTAAACAATATTGTAATTCTGGGGCAATACCCTCACAAGGCACAGTGAGATCAGTTTATAGGGAAAACTGTTGCCTGGATACAATTCTAAAACAATTTCCATATGTCCTTTGCAGACTTTATATACTTGAAAAACACAGGTGCCAACTGCTGTGGCTTTCTGCAGTGTGCAAATCGGCAAGGAGGGCAGGGTTGAGGACTGGGTGGAAGATGATGTGGAGGATGATGAGGTCCTAGACCCCACATGGAATCAAGGTCATGCGAGTGACGTGTGCAGTTTGGAGGAAGAGGCGCTGGTCACACAGAGGCACCAGCACAGCATAAGAGGGAGCAGGGTGCAAAAGCGGAGCGGCCGTCCCCAAGCGCTCGTCTGCCTTTATTAGCTCGAGAATTACCAGTTATCCAAGTAATAGATGAAGCGATCAAAAGATCCATAATAGAGTTGAGCGAACCCGAACTGCAAAGTTCGTGTTCGTACCAGATTTAACCATCCATTCGTAGTTTCACAGTCAGATGGGCAGTCCGGTGACCGGGACCCAGACACTGTCTGGGCGGCGGTCGGACGACCGGGACCCAGTATGCCTGATGTTGAAGTTAGGAGTCACAGTATGGAATGGATTAGCAGTGTCTGGTGCAGGGTAACCACACGCCCCCTGGTGTTGAGCACCAGCGTTTGTGCGGCCACATACCAGGACCCTGAGGCAGCTTCAGTAAAAAGAGTACTGGAAACCAGAAGCCATCACCAGACTGATCCGCAACACATCCAGGTGTCCGCTCAACTCTAACTTGGACCATGCAGAGAGCACTTCAGAACACTTCATTAGTGCTCTCTGCATGGTCTTTTGTGGTAGGGCCAATATGCAGGCTGTTAGTCAGCCCGACGTGTGTTAACACCAGGCAGACAAGACCCATCAATTGACTGTCCCCCACCTCAGGGCTCCCCGTTCCAATATTGGGAATCATTAGGCATATTCCTTGACTTCTTTGTGGACTTCAAACAGACAGTTTTTGAGGGTTTACTTTTGGGGCATTTAGCAACTATTCTTTAATTTGATTCCTAAGATTGATTTCTGCCCAATACACCTGTTTATTTTTGCAGTTTATCCATGTTGGGCATATGGCATGTCTATACTGTAAACACTTTTTGCAGGTATTTATGAATGATGGATCTTCAAATCAGGCTCTTCTATCTGGGTTGTCTGAAAAACAGTTAGTTGCCCCATGCTGGGATAGCTCACATATCAAACCCCTTTTAAAGTACAAGCATACTGCTAAATGTAAATCATCCTATGATAACTTATATCTAACTTGCCAGCTGTGGCTAGACTTGTGCATTTGATTTTAAACTAATTGCCATCAGTCTGAATTTTGGGTGTTGGTGGGTCATCTGAATTCTGTAACTCCGAAAAGGTTCTTGGGCAAATTAGGAAGCAAAAGAAAGCACGATAGACGAGCCATTTAGTTCACTTTGAATTCTGTCTGTGGTGCCCCCCCCAAAAAAAGGAAAAAAGATGATGATGATTAGGGGACAGGAACTAAATGCTGATTTTATTCACAGTTTAAATGAGAGGTGACCAATAGAATTGAAAAAGGAAGAGCAGCAAATAAAATATATATTTAATAAATATATAATATAAACATATAAAAATATAGATTTTCTTTTTACAGCTCCTCCTCTTTTTCCCTCTATTGGTTACTTCTTCTCACTAAATCTGTGATTCAAATAGTGTAAAAAATGCACCTATCAGTGTACTGCTAACTATATACAGTTGTAATGAAAATTATTCAACCCCCATTGAAAATCAGGTTTCTTTACAGACTTTCATCTGTTTGCAATGAACATATCAAACAAAAGTATTTGAAATAGCTCAACACAATGTTTCAAGTAGTTTCCACAAATTCAACTGAAAATGCAATATGGACTTCTCCAGACTCAAAACTATTCAACCCCTTTGTGGCAAACATCTTAAAGGACCACTATAGTGCCAGGAAAACATACTCGTTTTCCTGGCACTATAATGCCCTGAGGGTGCCCCCACAATTTACCTTTTTTTCCAGCGCCGGGCGGGGGACTCTCCTCCTCCTCTCCTCTTCCTTCTCGTCTTCATCGGCTGAATGCGCATGCACGGCACGAGCCGCACGCGCATTCAGCCAGTCCATAGGAAATCATTCTCAATGCTTTCCTATGGACGCTTGCGTCTTCTCACTGTGAAAATTACAGCGAGAAGCGTGGAAGCGCCTCTAGCGGCTGTCAATGAGACAGCCACTAGAGGCTGGATTAACCCTATTATAAACATAGCAGTTTCTAGACCTGGCACCCAGACCACTTCATTAAGCTGAAGTGGTCTGGGTGCCTATAGTGATCCTTTAATACCTAGCAGAGCATCCTTTTGCTGTTATGACCTACTGTAAATGAGATGCATAGCCAGCCATTTGCTTCTGGCAGTGTTCCTGAGGAAGTTCAGTAATACTTTTGGGTATGTGTGCTGCAACTCCCTTGTTGAAATCCCACCAGAGATGGGGTTCAAGTCCAGTGACTGTGACGGCCAATGTAGAATTTTTCCAGGGTTTCTTCTGCAACCTAGCCTTGATGGAATTTTAGGTATTCTTGGGATCATTGTCTTGTTAGAAGGTCCAATGACGCCCAAGCTTCAGTTTGCTCACAGACGACAATGTTTTCTCCTTAGATTTCCTGATACTTCAATGAATCTATCTTGACTTTGACATGCTGCAGGTTTCCAGTGCCAGAGGATGTGAAACAGGCTCAGAGCATCAACGAGCAACCACCATGCTTAACTGTAGGCATTATTCTTTACAGCATATGCTTCATTCTTCTTCCTCCAGACATACCGCTCTTCAATTCAAGTCCCAGTTTTTTTTAATAGTTTCACAGATCAGAATCCCAAAACTTCTGTGACTTACTTATATGATTTCGAGAATATTGGAGCCAACTTTTCTTGTGCTTTTGGGTCAGTAGTGGTGTATGTCTTGGAGTTCTGGCATGGAAACCTTCTGCGTATAGCATGCGCCTTCCTGTGCCCACTGAAACTTCAGTGCCTGTCGCCACCAAGTCTTGCTGCAGGTCTTTTTCAGTCACACAAGAGTTTTTCACAGCCTACCCTGTCTGAAATCTGGTTGAAGTCATTGATAGCTTCCTTTTTCTGACCCATCCAGGTAGTGTAACCACTGTTCCTTCAACTTTGAACTTGCAAATTATACTTCCAGTGGTGTCTCTTGGAATAAAGGAGCGTGCGCACCGTGTCCAGCGTCCAGGAGACTAGTCGATCGGGCAAGAAGACTGAAGGAGGCAGTCCGCTGATCGGCAGACCCCTAAGGTAAGTATAGGATTCCTTACACCCCTAGCCAGTTCATGTATTTCAAATGTTCCAGCTCAAGCACACCTGGTGCAACTAATGAAGTTTTTGATTACTTGCACCGGGTGTGCTTTAGACAACACCTTGTTGTGAGGGTTCTACACCCTGTTCCAAATTATTATGCAAATTATATTTAAGTGTCACAAAGATTAAATATTTATATTTTCAGTTTAACTCATGTCTCAGGGCTCTTTTGATCACTGAAAACAATCTTGGACACCTGTGATAATTAGATTGCCAGGTGAGCCCAATTTAAGGAAAAACTACTAAAGGAGGGTGTTCCACATTATTAAGCAAAGCACCATTTTCATGCAATATGGGGAAGAAAAAGGATCTCTCTGCTGCCGAAAAGAGTGAAATAGTTCAATGCCTTGGACGAGGTATGAAAACATTAGATATTTCACGAAAACTTAAGCGTGATCATCACACTACTAAAAGATTTGTGGCTGATTCAGAGCACAGACGGGTTCGTGAAGAGAAAGGCACATTGAGGAAGATTTCTGCCAGATCCATGCATCGGATCAAGAGAGCTGCTGGTGCCTCTGGAGTCCCACGGACATCAAGGTGTAGAGTCCTCCAGAGTCTTGCAACTGTGCACAAACCTTCTATTGGGTCACCACTAACCAATGCTCACAAGCAGAAACGGCTGCATTGGGCAGGAAAATACCTGAAGACTAATTTTCAAACATCCCTGTTCACTGATGAGTGCCGTGCAACCCTGGATGGTCCAGATGGATGGAGTAGTGGATGGTTGGTGGACGGCCACCCTGTTCCAACAAGGCTGGGATGTCAGCAAGGCGGTGGTGGAGTCATGTTTTGGGTCGGAATCATGGGAAGAGAGCTGGTCAGCCCCTTTAGGGTCCCCGAAGGTGTAAAGATGACATCTGCAAAGTATGCGGAGTTTCTGACTGACCACTTTCTTCCCTGGTAGAGAAGGAAGAACTATGCTTTCTGTAATAAAATCATCTTCATGCATGACAATGCACTATCTCATGCTGCAAAGAATACCTCTGCATCAATGGCTGCTATGGGGAGAAAAGGAGAGAAAGTCATGGTTTGGCCTCCATCCTCCCCTGACCTCAATCCTATTGAGAACCTTTGGCGCATGCTCAAGCAAAAGATCTATGAGGGTGGGAGGCAATTTACAGCCAAACAGCAGCTCTGGGAGGCTATTCTGACATCTTGCAAACAAATTCAAGCAGAAACTGTCCAAAAACTCACAAGTTCAATGGATGCAAGACTTGTGAAGCCGCTATCAAATAAGGGGTCCTATGTTAAAATGTAATGTGACCTGTTAAAATGTTTAAAAAGTAAAAATGTTGTTATGCTTGATTAAAATAGCTTTTGATTTCAGTAAATATGCTGCAAACACAACAAATGACAATTTTCAGTTCTTTACAACCTATAAAGTTTTTTTGAAACTTACTGTGTGTAATATTTTGGAACAGTGCATTGTAAGTTTTTTATATTTTAAAAAAATACTGTTATCATTAGGAGGTTTGTTCAATAAAATTTGAACTGCACTCTTAATAGTTGATAACATGAGAATTATGCTGACTGTTATTTACATCAATTATTTAGGTAAATGAGAAAAATTGCATTTGCATAATAATTTGAAAAAGGGTGTATTCAGGGGGGTAAAATAATTTTGAGACTGGCGAAGTCATTATGAGATGCATTTTCAGTTGAATTTTGGGAAACCATTTGAAGCATTCATTGTGTTGAGCTATTTTAATTGCTTTTGTTTGATTTGTTCACTGCAAACAGGTAAGGGTCCGTAATTGTTTACAATAAACCTACATTTTCAGTGGGGGTTGAATAATTTTGATTACAACTGTATATAATATTTATATTTTGCAGTACACTGATTGGCCCATTTTCTTTTGTAATTCTTTCTTTTATTGAGTGGTTGAAGCATTTTATAATACATGTTACATAAAAGGTAGATTTGCAACAAGATAACAAGATATGTATGATACAGATACACATTTGATTAGTTGTTCTCTGAGTTTGTCTTGCGTAGTGTGTTCTATAGGGTTCAATAAAGTCCAGTATGTCTGGGAGTTACCAGGCAGAATAATGTAGCATTTTTCTAGTTTTTCTACGCGTTTTTACCACTCATTTTGTAAATTACAGGATTATTAGTAGGTTAGTCACCATTTCAATACATAGTTTAAGCTTAATTGTCAGGTGTATGGGAAGGTGCACCCGTTTTTGTCTTATGTGTGTTATGTCTTGTTGTGTGGGGAGTTTTATGAGCTTCTGTGGTGAATGGGATATGGTGAGTGGGTTCCTGCTGGTGCTGTGCCAGAGGTCGGCAGGTCGTCTTAGGTCGTGCTTTCTGACCGCCTAATGCGGGGTTCTTATCTTGAGGTGGGTAAGTCAGTGGTGCGGTGCTTGTAAGTGGGTGTGTGCCTCTTGGGTATGGTGGATAGCGAGGGGCAAAGTTACGTGCCTCTGGTGTTCTTGTGTTCCCTTAACCTATGGGATAACGGGTGGGGGTGAGAGGAGAAAGAGAGTGTTTGTCTGAATCGTGGGAGTTCTCTGTTTGTGTTTCATTGTTTTTGTAATAACTGGCAGTGTGTGCCATATCTGATTGGCCCATTTTCATGCACTCTTGGTTCATCTGAATAATTTTCCTGTATCGTTTGCATGGACGAAAACACCATGTGGACAAATGTCAGACTACCTCTACTAAATTTTTATTTTTTGGACAATTCATCCTAACTCAACTTTTTCTTTGTGCACAAGTCTATTAGCTACTTTTCATGTGGTGTTTCTATTATTTGGTTCACCTCTTTTATCTTTGCACATTTAACCATGTCTGACTGTATGTGCCTGTCTGTCTCTGTTCCACTACCCTCCCCCCTCTTACCATCACACATAGTGATTATTCTGCCATGAAAGTGATAATCATTTTTATTATTTGATAAAGTCTGTAGAATGACCATGAATAATAACATCTATAATAATAATTACTATAAAGCGGAAGAAATTCTGAGAGTAATTGGATGTTTTTAGTTTATTGATATTGTCTACAATGCTCAAACACATTGTCAAAGAAAGAATATCTTTTTCCTTTACAATCTACTTAGCAAAGATTTATCGATCCTTGTCCCTTTCATTGAGAATTACTGATCCATTTTAGAAAATCTGATTTTCACACCCTTCATGAGAATGTGCACAGTGCAGTTCCCAGGAGACTGCATGAGAAGTTGACTTTGACATAAAATTCTTCCGTAGCAGCTCAACAGAGTCCATGGTCTCAGTCTCGATTTGTTGCAAGGGATGCAATATACTTTTATACATTTATTGAGACATGATTGCACTGCAAGGACATATATCACACATCCTGCCGGAGGTGTTTGGCTTATTGTTATTTATGTAAATAGCTTATTTTCTTTTTACGCTCTTTGCTTTTTCATTCTCCTGCTCAGTACTTATGCTTTGAACTCAAGGTAAGATTTACATTGTTTAAATTTAGATTTTCCAAACCACTAGGGTTTCTGAATGAAATATGTATTTTGTACATGTAGAACTTATTTTCTTGATTAATTTGATTTAGGTTACCTTTCCTGTATTGACCAGTGTTTTGTGGCACATGCAACATTAACCCCATATTAGCACTGAAGGGATTTTTACTATAAACACACCTTCCAGTAATTATTTTGGGAGCTAGTATATTATCCACAAGTCTGATACATAGATATAAACTGATGCTATTATTCTTTCTGTACTCCTAATATTATTTAACATTAATGATGATATGGATATTATTATTTTATTTTAAATACATAAAGCACAATCATGATTGGTTCCTTAAATTATATTTGAATATGTTTTTTTTTACTTTAGTAAAATATAAAGAAATATAAATATAAAGAATAATAAATGTACACACATGTGTATGTACCTAAATATATATGTATGTATGTATGTATGTATATGTGCATGTATACATACTAAGACATATAACTTGTGTAGTTAGACTGATTAATAACTTCTGAAATATATACATAAACATGTAGACAGACAAATGGAGGTACATAATTCTATACATTTAGCTCTATCGAAGGATATTAGATGCAGAATGTGGTGACCACATTTTTCATTGTGAGGTTTATTCACTAAATTTGTTGTTTGTACTGTAGTCACATTTTCCCTGCATTCTAATCAAGGTTTTTTACAATCTGTTGGTTTTGTATCACCATGTTTGGTGTTATTTTGGGTTTTATTTTCCAACTTGCTTGTATTTTGAGCTTTCTAAATGTATTGATTGATACCTTAACCGTTTTGCATCCAGTGGAAGTAACTGTATGGAAGGCACATTGCAGCCTAAGATTTGGTAAAGCATTGTGTTAAGTATAGGAGTAAAGAGAATATTAAGAGAGTAATAGCTGAGTTGGTTAATGCATCAACTGTATTATCTGTTCAATCATCAATAACAAAGGTTCTATATTGGCAAAGTCAACTCAGCCGAGGTTGATAAGATTAATACCATAAAGTGATTTAAGAATAACATTTATGCCTTAGGATATACTTGATGATGGGAAAAAAGTCAAATACTGGTAAAACACTAATTATTATAGCTATAAAATATGTAAAGCAATGGACAAAAAAAAGTCACCATAAAGTTAGGTGTCTTCTTAAATGATAGACGTGTAAGGATATAATTAAATAACTAGGACATTTATTGTTGTGTTTCATTGTTAAGGTGCAGCAGCTAACCATAAAAAGGATATTAAAGCACAGAAAATAGCAGTTTTAAGATCTTTTCAGTAGAGCTTGAAAATTCTGTATATGCAAGAAGTGTTCTCAACAGGAGTAGTTCTAGAATTCTTTATTATACATCCATGGAGACAATGGCATGGACTGTAAGTAGCTCCTGTCTTTCACTATAATAATACACATAAAGCCAGGGGTCAGTTTGGGTTCGTGCTTGGCTTTGATGCTGAGAAGGTCACCAAGGGAATCGATGGGCAAAAATGAGACATGCCTTCTATCCAATCAATGAAATTTTTTTTATCTAAAGTGGACCCCGCTGGGTGCAAGTTTCACGGCTTTAAAATGCCTTTTTTTCCAATCTTTAATAGACTGAGAGTGAGATGTATTCAGTACATATAACTGTTTTTTCTTTTCTCATATTTTTCACCCATTTTACGAGGGCACAACTGGCTAACATCTATGCTGGATAGTTTTCAATGCAGCTATTGTTAAAACACAAAAAGTAAATGGCAAGCCTCTTTTTGTTTGGTAGCTAACAATGTCAGTAATGGGACTATGTGGAGATTAATTTTACAGGTATTTTATGGTATTCTATAAGGCATCTATCTTTTCTTCTGCATCTATCTATCTATCTATCCATCTATCTACCTATGCTTCACTCTGTGAATTTAACACACAAGGTAACTTTCAAACATGCTCTCAATCAACTCAATACACCAACTCAATCAACTCAATACACCAAATATATGTGTGGATATATCCACACTATATAAGTTTAGTTAAAGGGACACTATAGTCACCTGAACAACTTTAGCTTAATGAAGCAGTTTTGGTGTATAGAACATGCCCCTGCAGCCTCACTGCTCAATCCTCTGCCATTTAGGAGTTAAATCCCTTTGTTTATGAACCCTAGTCACACCTCCCTGCATGTGACTTGCACAGCATTCCATAAACACTTCCTGTAAAGAGAGCCCTATTTAGGCTTTCTTTATTGCAAGTTCTGTTTAATTAAGATTTTCTTATCCCCTGCTATGTTAATAGCTTGCTAGACCCTGCAAGAGCCTCCTGTATGTGATTAAAGTTCAATTTAGAGATTGAGATACAATTATTTAAGGTAAATTACATCTGTTTGAAAGTGAAACCAGTTTTTTTTTCATGCAGGCTCTGTCAATCATAGCCAGGGGAGGTGTGGCTAGGGCTGCATAAACAGAAACAAAGTGATTTAACTCCTAAATGACAGTGAATTGAGCAGTGAAATTGCAGGGGAATGATCTATACACTAAAACTGCTTTATTTAGCTAAAGTAATTTAGGTGACTATAGTGTTCCTTTAATTATTTTCTTCTTCTCTATTAGTGAATTTGTATCTGTGCAACTGAAGATTTTTTATGTATAGTTAATTATTTCGGGTAATGGAAACAATCCGTATAGGGTTTGCAGGAGACTGGTAAACAACAGAAATTATTTGGAAATAAACCTCTGTTCCTCTCCTCTACCTCCTACAATCACACCATTGATTTTAGATCTAGGTGGCATAATAACACCAACTGTAGAGCAAAGTGATTTTGGGTCTATCACAAAAGTCTACCTTTTCAAATTACTGTTTTTCAAGCAGTTAGTTGAAAAAAAGTTGTTTCAATTGAAAGCTGCTCCTTGATGTAGCCCATACTTGCACTATTCAGTAATAGCTATGTACATGGAAAATAGCCTGACAATTAAAAAAGACACACAAAAAAAACAAAACAAAAAAAACACTGCTTAAGCCATTTAAACCAGCCTTATGCTGACATGATTTGTGTATTGCTATAGCTGGTTGTGAAAGAGCAGTCAATCATTGCCTATAGAACATTATGCACAGACATATGAGAGATTCAGGGTGTTCTACATGCTTGTATGGTTGCCAATTTAAGCATACTTCCGGTTCATTGTTGGAAGTTGTTATAATGGGACACACAAGTGGCTATGGCCAAGAAAGCTGCTTGTTGGCGATATGTGGCAGCAGCAGTCACCAAATAAGGAGCATGCCACTAATGTATGCATGCAAACTGGGCTGGCATAGTGTCAGCCTGTTGGCCTGTAAATGTTACTCTAGTTTAGATACAGTTCTGATGACCACACTAGGTTTATTTAAATTAATTCGTTTTTTTTAAATCTGTTTTATGAAACCTGCACATGATGATCATGCAAACTCAAATCCATGCTTTGAACAAGCAACATGACTTTGTTTAGAAGTTGGTTGAGATTGTATCGCATATACAGAATAAATTATATTAGTCCAGCCACTATTTGCTTTTGAAGTGGTCATTGGGGTAAGAGTCTGTATGTGCAGCGTTCTGCTTGAAAAACTGTACATACAGAGTATTTTGCAGTTATGTGCCATAGTTTCACCCCATGCACAAGTGATTTCGGCAGCCTGGTGCCAAAAGCTAAAGACCTACCTCTTCCATCAGGAATTCAGTCCGCAAATCTGACCTTCAGAAACGCCTAACTTTTCTGTCTTTATGTTTGTTTATTTGTAAAGTACTTTGAGTCTCACAGGGAGAAAAGCGCTATAAAAATGGGAAATTATTATTATTATAATAAATGTCAATTCTGTACAAAAATAACGTCTGCTCTCAGCGTGCACAGTTGGCAACAGATGTAATGAGCTTAACCTATACAGTGTGGTCTGTAAGGGATAGCCTTGATGTTTCCTTCCCCTCTGCATTCCCTCCATTCATATTAATTGATCTTTTTTTTTTCTTTTTTTAATTTCCTCCTTCCTATATGGCACTGTAGCTTAACGAAATAGTGCCAAAAATAGTACTCAGCAGATGTAGCTGAACACAAAATAAGTAAATTAATAAAATGCAAATTGCAATTGAACGCAAACAACAAAAAATATGCAAAAATTGCTTGTGTCAATAAGAAAAAAATGGCTTCTGAAGCTGTGTCCTTAAGGGGTTAATAATGTCCAGTAGGGCATTGTAAACTTGATAGCAAACATTTTTTTTTTTTTTTACAAGTAACTATTTAAGACTTTCATAATTTCATATAAGTGCCAAGAGATTATTTATAGAGAAAAAAAGAAGTAATGATGATATATTTAAATTCTGGAATGTATAGCTTTTTTTACACAATGCAAGACAGGAAAGCTTATAACAACTCTGTATGTTACTTTAATATCTACAGGGGATAATGAAAGTCGAACAATGGTTATTTTCCCACTAACATTCCATACTTGTGTATTAGTCACATTTTTATTTGAGTCTCTGTTACGTCCAATTATTTCAGAAATGTAAATATTGACAGTAGCGAATAACACTGACGGTGAAAAATTACATTTTCGACATAATATTGTTGGGATTGGATTAACAGTCATTCATTCTTTTTGAATCCATGGTATATATACTTTTCTATCTATTCATGCTGTTGACCATATTTTCAATTGTTTGCCCCGTGTTGTGTTCCAGGCTCCAAGACATATTGTCAACAATTGTTTCAGCTTGTTTGCTCTACAGTGTCACACTGTGAGATACGTTTTTCAGTTCACTTGTGCTGTGCAGGTAGATTTCAGAAGCTGTGTTCTGCACGACACATTCTATGGACATCGCAGTGTGAACATGGTATTTAACCTTTCCACTGTTCTGGACTAAGGCCTTGGAAATCACACAGGAATTAGAATACCGCATTCACGCAGAAAATATTGCTCTTTACAATTTTATAGATTTCCAAAATTACATATTCAAATGCCTTTCATTGAACCCAGACACACAAGACTAATCTCCAGACTTTCAAAACAAACTTTAACCTAACATACGTAAACACCAAAGAAAATAACTGTATTACTGACATAGTAAAAAAAAAAAAAAAAAAAATTGAGCCTCAGAACTGTAAATATTTGGATAAAATGCATTGTTTGCAATAACAAATACTGATTGGTTGCAATATGTATTGTGAATGAAACAATACAATGGACACACAATTATTGATTCAACACCTTTCCTAGTACCCTTTACACCTGGTACGTGCCAGGGTTATTTAATTTCTTTTATAATTCCTTTATATCATTAACAGCAAAACTAGCATGTGCTGCTAATGAAGATCATCATCTACCTCCTATTTACTCAGTACTCACTCATTTGTTAATGCTGGGCATTGTCCTATCAAATTATTCTAGTAGAGAAACATAGAGGACACATTTCTAGTCCAAGGCTATGCCTAGGTATGGGTGGTTTTACTGTGACTTAGGGATCCATATATAAAAAAAAAAGAAAAACAACAAATATATTTTTTGGCTGTTTTTTTTTTTCCAAGTACTATTGGTATGTGCCGATTAACATGGTGACGTGCAATGTTAAGCTGTTGTGGAATTAAATTTTATCAGGCTCAGCTAGCCAATGGATGAGGCTGTTTGGAGTTATAGTACTGATGAGCATGATCAGGGTTGTAGTCCAGCAGGTTCAGACATTTTTCTATGCTCAGTTTGATGAAACATTATTTCCCAAGAGAGTGACTTGTGTTTTCTTTAACAGTAAAAACCAGAACCAATTTATGTCTTTCTTTACCAGGGAGCTTCAATACTTCTTTATCAGCAGGAGCTTCAATACTGTGTTTGTTACTATCCAGCCATGGGTAGCCTGTCTAAGGCATTTGGAGTTAGCATTAAGTTAGTGGTAAGCTGAAGTGATCCTAACTCTTTGGTTTGAATTCTATAACTACCAGTTTTATTACACTTTATTATGTATGTTCATTAAAATATTCTGCACATAAACATAACATAAAATGATGCAGAGTACAGAGCTGTGTGAATTGCTAGGTTTATATTTATAGTTGCCTAAACACAAGACTATACTTCCAGAGCTAAACAAAGGAAAACTTAATGTAAACGCAGAACAAGTTTACATTTACAGAGAATCATACTCTACAGTCAAGAAATTTGGACAAGTGGTCTATGGTACATGGCCCCAGTGATGGTTTTGAAATGTGGCTGTGAAACTAAAATTAAAGGTTTACTCCAAATACCATGACCACGTCAGTGATTTGAAGTTGTCATGCTGCTTAGAGTCAGTGCACTGTTTCAGTAAGAACTGCTGCACATTCAGACATACAGAACTTTGCTGTCAAGGTACAACTCCACCTCCAGCAGCATCATTAGCAACCCAGAACAAGAGTTCAGAGCGGGTAATGTCAGTTTTGCAGATATGTTGTGTCTTTACTCAGTATGCATAACAAAGGTGGAACGGTTCCCCTCAGTCACATCCAAGGTCTCACTCACCTCAGCTCTCCCCCCAGCAGCAAGGAGCCGGGATCAGCCTGTGAAAGAGAATCAGGCTGTGGGGACACCTTAGCCTTGGCCTGGGATGGCAAATGCATTTTTTCTCTTCTTTAACCAATGTCAGCAAGCAGCCATAATTCTAAAAGCATATCCAACATTAATAAACCAGGCCAGTATTTTTTTTTAAAGAAAACACTGTTTTTGGTAGTCATAACCCTTCTTGGCATGGTCCCTCTGTAAAGAAAGAATTAGAACAATACTAAACTTTGATCCCATGCCGAAAAAATATTAACGCAATTGGAAAGCTTATCCAACATCAATAAACTCTGTAAAAAAAAAAAAAAAGAAAGAAATAGAAAAATACTAAACATTGATCCTACGCGATCCTCCTTCTGTGATGTCATTCCCCATCGCTGCAGGGAGTGTACCACCATTTGCCATACGTTCCATGCATGCAATGTGTGCTGATGACAGGTGCAATCTACACACAGAGCCGAATCTTGCTCTGGGCCACCAATGAGGTGTAATTACATGTTGGCAGCAAAGTTCTGTATTTCTGTATGTGCAGTATTTCTCTTTAAAAAGGTTATGGTGCTTGGATTAACCTCTTAAATTTGCAGCCACATAGTTTCTAATGGACCCTGCAATGATACAAAATATTTAGCATTATCTGATTGTACCATATTTTGTTAAGTGATCTAAATCATTAAATTGAAAATAGACTTGTAAGCTATTTTCCTATGCAGGTCTGAAGTGGTCATGGTGGTTGGAGTAACCCTAGTTACACAGCTTTGCTTTCAGTTTGGCTACTCTGGTCTTACGTTTAAAATTTACTGAGAAATCTCACTTTAACCTGTTAGTGGCAGCCCCTAATAACCAATCATCACAAAACAAAGGGAACGTCTTGTTCATTCCTTGTTTCATTTGTTTCATGAATTAGTCATACGGCGATTTGGAGTTACAGAATTTGTATGATTCTCTGATTGCCTAAAATTTATAGAAACTGTGATTGATTTCAAACTGAATGCACAAATCTATTAGTAACTTAATTTAGTTTTAAAGTAGAGACTGATTTTAGCATTTCTAATTATGGAGACATGGTGTACATGCCATATTTGGCATAAATAATAATTTGCAACCCTTAAACTGCTTTATAGAAGCATGCATAAGCCTTTGTATGTTCACAGCTGGACAATAAACAGCATGGGGATGTAAATATATACTGCAGAATAATTGCAAGGCTTGTGCTGGCTATTTTTTGAACCCCTTTGTAACTATTATATAGGGTGAACCTCTTTTTAAAGTGATGTTTTTATTGAAAGTCTCATATTTTTACAGTTCTGTGGAATTTGTTGGAGCTTTATAAATAATAATAATAATTTGTTTATTATAATCTATGTTAAAGGACCACTATAGGCACCCAGACCACTTCAGGTTAATTAAGTGGTCTGGGTGCCAGGTCCCTCTAGGATTAACCTTGCCTGCTGTAAACATAGCTGTTTTCAGAGAAACTGCTATGTTTGCAAATGGGTTTTCTTCAGCCGATGACGGCAGAAGAAGGAGGAGATTCCCCAGCGCCGAGGGAGCCCGATGCTGGAAAAAGGTAGGAATTTAACCCCTTCCTCACTCTAGAGCCTGGCGGGAGGGGGACCCAGAGGGTGAGGGGGACCCAAGGACCCTATAGAGCCATGAAAACGAGTATGTTTTCCTGGCACTATAGTGGCCCTTTAAGTAAAACCATTGACTTATTAGTAGAATTGTGCACAAATTTATTTCAGCTGGATTGAATGAATCAAATGTCTTTTAGCTTGTGCCCAACTAATCGATCTGTCCGAGATTTACCTGTGGAGTACTTTTCATGGAACTTATTGAACTCTTCAATCCTGGAATGACTCATTTGCTTGGGCATAGATTAAAAAGAATTTGATTCATTCATACAAGCTGAAAGACATTTGCGCACATCATAATGTACAATTTTATAATACCAGAGAGTCATTAGGGCTCCATGCCCACTTGTGCACTTGCTTGCCAACTGGGCACCTTTATTCATAGTCTAGAATTACTAAATTATTGACAGTGCACAACAGCTTCAACATTAAAATCAATGGATTTATTCAAAACCAAAAATGGGGGTTTATGTTGGAAGGTAAGCTTAATAGGAAATCAAGTAGTTCCTTTACTATGTTCGACTTCTAACCAAAGCTCTCCAAATTAAAACCAATGAATTGAATCCTGATCCTCAATCCTGATGGTTCTAGCATAATTCTAGCAAGTTGTTCACAGAGAATATGTAAAGCAAATTTGGCAGAACTCTACATTTAGTGAAATAATAACTTAGTGAGACATACCAAGCAGTGACTTTCACACAGGTCCTGGCTAAGCTTTTTGGATATCAGTCTTTTTCCATTTGAAAGAACTGATTCACAGTTCTACCACTAAAAGCTTTTAAACAAAATCTGTTGTCTTAACATTCTTGCTCCTTTGCCGTATGCATTTTTTTCATCATACTTTATTAAACCATCTGTTGAAAAATGTGTGGCATTTGAAAGCATTTTTATATATCAATCAATAGTGGAATGTGCTGGAAAAATGAACAATGCTTAACTGTTTCTTTTCTTTTTATAAAAATATCAACTTTCTATTCATCGTATTCCACAATCAACAATCATGTGTCGAGTAATGCAGTGGCAACAAGTGTATTGTATATACAGTATCTCACAAAAGTGAGGACACTCTGCTACAATGTAAACTAGTAAGTATACAGCCTGAATAACAGTGTACATTTGCTGTCCACTTAAAATAACTCAACACAAATCCATTAATGTCTAAACCATTGGCAACAAAAGTGAGTACACCCCTAAGTGGAAATGTCAAAATTGGGCCCAATTAGCCATTTTCCCTCCCCAGGGTCATGTGATTCATTAGTGTTACAAGGTCTCAGGTCGCAGGTGTTTAAAATTTGGTGTTATCGCTCTCAAACTCTCTCATACTGGTCACTGGAAAATCAACATGGCACCTCATGGCAAAGAACTCTCTGAGGATCTGAAAAAAATAATTGTTGCTCTACATAAAGAAACTGAGCTGCAGCACAGTGGGCAAGACCATACAGCTGCTTCACAGGACAGGTTCCACTCAGAACAAGCCTCGTCATGGTCAACCAAAGAAATTGAGTACACGTGCTCAGCATCATATCCAGAGGTTGTCTTTGGGAAACAGACGTATAAGTGCTGCAGAGGTTGAAGGGGGGAGGCGAGGGAGGTCAGCCTGTCAGTGCTCAGACCGTATGCCGCACACTGCATCAAGTTGGTCTGCATGGCTATCATCCCAGAAGGAAACCTCTACTAAAGATGATGCACAAGAAAGCCTGCAAACAGTTTGCTGAAGACAAGCAGACTAAGAACATGGATTACTGGAACCATGTCCTGTGGTCCGATGAGACCAAGATAAACCTATGTGCTCAAGCGTGTGTGGCTGGAACCAGGTGAGGAGTACAAAGACAAGTGTGTATGGCCTACAGTCAAGCATGGTGGTGGGAGTGTCATGGTCTGGGCCTGCATGAGTGCTGCCTGCAATGGGGAACTACAGTTCATTGAGGGAACCATGAATGCCAACATGTACTGTGACATGCTGAAGCAGAGCATGATCCCCTCCCTTCAGAGACTGGGCCACAGGGCAGTATTTCAACATGATAACGACCTTTAAACACACCTCCAAGATGACCACTGCCTTGCCCAGGAAGTTAAAGGTAAAGGTGATGGACTGGCCAAGCATGTCTCCAGACCTAAACCCTATTGAGCATCTGTGGGGCATCCTCAAATGGAAGGTGGGGAAGTGCGAGGTCTCTAACATCCACCAGCTCCGTGATGTCGTCATGGAGGAGTGGAAGAGTACTCCAGTGGCAAACTGTGAAGCTCTGGTGAACTCCTTGCCCATGAGGGTTAAGGCAGTGCTGGAAAATAATGGTAGCCACACAAAATATTAACACTTTGGGCCCAATTTGGACATTTCCACTTAAGGGTGTACTCACTTTGTTGCCAATGGTTTAGACATTAATGGGTGTGTTGCGTTATTTTGAGGGGACAGCAGATTTAAACCGTTATACAGGCTGTACACTTACTACTTTACATTGTAGCAGAGTGTAATTTCTTCAGTGTTGTCACATGAAAATATATAATAAAATATTTACAAAAATTTGAGGGGTGTACTCACTTTTGTGAGATTCTGTATATCCTGTGTGCATTTGGAAAGAAACAGGGTTAATCACTAAAGTGAGAATTTAAGGTAAATTCAAAGTGAATTTAAAATTTAAATTGAAAATAGCTAAACTGAAAAAAAGTCACCTATGTTTTCAGTTCCGCCACTCTGACACTTTAGTGTATAACCATCATACTCTTGCAATGTCCTTTCAGCTACATATTCATAGTTTTATAAAGGCATGGTATTTAAAATAAACGTTGCTTCCCTTTCTTTGTGAAAATCCAACTTATAACACTTTATTAAAAGATGACTCTAACGCCCATAGATGTTTTATTAAAACAATTTTTAAATTGTGACTTGAACTGTTATTCCCTGGGTTATACTCATATTTGGTGTTTGATATACTTGCTGCATTGCAGGAAATACTATCCTCGGTTTAAAGCAGGGATGCCCAACAGGTAGATCCCCAGATGTTGCAGAACTACAGCTCCCATGATGCTTTGCCCGCCCTTAGCATGGCAAAGCATCATAGGAGTTGTAGTTCTACAACATCTGGGGATCTACCTATGGGCCAGCCCTGTTTTAAAGTGTAACTGACATTTTTCTAGAATTTACACCATTGACGAAATCTTGAAAATCACCTTTAGCTTGTGTTTATATAATATTAAATCATGGGAATTGACTGTTCCTGTCAACCTTAAAATATTTTTTGTATGCCACTATTGGCAAAACTAAAACAAAAACATAATGCTTTACTTTTATTTTCATATAGGTCTATAGACAATCATTTATTTAAACCCCCTCCAATGTTGCATTTATTCTCTCATTTTAGCTCTAATTTTCTTACTGGAAAAAATATTTTCATTTTTCAGTATTGTTCAGAAGTTAAGCTCCTATCTTAGAGCTCTGCAATCTGAACAGTTTAGGCTTGTAATTTAAATGGATAACTATGGTCCAAGGCCAATGGATCCACAGCAAATCTGTAATACAAAAACATAGAACAATAATCAGTATCACATTAACTTGTGATTTCCTATAATTTTACTGCCTTTACCAAATGGCCAAGTAACATTTTAGAAACATGAAATTCATCAGAATCAGTTGTCAATAAATTATCAGCATCTTCAAATGATGTTAATCTCAAGTAATATAATCTAAAAGCAAACATCGTGATCAGAGGCAAAGCTAAGTTACATGTCACCTGGGGGGAAATGCACTTTGGCAACCTCAAACAGTAGAATTTTCTTTTGAATCTCAATATGCACCCTTCCCCTGAGCACCTTTCTTTTGGGGAAATTATACACACTCACATTCATATACACATACACGTTCATATACATAGACATTCATATTCACACATACATATACACACATAGACACATACATAGACACATACATAGACACACATTGATATACATACACACAGGATGCCACAGACACATACACACACACAAGTTCACACACAAACAACCATTCATCCATCCACACGTGTACAGAAATATAACTGTTGTATATTACCTGTATATTCCTTTGCTAAGGGTACCTGTAGAGATGCAGGGTGAAAGCTGTAACATGATGCCCGTATGTGCTCATTTGTATGTCCAACTGAGAATTTCTCAAAGCTCAACTTGAGATATTCAGGTAATGCACAACATTAATCTCCTACACAAGCTCATGCAGCTAACTGTCCTTTAATCAACAATCTCTCTCACTGGTCTAATGCTAGGAAATGGAGTCACATAGCCTCTGGTCTGCACTTCTACCGGGTGCAGAACAAGTGGATTTGTCTGTTTTACCCAGTTAGAGCATTGCCATGGGTTACCACACCAACATCCTGACACTTTGAATGCTGGAGCTCACGTGAGAGATACTCGTGGTCTGCACTCAGTGGAGGTGAAGACCAGATACCCAGCCCACTGGCCACCTTGGATCTGAATGGTAAAAACAAGGAGGGGGGGAAATGATTTTTTAAAAATAATATAATTATAATAATAGAACCCCAGAAACCATACCAGGGCTGGTGCAAGACCTTTTGCCGCCCTAGGCAAAAAAAAAATTTGCCGGCCCCCATATGCTCTGCCCACCATGTGACATCACAATATTCCACCCATATGATCTGCCATATGAGCCGATGCCAGTGCTGCACACAGTGTCTTTTCTCTGAAAAGGCAGTGTGTTTACATTAAAAAGCCTGCAGGGACAGGCTATAGACACCAGAACCACTACATTAAGCTGTAGTGGTTCTGGTGACTATAGTGTCCCTTTAATGTGAGGTAAATTAGAGATTAGTGCCACTAATAATATACTGGATTGCCTACTTACCACCAGATGAGGACAAGAGGATGATGAGGGACTCAGGCTGCAGTCTGGCTCAACTGGTCTGGAGTTAAAACAGGTTCTCGGGAGGCAGTGCTCACAAAAATCAACAAACAGGAAGCAGCTCCATTTTTACACTGAACATGGTCTGGGCCCCCAGGGCCTGACCGTGAGTATGCCTACAAGGCCTGCCCATAAGTCTTATGCCTACAAGGCCCACCCGTGAGTTCACCCACAAGGAGCGGAGTTTATGTGTGTAGGGGATGTATTATGTGTTATTGTGGAGGATGTGATGTGTGTGTGTTCTTATGAAAAGTAGTGTATAGGGATACCAGTTTGTGTAAGGGATGTAGTGTATGTGTAAGGGATGCATTGTGTGAATCTGTGTTTGTATGTTTAAGGGATGCTAGGTGTGTTTCTGTGTATGTAATGTAATGCAGTGTGCGTGTGTATGTAATGGGTGCATTGAGTGTGTGTAAGAGATGTATAAAGAGAAGCAGTGTGTGTGTGTGTGTAAGGGATGCATTGTGTGCTTCTGTGTATGTGTGCAAGGGCTGCATTGTGTGTGTGTGTTTGTGAGGTGTGCATTGTGTGTGTGTGTGTAAGGGATGTATTGTGTGTGTATGTGTGTATGTGTAAGGGATGCATTGTGTGTTTCTGTGTGAGTGTAGGATGCATTGTATGTTTCGGTGTGTCTGTATGTGGGTAGGGATGCATCAAATGTTTCTGTGCATGTGTGTGTAGGTATGCATTGTGTGTTTCTGTGTATGTGTAAGGATGCATTGTGTATGAGTGTAGTGTGACAAAGAGGGTTTGTGGGGTAGGATAGGGGCTGAGAGGGGAGCAACTCTTTATTTGTATTATAATTATTTTGTTAATATAATTGTTTTTGTATATTTTTTCTTTACGTTTTGTGTTTTACACCCATCTTTAGTGTATCTCTAACAAGCCCCTTGTGTGTCTCTTATCCCCTGCCCTCTTTGTATGTCTCCTACATCCTCCAAACCCCTCTACCACTTCCCCGTCCCTTAGTGGTCTCATCTTCACTTTAGAAGATGACCTTTAGAACTTTAGACCTTTAGAGGTCTCCCTTCCTATACCTTTGATGCCTCCCCTCCTTTCCCTTAATGTTCTCCCTTCCCCTCCTGTCCCTTAGTGTTGTCCCCTCCCCTTATGTCCCTTAGTGCTCTCCCTTCCTGCCTCTTAGTACTCTCCCATCCTCACCTGTCCCTTAGTGCTCTCCTATCCCTTAGTGCTCTCCCATACCTTAGTGATCTCCCTTCCCCACCTATACCTTAGTGATCTCCTCTGCCCTTTAGTGCTCTCCACTGCCCTCCTGTCCCTTAGTGATCTCCTCTCCCCTCCTGTCCCTTACTGCTCTCCTCTGCCCCTCTATCCCTTAATGCTCCCCCTGACCCTTAGCACCCTGCCCCAATTCCCATAGTGCTCTCCCTCCCCCATGTGCCTTAGAGTCTTCCCCCTCCCCCATCCTTCCCTTATTGGTCTCCCCCCATCTTTCCCTTGGTGGTCCCCCCCATCTCCCACCCCAGTGTCCCTTAGTGCTGTCTTCCTGAGCTCCCCCCCTGTGTCCATTAGTGCTGTCTGCCCCCCCTTTCCCTTAGTGCTGTCTCCCCTCCCTTTCCCTTAGTGCCATCTCCCCTCCATTCCCTTTTATGCCTCCTACCTCTTTGTAGCGGCCAGACTGACAGTAAGTGCTCACTGAGAGAGTCCCACTCACTTTCAGTCCACGCCGCCCGGCCACGCTACACTGAGTGACAGGTAGGAGGGAGCGCTGTGCGTTTCCCTCCTACTGAGTCACTCAAATCTGGCACCCCCCAGGCCGGTGCGACCTAGGCGACTACCTAAGTCGCCTATAGGATGCGCCAGCCCTGGAAGGGTGGGGCCAGAGAGGGGTTTTATTATGTTATCACCAATGACATGGGGCTGCAGTCTGTATGTACAAGGCTACATACAGACTGCAGCTCCATGTCATTGGTGATGATATAATAAAACCCCTCTCTGGCCCCACCATTCCTATTGTGCTGCTCTGCCTTTAATTGCCAGGCCACATTTTTCTCCTAGTCCTACCTGGTAAGGACCACTATATTTTTGTATAAGATGTTACTATGTGTTGATCTTGACCTGGATGACCAGTGTCCTTTACAATGGCTGGTGTGGCATCTTGCTTGTCTAGTCCCCTGCTCACTTTGCTATAGACTTCATCTCTCCGCTGTACGAGAGCAGCTACTGATCTGTGATATCAAGGTAATCTACTTGAATGATCTTCAAAATGTAATTTTGTTACTGCTGTAGCTAACAAACAAAAACCTGCTGGATGCCACATTTACTGCAAAAGCCCTGATCATTGTGTCACTGAACTCCTAACAGTCCTGGTTTGTAAATAATGTTGCAATGAAATCATCATACTATTGATTGCTTGGGTACATGCAAAAACTTTTTTGAAAATGGCAGTGAGTTTGAGTATCATATCTTGTTTATAGAATTTGTGTATTTTGTGATTAAATGAAAAGTGTAATCGTTTTAATATTGTTTGTAATATAATATTACATTATGGTAGCATATGTGTATATTATTTTGTAATTCATACATAGAAATACTAAGTACTCCTTGATCAGAAGCACAGCTTACCAAAAAACAACAACAACAAAAATGCTGATATCTGAGTGACTGTGCATTCATGACTCCTAATATCATGTGCAAGTAGACTCAAAAAAACACTCTCAAAACTCTTTCAGACCTTGAAATGCACAGTCCTTCAATGCATAAACAGTGATACAGTTTCACAGTCAAGGCTGACTAAAGGACTAAACACCGCAAGGGTAAACAATAAAGCACAGTTTTAGCCCTTTTTTTTTTTTAAAAAACCAAAGCACAGAACATGATGCAGTACTCCATTGCTAAGGGAAGACTGAAACATCACGTCTGAAACATGATGTCGTGAGATAGTTGTAGAAATATGATTTCTTGGATGTTCTGTGTTTACGGCTGACTTTACCAAGTCCAATTTGGGATATGTGAGTCATATATAATAGTAATTTTTATATCTGCATTAAACTGTGGGAGTTTTATCATGTTTGGATAAACCACAATCTTTTTGGCTCATAGCTACACACTCACTGAGAGATTTTAACTTCCAGACCAAAACTGATGCTATGCCGATGGGACCTAAAAGAGTCAAAACTGTGCAGTCTTTGCCTGGTTTCCTGGTCACAGGTTCTGTTAGATCATAACCCATGCTTTGTCTAAAAAAGTGCTCCATTGCTACATTTACCTAGAGAAATGGAAGGTATAGCCTGAAATATGGTGCATGGAAATTTTGTGATAGTTGTAGAAACACAATATCTCTGAATTTCGGTTCCAAGAGTGTACTTCACAAAGTTCAACCTAAAATAGGCTATCTATCTGTATGTCTGTCTGTCTATCTATCTATCTAATCATTAGAAGTAAGGTCTGAAGGCCAAAATGTTGTATATCTTTTTATTTGTCCTAATGATCCAATAAACACTTGACTACTTGTGGTGGTTGTGGATTATGTCTATTGATTATAAATGTCAGCCACAATTATAAACTGCAGCATTATGTTCATTATTAATATATTTGTTCTTCTGAAAAACAGACACAATAAATATGTGTGGACATTTTGTAAAGTAACCATTACGTCTCACACTTGCAAATATCATGAAAACATATTCTGTATTACAAATTATTCTTGAGTGGTGTGTAGTTACTGGTATTGTTGGGTAGATGGTGCTCTACAAGCAATCTTTATTCTTGATTTTACATACAGATTTCAACATCTTTTTGGTGAAGAAAGCACATGTTTTGAATAGTTTTAATTTGTACAAGACATACAGATATCATTATGTGAACTATAATACTTTGATCAAAACCTATATAAAAAGGAGCAATCCCGCAAACGTCGCACAATTTTTACATGACCTCATGCTTGTGCTAAAACATATTGGGTTTTGTTCACTAAATGGCAAGCCGTAGGAAATCTAGGAAATTAATTCGGCAAACCCCAATCACAATGCTGCATTTGATATTTTCTATTCTTTATTATTTTGACTTACATTTTATTAATTTGTTTTTCCGTTCACCATTTTGTAAATAATCCAAAAGTGCCTTCATTTTCATAAGGGGTTGTATCAATAATCACCTTAGTAAAATAACTAAAATTGCAATTTAATATCCAAGAGTGGATATTTTGAAATCACTTTAAGAACAACAGGTTTATTGAACGAAAATAAATACCACTGCAACTATACACCAAGGATGAGAATAAATATATCTAAATAGGATATATATGATGATAAAAGTCTTCAGTATAATGAACTGCAGTGAGTTTAAAACCAAATCACAAAAGTTATGCTAAAATAACCAGTACTTTCTAAAGAGCTTAGTTTAAATTTTGCTATTAGTTTTTCAGTTCAATATAATTTAACTTTAAGGTAATACACTCCATTGTATAACATTTCTAGTTGCCTTATAAATCAAGCTGAAGATCTATAATATAGAATTATAATTGCATCAATCATATCAAGAAACATGGCAATTTGCATTATATGTAAATATAATTGTTTGTTAAACACGTGCCACCAAAGAAAAAAACAAACCTTTAATTTACCAATAAAAGTCCGTTTTCGTAATAAAATATGTTCTATCAATGCCAGTACAGAAATCAGAAATATATATATATATATATATATATATATATATATATATATACAATATTCCTTTTTATCCCTGCATACACACTTTCAGATTTTCCCAAATGCCGGGTGCATTCCAGCCACAGCCATAAATAATAGAAAAAATAGTGAAAAAAGGATTGCACTCACGATCTTTTTATGTTATAAAAAAATTTCTTTCTTAATTCCATTTCTGATCCTGATTCAACTGATCCTGATGAAAGCCACGGATGATGGCTGAAACATTGATTATGACTATGATTATGCTTTAACAAGAAATGGAATAAAGAAAGAAAAATTTTTATAAAAGAAAAAGACCGTGAGTGCAAGCCTTTTTTCACTATTTTATATATATATATATTTATTATTGTTTTTTGTTTTTTTTTTGTAACATGCACTCTATACTATTTAATCTCCCTTGCTCAGTGTCCATCATTTGGTCTTTTTCCAGTCTGTTACATAGCATTTAACCCGCAATGTATACTAACTACTATTCTAATTCCTTCCAAAAACTTCAGGCTTAATTTCAACCCTTCCATCACTCTCCCTTATTCTATTAGCTCAAAATAACTCAACTGAAAATATAAGAATATTAGGCTCAGAGAACTTATTCTATTTGGATAGTTTGGCTAAAATTTGAAATTGCCTTCAAATTTCTGACAATTTACAGGTTACTAACCTCTTTCTGTTAGATAATTTCATTATATTTTTTTCAACTCCTATCTGCTTTTTATACTATTTTTACCACCCAGTGACAACTCTACCACCATCACTACCACATAATCTATCCATAATTTCATTATTTGAATATAGTCATATGTATAGTCGGCATATATTAAAAAAACAAAAAGAAACAAAAGTAAACACAAAATATTGAGCCCGGTGCTCAAACTCCCACTACTGCTGGGCTGCAGCAATGACTATAGTATACATCAGCCCCAATACATACAATATAAACCAAATTAAAAAGTTACTTGCACACTTCCCTAAATCCCTTTGTACGTTTAAATAACTGGAGGAGTTTTAGGATCACTTCAATAACCATTTAAGTGTAAGCTCACCTGCCATGTCAAGGTGAGCTTACACTTAAATTGCCATTGTAGTGATACTAAAAAACCTTCTGTAATTTAAATGTGCATAGGGATTTGAGATAGTACAAATTAACTTTTTTCTTTGGTTTTTAAAAAGAAACAAATATCAGCAGAAAATTGCATTATAGCATTAAGTATATACAATGTTCTAATGGAATTGCATTTTTGTGTATTTAAACGAGAGCACAATCTCACTATATGTATGCTTGATTGCCCTGTAATCTAACCACAAACACAATAGTAAGAGTCAGCTCTCCAACTTTTATGTTTTTCTATATAAACTGTTTACAAACTGAGTTTATAAGTGTCACTTTACAAAATATATCTAACCTAACTTTTCTTTTAAAAATAAAATTTCAGAATAGTTTTAGTTCAATGTATAATGTTTATTGGTATTCTGCATAGTTCTAAAGATGTTCGTTTGAAGAAATTGAATTATTGGGCAATAATGACATCAGCAACATCGATAGTTTGAAAATGTTCGTGGCCATTTATCTTCCGTACCCCAGGTGTTGCTATTTTTCCAAGTTGACAAACTCTAGCCTAGATTTATCAACACTACATAAAACTGTGGAGACAGGCAATGGTTTCCAAATTCAGTAATAAAAATGAATGTCTACCGCAGACAGAATTGCAAACAAATACAACTTTGTATAGTAGGGATGTTTGTTTGTTTGTTTACTTATTTATTGCTATATTAAAATTGTCTCATCTATTTACGCGGAGCTCAGTACTGTACTTGATAAATGTGGGCACCAGTTGATATACTCATTATGTTTTTTGCTCAAAGTTCTGGTGGTCATTATTGATTACTAACTACTGTATAGGCATTAATTTGTTAAATACTCTTCAAGGGAAACTGAAACTGCTTCGTATATTCAAAATAATGTTTCCTTATACACTTTATTTACTATTTAGCAAATGCATGTTTGCTGGATTTATAAAATACATTTAAATATGGAATTCCACACCTCTGTATTTTCCTCTGACTGGCGAGTTTCTTTCAACATGGCTTCCTGTCAGTCATTGTTCTGAATTCTGAAAACTATTGTGAGATTAAAAACAAAAGCTTTTAGAGGTGTACTTTATTTTCAGAGCAAGCAAACATGTTCTCTATGAGAGTCAAACATTCTTGTGCTGATCTCTTTAATTTATTTATATAATCCAACCAGTGGCATAACTACCACGGTTGCAGGGGTTGCATCAGCGACCAGGCCCATCACTCTAGGGGGTCCTGCCACCCTATCAACTATTGAGACCATGGGTCAGCATAATATGAGGTGTTGGGGGCCGAAATTGTGTATAAGTGGGGAATTCCTAGATCCCAAGATTGCCACCATAGAGGGCCCCAATATAAACTTACTTCCTCCATAAAAATGTATTCTTATCTGCAGGCTTTAGGCCTATCTCAACAGAAGGACATCTCCACCCTATTTCCCTCATATTACAGGTAACACAGGGTGAAGATATTCCCATCACTTTGACTGGACAGTATGCCGACAAAAATAATTTGGGTGATCTGAATTTCATTCATTTGCCATTTTGTTTTCGATTAGTTTAATTTAGGATAATCATTTGGAAAAATTATTCAGATGCAGGAAAAAGTGGAAAAGGCTCCTATTAATGTGCTGCAATGCAAAACTGGCTACAATATTGCCTAGGGCTATGGCTAGACAATATCTGGATATTTCGCAATGCCAATTCAAACATATATTATTATATTTCATCCGGTATTACAAGAAATGTTTGATGAAAAAGCTTGTGGGAAAAACAATGGGAGCAACAGCAGGAGTAATTTTAAGTTGAAAAAAGGAGATTTTTCAACAAATAAAAGTAAAAAGTGAGCAAAAGGAAGTGATCATAATTCAATGTGCAAAAAAACAGTGCCCTACTAACTGCGTAGTCACAGCGCAAGATTCTGCCAGGCATGTCAAAAACACAATAAGGAAAGGCATTTAAGCAAAGAAAGTGGATGAAGTACTACTGATGGTAGAGGGTGAGAATTACACAGACTCAATACAATACAAATGTACCTGCAGTCCCTAGTATATTTTATATCTGCATCTCTTTTCATTAATACAGATTTATGGTGTCTTTTCAGATGTAGGTTCATAATGGCACTAGTGAGGATGACCCACCACTCTCTTGCCACACAATTTTTACTTTGCACATTGCCCTTCTTGGAGGCACTCAAGGTGATCCCAACACTTGCCTATGAGCAGTACATTAGCCTCAACCCTTCTCCTTGTGGCTGCTTAACATACTGGTGGATTTGTACCAGTGGCAGTAGAAGCTGCTGCAAATCTAGCCTCTACACTAGCACTTGTTTGAGTAATGGTAGTGGTGATGGTGGAGATGGTGGTAAGAATGACAGTAGGTGAACTACTTGTGGCACTGGTAGCAGATGATGTTCCAACTGTCTACACTGGATTATGTGATTCAAAAGGAGATAGAGATGAACTTAGACAAGGTGGTGAGATGCAAAAGAAGCGTGCACACTAGCAAGAGAATATAGTGGGCTGCTGTCAATGTGTAAGGTGTATGACTAACTTTGATACACCTGTGTTAAGATCAGGAGTCTGTAAGACTAGGCATAAGGCTAAGAATGATGCATTTACATCAAAATCTAGTCAAGTTACTAAAGTAGACACACCCAGTGCTTCTGGTTCCATGCAGTCTAGGTACTCGCATCGAGATAGGAGTGAAGTATCTCAGATTGACATTGTTGCATCAAAACAAGGCATTTCCACTAGAGACAGCATTATTGTTACTAGATAAAGGTTGCGTAATTCTAGCCAAAGTTAATATTAAATGACATGAACCACAACCTGCACGCCTTTTTATAATTTGCAGACAAACTGCAATGATCAATGAAGCTAAATTAATAAAAAGGCCACAGGCTTAGAAACCCGAAACCTGTGCTTTTGTGGTTTACTGAGCCTTGCAGTGGTGGAAGAAATATTGATATCACCACCAGATTCATCACCACCACCAAGACAAGGCATTGTGGACACTAATTTTGTACTGTACTATACCTCTTTAGGAAAAGTTGTGTCTGATGGCACTAGCAAACTAGACTCTACTGATCTCTCCCTTAGTTGCTTCTTGGGAGATCTAGAATAACTATTACTACCTGTACATGTCCTTCTTTTGCTTATGCTACTGCTAAAGATAGTCTCAGTTATAATATAGATAGGTTATGAATGTGTATTTTGTAAACTAACAAAACTTTATTATGCCACAATAGATGCTTGTGTTGTAAAATGGATTGCAGCTTGGTGGATTTACTGCAATGTTATTGTGTTTGATCAATGACACTGGCTATCTCCCATTCCCATACAGGTACTGCAATAGTAAAACCAATCAGTGTCTGCGGACCTGTCTCCCTCAATAGATGAAATCAATGTGCCTGGAAGAATCCTGTTTAGAAATATATAGATTTTCAAATGCCTCTCCTTTTTTCCCCTCTATTGATTTTTATATAGCAGCAATATACAGGTGCAGATATACAGATATACAGGTGCAGCAACAATTTTCCTGGAAGTGTGTCAGGATCCAGATGCACTATATGGAAGTCCTGGCATGGGTAGTAGCAGCTCACCAATGCAGATGTGGCCTAAAAGGAATACAAAACAACCAATAGTGCTCACTGATAAAAATAAAAGCAGGTTTAAAATAAAATAAAAAAGAGGGGTACTCACAAAAGGAGAGCAAAAACGGCTTTGCTCAATCCAAATAGAATAGGTGGTATAATCCCCACCAAGGATATTTCTGGAGTCCTCATAAATTCTTCTAAAAGCAATTAGCTGGGTCCAAAGTAGATAAAAAGTATACTCTTTTAAATACATAAAATATAAAAATACACTTTATGTGTTTCGCCATATCACAGGCTAATTTTATATATTATCTTCTTACCTGCAAGTGTAGCAGTGAGCACCTTAGATATATATATATATAGGGATCCGGAGATCCTAGCCTGTCTATACGTGTATTGTACTCCAGCTGGAGCTGTACCTCTCAGGAGCCTCCTCATGCATCTTGCTGTGGATCATTACCTCCAGGGGGTATCTTCTTATATGGAGAAGTAAGATACCGGTCATTGATGCCCCTCAAGATTTTGGTATTTTGCACTGGTACTTTCCCTCACTTATTCTGGCTTAATGTATGGATATTACATTTCACCTTGATGTATATGCCCTGCAGACCATACACTTGATATTATGAGTTACTTTTTATATGTTACAATGTTTTAAAATGTTTATTAAATGTATATTTGCAACATTGAGACTACATACAGTATATTGTGCTACTCCGTTCTGTTATTTTGTGTTTCTTTGATTAGCATTCAGTTAGACACCCAATTTAGTGGAGTATATATATATTTTTCCTACTATATTATTTTATATTAAATCCTTATCTTTTAATATAGTATATATGTGTGTGTGTGTGTGTTTGTGTTTTCCCTGGTGCCGCTACCATTGTTTCTTTATATATATATACTAGTCACGTGCTTGAAGACATTTGCTTGACAGTGTCATGGTCTGTGGTTGAGTCACTGTGATAGAGTGATCTTTGCCAAGTCCATAATTATTGTAATGATAACAGCTATCACTGCATGCTTAATTTGCATTCTATTTAATGAGCATAGTGGCTAGTTGAAGCTAAAGATAAATACCTTCACATTCCAGCAGGGATTATAGCAAATGGATATTACAGAAAAGAAGAGATCCTCATTATTGCACGGCAGTAGGTAAAGTGCAGCGGCAGAAAAAATATCGACATGATGTCATAATACTGCATCATGCTACCAGAATAAAAGGGGGTAGAAAAACAAAAAGGCCAAAAGATATATAACGTAACCTATTTTACTCGTTAGAAGACATTTTCTCAGAAGCCCATCAATGTTTCTTTCTTTAATAATATCCAGGTTCATGCTGTAATCCCTGCTGGAGTGAGATTTGTTTGGTCTACTGCTATCAGAGTTCTGATGTACCACGCTCTGTTGGAAGGTCAAAGATCATGCTTTTAGTATTTAAAGTGTAGCAATCTTTGGTAGCAGCTCATCTTTTCCTTTTGTGACTGTTTGGTCAGTCATTATTTCTTGAACATGATTATGACCCAGAACAAACCTTAATAAGTTCAATGTTAACATGTCAACAATATTTAAATATTTTTACATTGTCATCATTTAAAAGTTATATTGTATTGGTGACTAAGATCAGGCATTATATTCAAATGATAAAGGGACGATTATTCAGACACAGACAGACTAGTGCTATCAAGGATTCTCTGACACATTATAAATATATCAATAACATCAAGACAATATTATTTGCTCCTAATAGACTTCACTGTCATATATATGTTATATTGTACGATTTTAAGAAAAAATGTGTTATTCCTAAATATTATTGAGTCTTTTTTAGCCAGCATGTTGAGTGGTTTATTATTGGGGGCACATTTCCACCCTTCATATTTGTGAGTAAAACACATTTTAAGTGTGCATATGGGATTGTGAATCCCATCACATTCAGACAACTGGCACATAACCCCCACTGTTTCAAATTGGTTTCATGTGCCATGAAATTCACAGTATTATGTCACACGAGGAATTATGTTAAAACCAAACTGCTCAGTGTGGATGGTTTTGGGCCATGATTTGCAAAGCCTTTTTGTTCTCATGTAAGTTTAAGGAGATTTGAGAGAGGTCTAGTATGAGTAAAATATTTTAATGACATGGGTTTGAATAAATGATAAGCACATCACCGATCCAGGATTGTGCTGGATACCCTTTTAACTCTAGATTTATAATGGACACATTTATTCGAAGAAGATCCCACATTTTCCCACATGTAAGTACAAAGCAGATGCTGGAAAAATCTCCGGACCTAGAACGCTCTATAGATTCATTTTTAAACAGATTGTTACATGCAGGAATTATAATTTGCTTGAGTTATAAAGCACCTTAAACTGTTATTCAGAATAACAGCACATGAATATCTCTTATTAAACATGGCAAGGGAAGAAACAACAAATTGTTAATAAATAACCGACAATTTAGTCTCACTTCAAAGATCAATCAAACTGATTGATTATCTCTCAGAATTTTACAAAATACAAATGGTCAGGGACAACTTGTTCAGATAGATAGAAAAACAAAAACCAAAAGCAATAACAAACATGTACATTATATATTTAAAGCACTACATATTGCATAAGCAGGGAACATAACAGTGTGAATGCAAGGATTCTATAAGCGCTCTATTATCTGTTTAACAAGGGGTCATTTATAATCTCATAAATAGCTGCCATAACCTGTTGGTTTTAACAACAGCCAAAAGAGTGTCATGGCTACAAATTAGCGCCAGGCTTGACATTTTATTGTAGCTTATCGTTAATAATGGCAGGTCCTACATAATCACTTTCACGTTAGTGGTTTGCTGCTAAAGCACAGAATTACACCTGAGCATGCGCACTTAACTTGGTGTGGCCAGTAGCAACAGACAAATAGTGGCTGGCTGGTAAAACTTAACAACAGGGTTGGATGTTGGATCTAAAGTTTTTGCAGAGGTTGCATAAAGTTTTAGTGGTTTGCTGGTGTTAAGATTTTTGAGTTAATGGGGTTCAGTAATAAGTAGCAATAGGGTTGGAAACTAGTCGTTAACCATCACTAACAATTAGTGGATAGCGAATCCTATAGAATATAATTAGACTTTTATCCTCTACTTAAGAAAATGATTTCAGTAGCAGGAACCAGTAAGTCCCTGCCAGTACATTTTTCAGTCAGAAAACAGCTGCTACTCACTAACAACAATGACAGACATGGGAATGAGTAGTAACTGGTTGCTAAAAAAAAAGTAAGGACGGGCCTGCAAACAAGCCTCAAATTTCTGCTAAGACGATGCCTGCAATCTTGTGGATTCAGTCTCACGAATGGATTCCTCAAATCTCTGTTTATTGCATAACCCCAAGAATATTTTAAGTACTCTAACAGCATACATTTCATTGACATACAAGCTATAGGCAATCTTTGCTAATGTCCCAAGTGTTTCTAAAAAGTAAATTCAATTAGTAGGATTGGTACCTTTTTGCTTCCAAGAGGCATTATACTTTATATAAACTTTGATAGGTTTGATCTTTCAAAAATGACATTAGTATTTTTCTATTTCTGTGTGTACATACAATTTGAATTTCCTCACACGTGTTCTTTAAAATAATAAAACACATGCACTGTTCATATGGCATAGCCAGAACATGCACTATTTGTCTCTACTGTAAGAGACCTCTTGGGAGTAAGAGACTGATGGATGTGCAATTTCAATGCCCTGACAAATTAATGTCAACACTCCAAGCACCATAACCACTACAGTGTACTATAGTGGCTTGGCACAGTATACTGGTATTTAGGTGGGGTTATTATAATATACAATATATCATTCTAAAAGGGATTGTGTGTACAGTGACTACATTAAATGTTTTGGAGAACTCTACACCAATACCCTTGGTCAGAGGTGCCTGGATGTTCTAGAACGAATCTGATTCTAATGTGTTCATAGCATCATGTGAGCTACAATTTTAAGACATTTGAGTAATGACCACTTCTGCTCTAGTTTTACTATATTTTTAGCAGATTCTTTTGTGTAGCTAATTTGTAACAGGTTTAATAAACAGTGACAAACTATTTTCATTAAAAAAAATGATCATTTTTTTAGTTCTTTTGCCATTATTATAGTCAAAATTCTGGTATTTAGCGCTTTGTGAAATATCTGGCAAATACACAGAAGTTCAGAACGAATGCACAGAGCGATATCAGAAAAGAATACTTTAAATAAATAACATATATTGATGTGTAACATTGTTCCGTGACCATGACTCCATTCTAAATTCTAGACGTCTCTAAAAATGAAATACATGAAAGCTCAAAATGAATGCATTACATCACTGGAATACTATACAAATTAAGCAACTGACCTACTGAAGTTAAATGTCAGAAAATAATATTTTAAATTATTAACATGTGGAGAGATTTGCATGGTTATTCACTAATGTGAGAATTGAAAGTGAATTCATAATGAATTTCACATTTAACGACAAAGTAGGCAAACTGGAAAACTACACCGCATTAACCCTTTGGATTTATGTTTGGTTTGGAGTAATGCCTACTGTGTAGGAAAAGTGTGTCATCATTCTCCAGATATGCCAATATTTTGTTTTCTGTATCCTGGATTCCCCCAGTAAAGCTGTCGTATACAGACAAAATTCTTATAATCTGAAAGGTGTTTTTAAGAAACTGCATTCAAAACACAAGCAGGTTGCTTAACCACGTGCATAACCTGTCATGCAGCAAAGGTACTAGCATCAGTTAAATACCTACTGGTACCAAGTAACCCTAGGTATGCTTCAATACCTATGGGTTGCCTCTGTCAGCTGGGGCCCAATGCTGATAGATGAGCAATGTGCAGCACTCAAAATGAGTGCTCCACATAGGCCTTAAAATTCTTTTAAATATTGTTCATGAGCAATTTTGCAAAAAAAGGGGAACAACAGGTATCTGACCCCAAAATGACAGAAGAGCTTTGTGCAACACTCAAATAGAGCGCGACTCATAGCCCCTTAAATTCATTAAAATTCCTGCCAAGTATTAGGGAGACCCCAAGTCTGTAGAGGCCCTGATGAGGTCTTCTTGTTTGCCCTATGGTTCTGGATATTTGCTGGGCTTTGCCAAAGTGTGTCATCATTCTCCAGATATGCCAATATTTTGTTTTCGGTATCCTGGATTCCCCCAGTAAAGCTGTCGTATATAGACAAAATTCTTATAATCTGAAAGGTGTTTTTAAGAAACTGCATTCAAAACACAAGCAGGTTGCTTAACCACGTGCATAACCTGTCATGAAGCAAAGGTACTAGCATCAGTTAAATACCTACTGGTACCAAGTAACCCTAGGTATGCTTCAATACCTATGGGTTGCCTCTGTCAGCTGGGGCCCAAGGCTGATAGATGAGCAATGTGCAGCACTCAAAATGAGTGCTCCACATAGCCTTTAAAATTCTTTTAAATATTGTTCATGAGCGATTTTGCAAAAAAAGGGGAACAACAGGTATCTGACCCCAAAATGACAGAAGAGCTTTGTGCAACACTCAAATAGAGCGCGACTCATAGCCCCTTAAATTCATTAAAATTCCTGCCAAGTATTAGGGAGACCCCAAGTCTGTAGAGGCCCTGATGAGGTCTTCTTGTTTGCCCTATGGTTCTGGATATTTGCTGGGCTTTGCCATATGTCCAGCACTGATCTCTGTGTATAGGAGCTACAATCACATAGTACAGGGGCCTCACAGAGCTCTCTGTATTGTGTGAGCTAGGAAATCCCTTTGCTGTGTGGAATTAGGGGGTGTTTTATGGGCAGGATTTACAGTAGGATTATTGTTTGGATTATAGGTTGGATAATGGGTAGGATTATTGTTTGGATCATAGGTTGGATAATGGGTAGGATTATTGTTTGGATTATAGGTTGGATAATGGGTAGGATTATTGTTTGGATCATATGTTGGATAATGGGTAAGATTATTGTTTGGATCATAGGTTGGATAATGGGTAGGATTATTGTTTGGATTATAGGTTGGATAATGGGTAGGATTATTGTTTGGATTATAGGTTGGATAATGGGTAGGATTATTGTTTAGATCATAGGTTGGATAATGGGTAGGATTATTGTTTGGATCATAGGTTGGATAATGGGTAGGATTATTGTTTGGATTATAGGTTGGATAATGGGTAGGATTATTGTTTGGATTATAGGTTGGATAATGGGTAGGATTATTGTTTGGATTATAGGTTGGATAATGGGTAGGATTATTGTTTAGATCATAAATTGGATAATGGGTAGGATTATTGTTTGGATCATAGGTTGGATAATGGGTAGGATTATTGTTTGGATTATAGGTTGGATAATGGGTAGGATTATTGTTTGGATCATAGGTTGGATAATGGGTAGGATTATTGTTTGGATTATAGGTTGGATAATGGGTAGGATTATTGTTTGGATCATATGTTGGATAATGGGTAAGATTATTGTTTGGATCATAGGTTGGATAATGGGTAGGATTATTGTTTGGATCATATGTTGGATAATGGGTAGGATTATTGTTTGGATCATAGGTTGTATAATGGGTAGGATTATTGTTTGGATTATAGGTTGGATAATGGGTAGGATTATTGTTTGGATCATAGGTTGGATAATGGGTAGGATTATTGTTTGGATTATAGGTTGGATAATGGGTAGGATTATTGTTTGGATCATAGGTTGGATAATGGGTAGGATTATTGTTTGGATCATAGGTTGGATAATGGGTAGGATTATTGTTTGGATCATAGGTTGGATAATGGGTAGGATTATTGTTTGGATCATAGGTTGGATAATGGGTAGGATTATTGTTTGGATTATAGGTTGGATAATGGGTAGGATTATTGTTTGGATTATAGGTTGGATAATGGGTAGGATTATTGTTTGGATCATAGGTTGGATAATGGGTAGGATTATTGTTTGGATTAGGTTGGATAATGGGTAGGATTATTGTTTGGATTATAGGTTGGATAATGGGTAGGATTATTGTTTGGATCATAGGTTGGATAATGGGTAGGATGATTAGGGGTTAGATTAGGGGCAAGATTAGTGGAAATGGTATACATGTGGGGTATCACTGTAATCAAGAAACGGCATAATACAAATATGGGGAGTTTGTAGCAAAACACTCATGATCTTTGAATTTCCCCAATATATAAAGAAAAATAACTAATTTGATCTACGTCTCAAAAGCTCTTAGTAACATTGAGGAATGTTTGCACACCAGTCAAGCCTAAGACACTGGCTTTGCATCTTTTCCGAAATTGTGTTTCAAAGCTGTTGTATTCAAAAATAACCTACTTACATAGGATTATGGGCCCTGCAAAAATACTTCTTAAAAAGTGACATGGGAAAATGTGCCTCTTCCTCTCCCCCTTTTTCCTGTCCTATTGTTGTCCCAGGAACACTGCCAAACCAGTTGAAACTGGCTGCTTTGTCCCACCTCAATCTCCCATCAGCCCTTGCTATTGTTTAACCGCATGGCAATCCAACTGTATTCATGAGATCTGAGCGCTTTTCGGACATATTCAGAGCTCAGATCCAAGCTATCTGGGGATATGTTGGACATATAGGTTAAACATTGTATTGTAAGAGTTATGTATTTTTATGTGGTTTTTGTAACAGTTTTTGACTTAGAGATAGTTCCTGTTACTGGAGATAATTAAGTTACCACAGCCACTTAAGCCAATTATCTCCAGGATAAAGGGAGAGATAGACCGGCCACACAGCCTAAATCTGTGGAACTGTTTTGGGCATGAAAGCCATGCTTGCGGTCAGTCAAATATGACTTCCAGGAATTTCCTGAACCCCTGCTCTGATCTGGGTGATTTTTGTACATACAAAAGGCTGAGAACCCTAACATCGGGAACCGCTCCCTCACCTGCTAGTACCACATAAGTCACAGACCATACACAGGCATGAACACGTATACCAGACACTAGCGATTCCTCAAATACACAAAACCCTCAGCTCACTAATCTATCTGTCGCATCATAACCAATTCAAAGGCTAATATCAGAATGTCATTGTCTGTTTTACAATGTATCATAATATGCCCTTCTCACACCTATGAGCGGGGAAAAAAAAAGAAATATTAATAATAATAATAATATATATCTGTATATCTATATATTAAATATGTGTGATTGCGCTTTAAAAGAAAGTGGGAAATTGTGGTTGAATGAATGCATGGCAGTAGTTTCACAAACGTCTTGGTCACAAACACATTGCATCTCAAAAAAGCCTTGATCCTTGATGGGTTAAATATGTAAGAGCATGTTTTCCTATAATATAATGTTGAATAAATAACAACCCAACCCTATCTATGATTGAATATGAATTCATTTTTATTGTGTATTGTAATTTTTAAATATATATTGGCTTGATTATAAAAAAAAACTAATAAATATAAGTTAAAATAAAACAAGCACCCATAAGAGTATTTAACCATTTTTATTTATCTATTTTTGTCCCATCTACTGTACGTAACAAAACATTGTATTTTTGTGTAATTTTGCATTAAATTTCTATTGCCTGGTTAATATTTAAGGCAAAGATTGCATACAAAGTATATACTGTGTCTTAGGCGCAAAACCAAGTGCAACTTCAATGTGTACGGTATATATATTCCTATTACCTGGAGTAGGTGTAATAAATGGCATAGATCTGGATGGAAAAACTCCACAAAATGGTAACAGTATAAGAGGAAGAAAAACAAAAAGAAACATAGAAACATAGAATGTGACGGCAGATAAGAACCATTCGGCCCATCTAGTCTGCCCAATTTTCTAAATACTTTCATTAGTCCTTGGCCTTATCTTATAGTTAGGATAGCCTTATGCCTATCCCACGCATGCTTAAACTCCTTTACTGTGTTAACCTCTACCACTTCAGCTGGAAGGCTATTCCATGCATCCATTACCCTCTCAGTAAAGTAATACTTCCTGATATTATTTTTAAACCTTTGTCCCTCTAATTTAAGACTATGTCCTCTTGTTGTGGTAGCTTTTCTTCTTTTAAATATAGTCTCCTCCTTTACTGTGTTGATTCCCTTTATATATTTAAATGTTTCTATCATATCCCCCCTGTCTCGTCTTTCCTCCAAGCTATACATGTTCAGATCCTTTAACCTTTCCTGGTAAGTTTTATCCCGCAATCCATGAACCAGTTTAGTAGCCCTTCTCTGAACCCTCTCTAAGGTATCAATATCCTTCTGAAGATACGGTCTCCAGTACTGCGTACAATACTCCAAGTGAGGTCTCACCAGTGTTCTGTACAATGGCATGAGCACTTCCCTCTTTCTACTGCTAATACCTCTCCCTATACAACCAAGCATTCTGCTAGCATTTCCTGCTGCTCTATTACATTGTCTGCTTACCTTTAAGTCATCAGAAATAATCACCCCTAAATCCCTTTCCTCATATGTTGAGGTTAGGACTCTATCAAATATTCTGTACTCTGACCTTGGGTTTTTACGTCCAAGATGCATTATCTTGCACTTATCCACATTAAATGTCAGTTGCCACAATTCTGACCATTTTTCTAGTTTACCTAAATCATTTGTCATTTGGCTTATCCCTCCTGGAACATCAACCCTGTTACATATCTTAGTATCATCAGCAAAAAGACATACCTTACCATCAAGACCTTCTGCAATATCACTAATAAAAATATTAAAGAGAATGGGTCCAAGTACAGATCCCTGAGGTACCCCACTGGTGACAAGTCCAAGCTTCGAATATATTCCATTAACTACAACCCTCTGTTGCCTGTCACTCAGACACTGCCTTACCCATTCAACAATATTGGAATCCAAACTTAAAGATTGCAGTTTATTGATAGGCCTTCTATGTGCAACAGTGTCAAAAGCCTTACTGAAATCTAGGTAAGCAATGTCTACTGCACCACCTGATCTATAATTTTAGTTACCCAATCAAAAAAATCAATAAGATTAGTTTGGCATGATCTCCCTGAAGTAAACCCATGTTGTCTCTGATCTTGAAATCCATGTGTTTTAGATGTTCAACAATCCTATCCTTTAACATGGTTTCCATCACTTTCCCCACTACTGAAGTAAGGCTTACTGGCCTATAGTTGCCCGACTCCTCCCTATTACCTTTCTTGTAAATGGGCACAACATTCGCTAACTTCCAATCTTCTGGGACACTCCTGTTAACAATGATTGGTTAAATAAATCTGTTAATGGCTTTTGCTGGTACACCACTAAGCTCTTTTAATAGCTTTGGGTGTATTCCATCAGGTCCCATTGACTTATTTGTCTTTACTTTTGACAGTTGAAATAGAACCTCTTCCTCTGTAAACTCACGTGTAATAAATGACTCATTTATCCTTTTTCTCAACTGAGGTCCCTTTCCTTTATTTTCATCTGTAAATACAGAACAACAATATTCATTGAGGCAGTCAGCTAGACCTTTATCCTCTTCTACATACCTTCCTTCCTTTGTTTTTAATCTAACTAATCCTTGTTTTACTTTTCTTCTCTCATTTATGTATCTAAAAAATGTTTTATCCCCCTTTTTTTACTGACTGTGCTATTTTCTCTTCTGTGTGTGATATGGAAGCTCTTATAACTTGCTTAGCCTCATTCTGCCTAATCTTATAGATAATTTTGTCTTCCTCACGCTGGGTTTTTTTATAATTCCTAAATGCTAACTTTTTGTTTTTAACTATTTTGGCCACATCTGCGGAGTACCACAGTGGTTTCTTTAATTTTTAGTTTTTACTTACAAGCCTAATGCAATTTTATGTTGCCTTCAATAGTGCAACTTTTAAATAATCCAATTTCTCTTGGACTCCATTTAAATTGCTCCAGTCTGATAATGACTCCTCTACCCATATTCTAATTTTAGAAAAGTCTGTTTTTCTAAAGTCTAAAACTTTTGTTTTTGTGTGGTGTGACTCAGTCACTGTTCTTATATTAAACCTCACTGACTGATGATCACTGGATCCTAAACTTTCACCTACAGTAATATCTGATACCAAATCTCCATTTGGTAACACTAAATCTAGTATGGCCTCTTTCACGAGTTGGCTCCTCAACAACTTGTTTTAGAGACAATCCCAGTAGGGAGTTTAGAATATGTGTGCTCCTGGCACAAGTAGCTAATTTTGTTTTCCAATTTACATCAGGAAGATTAAAGTCACCCATGATGATAACTTCCCCCTTCATTGTCATTTTAGCTATTTCCTCAACTAGTAGATTATCTAACTCTTCAATTTGTCCTGGGGCCTATAAATCACACCTACACGAGTTACTGTGTGATTACCAAATTCTAACGTAGCCCAAACGGACTCTATGTTTACCTCACTAACTTTTATTAGGCTAGATTTTATGCTATCCTTCACATACCCTTTAAAAAAAGACTTATAGTGTAGTATTTAATACAACAATATAAAATGGCACAAAAAAGTGTTTTATGCAATTTAGCTGTATATGAACAATAAAAAATGGAAATTATATTAACTTAAAGGCTTATTGTGTAGTATTTAATACAACAAGATAAAAGTATACGGTAAAATAAACACTCACAATATAAAATGGCACAAAAAAGGGTTTTGTGCAATAAAAGCCATGCCCCTAGTGGGGCCACTTATCTCCAGATGGACGCACACTTGGAACCTCTGTGGGTCCTGTGACAGCAAGTTTCCCCTTTGTATGGTTCCAGAATAGGAATAACTTGTAAGGTTTCTTATGGGGACAAACTCCTTCACTGTATATGTGTGCAAACTTCGTCCTGCTTGATGTGTTTCGTCTGAGTAACATACTCCCTCAAGAGTTGTTCACTCTCCGGCTTTTTCTTGTTTAAATACCCCGCTGTGGGATTTCTCCGCCCCCTCTCCACTTGGTCTTCCGTAATCTACGTTGCCTATACACGTAACGTAGTCACGCGAGGGTGGAGAAGACATCTCTGCGACAAGCCCGAAGTGAAGGAGTTTGTCCCAATAAGGAACATTACAAGTAATTCCTATTCAGGAACCATACAAAGAAGGAACTTGCTGTCACAGGACCCACAGCGATTCCAAGCTTACATTGCACAAAACCCTTTTTTTGTGCCATTTTATATTGTGAGTGTTTATTTTACCGTATACTTTTATCTTGTTGTATTAAATACTACAATATAAGCCTTTAAGTTAATATAATTTCCATTTTCTATTGTGCATTTACAGCAAAATTGCAACAATTGCATTTGTATCTTACCCATGGGCGTCCACGGGGGGGGAGGGGCACTTGCTCCCCCCCCTGCATTTTTCAGCTTGTTCTGCTAATTTTCGTGTAAGGATTGAAAATACAGTGCAATACCGGTGCCGGCCAGTAGGTGGCGCTGTATATGGCGAGAGACAGGGATAGGAAGCTGCATCTTATCCCAGCTTCTCTCTGACTGAATCCGCAGGGGAGCAACACATGCAGCCAGCAGAGACAGCCTACAGATCAGGTAATGAGGCATGGGGGGAGGTGAGAGATAGCCTACAGATCAGTAAAGTGAGGCATGGGGGTAGAGATAGCCTACAGATCAGTAAAGTGAGGCATGGGGGTAGAGATAGCCTACAGATCAGTAAAGTGAGGCATGGGGTAGAGATAGCCTACATATCAGTAAAGTGAGGCATGGGGGGGCACAGATAGCCTACAGATCAGGTAAGTGAGGAATGGGGGGGAGAGACAGCCTATAGATCAGGTGAGGGATGGGGGAGGTAAAGTAAGAGAAGGAGCAGAAAGGAGAAGGAAGGAGCAGAAAGGAGAAGGAATAGAAATGAGCAGAAAGGGGCAGCAAGGATCTGGAAGGGACAGCAAGGACCACAACTAGTAAAGTAGGAGAAGGAGCACAAATGAGCAGGAAGGGGCAGCAAGGAGCAGGAAGGGTCTGCAAGGAGCAGGAAGGGTCAACAAGGAGCAGGAAGGGTCAGCAAGGAGCTGGAAGGTAAAGCAGCACAAAGGTAAAGTAGAAGGAGCAGAAAGGGTCAGCAAGGAGCTGAAAATAGCAGCAAGGAGCAGGAAGGGAGATAAGGAGCACAAAGGTGAAGTCGGCGAAGGAACAGAAATGAGCAGGAAGGGTCTGCAAGGAAAAGGAAGGGTCTGCAAGGGGCAGCAAGGAGTAGGAAGGGACTGCAAGGAGAAGGAAGGGTCTGCAAGGAGAAGGAAGGGTCTGCAAAAAAGAGAAAGGGACAGAAGGAGCACAAAGGTAAAGGGGCATTAAGAATCAGAAGGAGCACAAAGTTAAAGTAGGAGAAGGAGCAGAAAAGGGTAGCAAGGAGCAGAAAGGGACAGCAAGGAGCACAAAGGTAAAGTAGGAGAAGGAGCAGAAAGGGTCTGCAAGGAGCAGAAAGATCAGAGAGAGACAGGAGCAGAAGGGGGAGCACAATAAGCAGAACGTAGCAGAAACGTAAAGGAGCAGAAGGAGCCAAGGAGGAGAGAAGACAGTGTCAGAAGAAAAAGAAGACTGTGTCAAATGAAGGAGAAGAAAAGGAGATTGGAGCAGGAAGGACAAGGGAAGTGAACCCTCCACTTTATTATGGACACCACATCATAAGTCTTTGGTACCTGGGCCTGGCAGGGAAACTTTGGACCTTCTCATCTCCCCAGGTAAAAAAATCTCAGTGTTAATGTGTTCACTTTTTTTTTACTGAGTGTCAGGAAGCACAGAGGGCCGCTGGGGAGGGGTGTCGCTGATTGGCTAGAGCGGTCAGCTGGCACTCTAAGCCAATCAGTAGCTCCCCATTCATAAAAAAGTAAAACATTTTTATGAACCGGGAACTAGCGATTGGCTTAGAGCGTCAACTGACCACTGTAGCCAATCTGTGCCTGGCGTCAATCTGCACTTTCTGACACTCCGTTTCAGAAGCCGAATACCACTGAGCGACCTGGAAATCTGGAGCTGGGGGAAGCCTTTGGTGTTACACCATTTGAGAGAGGTTTAACCCCTTAAGGGAAAGAGAGCACCCAGGGGCTTCCTGGCATCATAGCATTTTCATTTAGATGAAGTTGTTATGGTGACCAGAATCTTCCTTTAATTTGCTCAAAGGAACACTATAGTGTCAGGAATACAAACATATATTCCTGACACCATAGTTAAGTGTTCTTGCATAGCAAGACCACTTAATGTTATCTCACATATATATTATTAAGTGTTCTTGCATAGCAAGACCACTTAATGTTATCTCACATATATATTATTAAGTGTTCTTGCATAGCAAGACCACTTACTGTTATCTCACATATATATTATTAAGTGTTCTTGCATAGCAAGACCACTTAATGTTATCTCACATATATATTATTATTATTATTATTAGTGTTCTTGCATAGCAAGACCACTTAATGTTATCTCACATATATATTATTATTATTAAGTGTTCTTGCATAGCAAGACCACTTAATGTTATCTCACATATATATTATTATTATTAAGTGTTCTTGCATAGCAAGACCACTTAATGTTATCTCACATATATATTATTATTATTATTATTATAGCAAAATTTGCCACCCTAACTCCTCCCACAGTTTTTACACTACATAGACAAAAATTTACCAAAACGTGCAGATTGTTCCCGATCGGATTGCTATTACTTTGTGGAACGTTTCGCCGAATGGTTCACGGAATATCGTCGTTCTTGTGGCGAAATTTGTCCCATAGGAATGAATGGCAAAGCTAGAGTGGGAGCTGGCAAAAGCTGAAAAATCAGGACATGATTTCTAAACTGCCACCACTCCCTTATTTTCAGGCCCACCTACACAAATCTTATATCAAAACGTTCAGCTATCCCTGCTGCCACTAAACATGTCAACGGCTAAGCCATAGTCCTGATAGTTTTCACAATATAATCATTTGTTTGCAACTAACGCCGTCCATTGACATTCATTGAAACTTCACTCTGCAAAGCTCAAATTTGAAGTGCAATTTCTAAACTGCGACTGTGCCTTCAATTTTAATACTTCAGAGACATACTATGCATCAAAATGTAGGTCTGGGTCTTGTGATTCTCACAATATAAAGCTCTTCGCTGTAGGATTTATAGTTTTTAAATACGACCGTTTGAAGATGGCAACCGCCAAAATACTCTGACCTGTGCAGGCTGCAGCAGCAAGTGATGTCATAGACAGGGCCTTTTGAACACCTGCTAATGTTTTTATAAATGTATGGTTTAATGTAACTGTGCAACAACCTTGCAATTAAATGTGCTATATAAATGATAACAGTTACTCCGCCCACTCCAGTTGTAGACTACTGGTGGAGGCAAGAACACTTCACATAATTTCCCCAGAAATTGTAGCTTTTCTAGTTGTGAAAATGCTATTCACCCTGGCTTTATGTGATAATGACTATGCTCCTCCCCTTCATGACACTGTCAAAAAGGGACCAAGCATGGATGTAATTACAATTATGCCCCCCCCCCCCCGGAAAAATTCCTGCGGACGCCCATGATCTTACCTTTTATATTAGCTATTCGTCCTTTAGTTTAAATACATTTTTCTTCATTAAAAGTGTAGTTAAGATGTTATGTTCATCTTCCTTATATATACACTGCTCAAAAAAATAAAGGGAACACTTAAACAACACAATGTAACTCCAAGTCAATCACACTTCTGTGCAATCAAACTGTCCGCTTAGGAAGCAACACTGAGTGACAATCAATTTCACATGCTGTTGTGCAAATGGGATAGACAACAGGTGGAAATTATAGGCAATTAGCAAGACACCCCCAATAAAAGAGTGGTTCTGCAGGTGGTGACCAAAGACCACTTCTCAGTTCCTATGCTTCCTGGCTGATGTTTTGGTCACTTTTGAATGTTGGCGGTGTTTTCACTCTATTGGTAGCATGAGACGGAGTGTACAACCCACACAAGTGGCTCAGGTAGTGCAGCTCATCCAGGATGGCATATCAATGTGAGCTGGGGCAAGAAGGTTTGCTGTGTCTGTCAGCATAGTGTCCACAGCATGGAGGCGCTACCAGGGGACAGGCCAGTACATCAGGAGACATGGAGGAGGCCATAGGAGGGCAACAACCCAGCAGCAGGACCGCTACCTCTGCCTTAGTGCAAGGAGGAACAGGAGGAACACTGCAAGAGCCCTGCAAAATGACCTCCAGCAGGCCACAAATGTGCATGTGTCTGCTCAAACGGTCAGAAACAGACTCCATGAGGGTGGTATGAGGGCCCAACTTCCACAGGTGGGGGTTGTGCTTACAGCTCAACACCGTGCAGGACGTTTGGCCTTTGCCAGAGAACACCAAGATTGGCAAATTCGCCACTGGTGCCCTGTGCTCTTCACAGATGAAAGCAGGTTCACACTAAGCACATTTGAAAGACGTGACAGAGTCTGGAGACGCTGTGGAGAACGTCCTGCTGCCTGCAACATCCTCCAGCATGACCGGTTTGGCAGTGGGTCAGTAATGGTGTGGGGTGGCATTTTTTTGGGGTCCGCACAGCCCTCCATGTGCTCGCCAGAAGTAGCCTGACAGCCGTTAGGTACCAAGATGAGATCCTCAGACCCCTTGTGAGACCATATGCTGGTGTGGTTGGCCCTTGGTTCCTCCTAATGCAAGACAATGCTAGACCTCATGTGGCTGGAGTGTGTCAGCAGTTCCTGCAAGACGAAGGCATTGATACTATGGACTTGCCTGTCCGTTCCCCAGACCTGAATCCAATTGAGCAAATCTGGGACATCATGTCTTAATCCATCCACCAACGTCACGTTGCACCACAGACTGTCCATGAGTTGGCAGATGCTTTAGTCCAGGTCTGGGAGGAGATCCCTCAGGAGACCATCCGCCACCTCATCAGGAGCATGCACAGGCGTTGTAGGGAGGTCATACAGGCACGTGGAGGCCACACACTACTGAGCCTCATTTTGACTTGTTTTAAGGACATTACATCAAAGTTGGATCAGCCTGTAGAGTGTTTTTCCACTTTAATTTTGAGTGTGACTCCAAATCCAGACCTCCATGGGGTGAAAAATTTGATTTACAATTTTTAATTTGTGTGTGATTTTGTTGTCAGCACATTCAACTATGTAAAGAACAAAGTATTTCAGAAGAATATTTAATTAATTCAGATCTAGGATGTGTTATTTTTGTGTTCCCTTTATTTTTTTGAGCAGTGTATATATATATATATATATATATTATATGTGCATGAAAAATATTTACACTCACAAACACAGGATAAATAAATGCCTTGAATAAAACACGTAGTTGTTTCCCACAGTAGTCTGTACCACTACAGTTTGTGTCCTCACGACTGAGAGGGCAGTGGCATCTGATGGTGTCAAACTAACCATTACCTGTATGTTTCTATATCTATTTTTTTTTATGACCTGCTGTATCCTGATTTTTTCTTCTATATATTGTGCTGGGTTTTGGACTTTGGTAAAGTCCTTGGGGGAAGAAGTCCATTTGATAACGGTGCTGAGTGTGGGTCGCGATTTGTGTTTACATTTTTTTTCTATACTATTTGCACGACTTTAAGCTAATTATTTTCACTGTTTAGGAATGATTTTGAATAGCTAAGCATATGTTAGGGGAGTTGTTTTTATATCCCTTAGGAAAAATATAACAAGTAACAGAAAGTGATACATACACATTGACAAAACCCAACATAAATTTATAAATGGTAAAATCATATGTAGAAATATATGGAATATATTACATAACACTCCTTTCATTATTAAAGGGTTACTCCAACCACCAGGACCACTTTTGCTTTTAGTACTGGTCATGGTGGTAGGAGTCTGTAGGTGCAGCGTTTCTGCTTGTAACGCTGCACAAACTGAGAAATTCGCAGTCTTGTGCCTGGGCTAGTTACACCCCCAGCACATATGACTTTGGCAGCCCGGAACTTTGTCCGAGCGGCCAAATGTCAATTCTGTGCAAAACGTATGTCTGTCATGAACGCACACATCCATCCTTCCCTCCCTCTGTCCACAATTCAGCTGAGTGCAGACTCAGGTAAGTGGACAATTCAAAGGCTATCCTATGAGAAGCCTTTGATTGGACCATGATTGGGCGCCATTGACATCAGACACGGGCTATGAAAGGCAAATCTGGAAGCTTCACTGGGCACTTGATTCCAGGTAAGTTTAACCCTTGTTTTTTTGCCTTATAAGGAGGGGGCTAGTATGTAATGCCAATTAGGGTATTATAAACAAAACAAAAAAAGCTATCAGAGAAAGGTTTAGAGAAGCCCTTAAAGTTGTATTATGGTCAAACAGATATATATTCCTTATGTGGCATAGTTCAAAGTTCTTGAAAGAGTTATGCGTCAGGTGTGACTGGTTAAAAAAGAGCTTGTTTTTGAGTGTTTGTATTGCTATTACTTATTTAGTTACATTTGTAGACAAGTGTAAATATAACCCGAATACTCACATGAAAATGGTAAAGACAAATCCAATTGCCTCATGTTTTATACTAATCTTCTTTAAATCCGATCTTCCATCAAAATATAGATAACTTATTAGTATTTGTTGTTACTCTAAATATTAAAATAAATCAAAATTGTCTTAACTATTCAATTCTTGTTAATGAAAACAAAAACATGGCAGGTACTCCAAAGCATATATTACTTCATCACAGTACAAAAGCGTGTCTTCTCCTGATGAATACATATCACACCAATTAATTTTACTGTGTCAAGTATTTATAGTATAATATGTGTAATTGACAAAATACTATATATTTTGCAACTTTTATAAAATATGTTGCACAAACAATATTCACAACATGGTTTTGTTTGCAGTTTTATGACCTGCCCAGTTCAGTTTTGCTTATTATTGGGATAATTTTTTATTACTACTGGCATTTTTAAAATGCCAACAAATTTCGTAATGCTGTACAATTTTGAAAAATGAAAACACAATATTAACAGAACAATACAAAAAATAAAAAAAGATAAAGAGGGCCCTACCTGTGAGCTGAGATCTAGTTATTAAAGCTCTTTTATACTTAGCAAGCTAGACGTGAGCTTACACTCTGATGTACAGTAATGCTATCTAAATAGTTAAAAATTGTATGTGTTATCTAAGATTGAATATTACATGATAATGTAATATTAGGGTTTGAATATTACAATTCAAATAGATTAATACCTGTTTCAACGAAAAGAAAATATTTTGGATAATGCAATTATCATCTCTCAACATAAGGGTTAATATTACTTTGCATTATCAGCTGTGATTCCTATCTTTGCTACCAGTCTCTTTGGTCTGTGGGGTCAACAAGGAACTTAGCAATATTAAAAAAAAAATTCCCTCTCTTTTATTTTAATTTTTTTAACCAGTGATTTTAATCATAGCTGAAACACACAGACCTCATTATGTGACAACTAATCTGTAAATTTATATATATATATATATATGTATATATATATATATCACTAAATTCACTATATATAAATATATATATATATATATATATCACACTAAATTCACAGATTAGCATCATTTTCTATTCTTTATATATGTATAAAAAATACAAAAAAATGATACAAAACCGCATGGCCACGTGATATTTGTAAATTATAAAAAACCTTGCTCTACCGCAGATTTGCTGAGAATGAGGACCTATCACAAATTGGTCTCATGAGGATTTTGCTTGTCCAGTGCATTATTGCCTCCACTTTATTATTTCCTGACCCCTTTGATCTTCCACCACAAATACACAAATTTTTTAAGAACCAATTTTGTCGCCAGTACAGACACCCTGTTTCCGTTACGTGCTGGCACCCTTAGTTGCCGAGAAGTGTTTTATTTAGTAATTAACAGTGTAAAGGAGAGGGAAGCTGTCATGTTGGTTCTTAAGCTAGGGAATGTGATGAAAGATGATATCAGCGAACCCATCCTTTCCACTTGTTTAGGATTGTCAGGATGAGAAATGTCAGCACTATGAAAGCTCAGCTCTGCTCTTGATATGATAAAACCCTTCAAAAGCCAGCTCCTACCTCTCCCTTTCTCATTCTCCTTCAAGCACCCCTCCCCTCCCCCTTTCTTTTTCCTTCTCTCTGCACCCGCTTTTTATTTTTTTATTTTTTTTTTATTTATCTTCTTTTATTAGATGGCAGAAATATAATTCTTTTCTTTCTTCCCATTATAAGCTACCATTTTTTGTTTTATTATATGTTTCACAACCTCTAATGCTCCACTGAAAATTACCTTGTTAAATGACAGTGTTTCAAAGCCATGAATCCTTTCCACCATCCCCTCGGAGGTTTGAAACAGTCAACAGACTGTAAAGAATAAATAATAAAAAAGTATTGATTATTTTGATGACTGTGAGATTCAATTAAGTATTAATTTTGCCCTCCAGTGGACCTATCAAGGTATTCAAACGGGAGGATTCGACTCAGCTAAATGCATGCTGAGTGCTCTAGCCTTAAATAGGGAGAAAATGTGTTTACCTACAGTATTTGAAGAAGAGTGCATTGATGCACAGAGTCCAATATTTAAGTGCTGTGCAAATTAAGCCTCGGTGACAGTGACATTGTTTGCAGCAATATGAGTATTGACTAAAGAAGTGCATTTGATGACAGCTTAAACTATTTGTATTGATTAACATTTTCATAGATTATCATGTGTCATATCAAATTCACTTTTCAGACATGAATACATTAAAGAACCCACAGGCACACATCGACCAATTGTGATGATGGGGACATTAGGAGCATCCTAACCCACCTCCTAGCATGCTGGTCACCTGTTCTCTGAATAAGAATCATTTAGGCATGAACTTTGCAATAAATAGCTGACAGATAACACCACGGGGTCATTTGTACCACTGCCTGTATTTTGTTGTTTTTTATTTTACTTTTTCCCCTCATTTGAGACCTTCGATCTTGCACATTCAAAAACACATTGTGACTGAGCAAAGGGAATAAGAAATTGTCCTGAGGAAGAGTCCTTGACCCCAGAATGCCCTCTGATTGAAATGAGGATAACATAGATCTAATCGCTAAGAAACCCTTTTTAGTTAGACCTTTTGGGGCCTCAATGCCACAAAAATAAGAATATTTTCGCACATTTTTTGTAAGTATGATTCTAAATTTGAGAATTAAATTTTCTTTCTTTTATTTTTGTTTTAAATATGTTATTTGTATTTTGTGTACTGTTGGTATTGTAAACAATGCTTTTTGAATTGACAATTATGGCTTGTTAAGCAGTAACCTCTTTGCTGGAGAAAATTGGATTAAAAGTAAATTGCAAAACCTTTTTTTTATGAAATATACAAATTGCATGAATATTAATGAGCAACATAAAATGACTACTATTGTATTTTTAACAAATCTTTTTTGTTGCTTTTGTTAATTTTTGATTTTGCTTCTTTTAAATAATTATTACATTTAGAAATAAATTAGAATTGCTCGGACAAAATAAGCAAGCAGATTAAGGAGAAAGCAATCTTACTCATTTTGTGATATAGTCCTCTCATTACTTTTATTTGAAGGTTAAATTGCATTGTTACACAGTGGGCAGCTGTTCCTTTCAGCACTAAGAGGAATCAGAAAGTTAGATTTAAAAAAACAAAACTTTAGAATGATTACTAAATAGTGCATTTCCAACAGATTTGCTAAAGTTTCTAAAGAATGGAATTATACATCTACATCATTTTTCTTTCTATAAATTGTTTTGTTACTTGTATTGTTTTTTTTTTTTTAAATAATCATTCATTATACAATTCTTGCACAGCATATTTCTCAGATAATCACTTTAATATTGTGCTGCTTGCAGGTATTAACATAATCTGTATAGTTGTTGAGCTGGAAATGAAATAAGACGACTGTGACAGGTTAGGTGCGTTAAATGCAGCTACTTAATTAATATGTGGGGTTGTAGAAGAGGAAGATTCTCGTCAATAATCTGTGACATCTTGCTGGCATTTCAGTGGAGTAAGTAATCGGCCCAGCATATCTCACATTTAAAGAGATGCTAGTAAGCAAGCTTTCAAAGAAGTTCTCTCTCCCGTAAGCATTCTGAATCTTTCACATGCTAGTTGAGCTTTAATAGGGTGGGGAGTAATGGAAAACTCATTGGATCTGTAATAGCTCTTCACTTGGCTGAAGCCAGCAATAACAACAGGAGCAGCTGGGGAGATAAGGGGAGAGAGAGAGTGTGTGTGTCTACAGCAAGACAGGGAGAGGGGGGAAGGTGTTGGAGAGAGTATTCCAACACTAAAGCATTCACTTTAGTTTCCGCTTTCCCTCACTCTTTATATTCCCCCCCATTCCTAGGATCCAATGATAGCCGGTAAAGTCAGTAAGCCTTTGCTGCTGCGGAGTGAGATGAATGCAGAGTCGAGAGGTGAGGACAAGGCAGCTACTTCAGACAGTGAGCTCAACGATCCCCTGCTTGCTCCTGTGGAATCAAATGATGGTGAGGACACTCCCAGCAAGCTCTTCGGTAAGTCTGTCTAGGTATTTAATTTCACTTCTAGCATGCGGTCCTAGAGTGCAAGGTTCCCCCTTGCTTGATTACCACACTACGGTTTTATTTCCTAGCATGTACCCTCGTTCAGTTCACTCCATATGAGCTGTCTCAAAGCGGAATCTTGTGATAGCAGAGCCTCAATATTGTGGTCACATGCGAATTAAGAAAGCACTAGCCTTTATTAACTCATTCAGCTCTAGAGCGGCCTGCAGAGCTTGTATTTGCAGATCTCTCTAACCACAAAAGGTTTGAATTGAAGGAAAGAGGTGGGTGATCAATTTGGGCTTGTATTTCTTCTCTTTATATTTTAAGGGATGTTCACAGTTCTTTTCCTTTCTTTTTCTGGATCTGTTGCATATTATTTATGAATTTGCGTGTGCTTTGTTCCATTTTTGTTCTGTTATGCAAGTTAGATGCACAAATATTTGGATGCTTAGCTCTTACTGGGGATATCCCAGATTAGTTAAAATGTTACAAATCTGCAAACTCATCTAGAACAATTTCTAATTCTAATCTTTTGAAAAGCAAAATGACTTTTATATATTGATTTTTGGGGGAAATAATAACATATTTCTTCTTCTGGAAAAAAGCATAGTAGAATGGCATACAGCATACTGCACTTTTTCCAAAACATTTGTCATTCAAATGGATAGCATACTAGCGGTCCACTTTAGCACCTGTGATCTCCAATTATAAACAGGAGCAGAGGCTTGGGTGAATGATATTGCTTATAGAAGATATATCAGACTTCAAAGTCTCATTTTTTGGGTTGAGATAAGGTAATCAAGAAGTGTTTTTTGTCTGTGTGTTTCCACACAAGACTGATTAATAAATGACTTTTGCATGCATACATTAACTGAAGTACAGAAAATACCTAAAATATTTGCATCTGTGTCTTAACAATATACAAACAGCAGCAAATAGATCATTGCTTGTAAGCTTTTTACTATAATATTTTGCTATATAATTCATTTTGGTTTGAAGACAAAAAAACATCTTTCAAAGGGACAGTTTTGGGAAAATCACTGAAATACTTTATATTAATGATCATAAAGTTGGTAATTTTCAGGTTTCTATTGAGAGAAGGGCTAAGCATGTATAATATTGGGGATCTTAATAAATATATGTCAAATAAAGCTACATTGGATTTGATTTTCTCTTGCCCCTATATTACTACGGCATTACATTGTGGTCAAATAACATACATAGGTGAATCTTTGTTACACTGTGTATTGGTGCTCATTAGATGGAAGCCCACACAGATCTTAGAATGTACTTAACACTGCGTCACTTACTCAGTAGTTGTATTTTTTTTTTAATTGCAGTATATATGTTTATTTCAACGCATCTTGCAGTACTTGCAGTAAATTTTTTATATATATGTATGTATATATGTTTATATATATATATATAACGGGTGTAAAAGAAAGGTATAAATTATGTGAAAGTATAAAAAATGCTGATTTATGGACAAATGTTTTTTTAGAAAGTTTTTGTTGATGAACTGAAAGAAAGATATACGATAACAATTTTATTGCAACTTATTGTTGTAGGTATGCTACGTCAGTAATAATATATATATTCTTCAAATTGGTTAATTTATAGACTTTCTATAATGCTAGATTTTAAGAAAAGTGATTATAACATTAACAGTCACTTACTGGTCTCCCGCTCTCCCTAGTACTGCTGTGTACCAACAGTATAAGCAAGGCACTATAGTGTATTGTATTGGTCACTCCTCTTGCACTGAAATGGTTAAATTATGTCAAAATAAATATTTATAGAATCTGTGCAGTATATTTTCTTTTTATTTTACATAGTTTAATTGTGACTTTCACAAATATTACCTTTTTAATTTCTGATGCCACTTTTAATAATGTTGGTGTATATGTAGAGATATTATCATAAATAGTCACCTCCTACCATTTTTTACAACACTCTTATGTCCCTAGTCCCTTTACTCCTAAATGACCTAAGTAGTGCCCAGGACTACCAGTTACATAAAATCCATATTGCTCTGTAAGACCCTTACTTACACACATGAAACTTTTTAACAGATACTCCGCAAGTATAACACACATCAATCATGTCAGCATTTATAAGTTTAACAATGCCCAATTATAAGAGAGAGGCAGACATCAAAATGTAAAAATGTTTGCAGCCTATGGCAATGAGTTTGTTAGGCTGATGAGCAACTACACCAATTACTAAACAGAGTGATAAGTATTAGACAGAGCAAAATATGTTGTTACATAAAATATTTATTGGTAAATTAATTACACTTTTTAAAATCTAAAGCAATCAGAGAAAATAATAAATACATTTACATAAATCATAACTGACTTAGTTTTCAATAAAATCAGACAAAATACATACAAATATTTACTATTTGCTAGTATTGGTGCTTATATGAAAGTCAAAGTGCGTTTAATTTTTATTAAAATGGTATGCATCTTCTCTAAACCTGTAAGGGTCTTTAACTATTCCCCTCTATGTATATGTTTGCTATTGCATGAAATGAAAAACACAATTTGAATGAAATCCCTTTATTGATTTAATGCAAGGCCATAGAACCCATGACTTTTCATGTGTCTATTGTTAATGGTAGTTTAACAAATTTTTGGGACGCTTCATTAATAAGTAAGTTTCAGTGAGTTTTTTTGTTTTTTCTGACTGCTATTTCAGAAAAAATATTGCAAAGCTTTCCTTTGATTTCCGTAACACACTGTGTAGTGAATCGACCCCTAAATATCCCCCTGGCAGGTTGATAGGTCCAGACTAACCTCCATATGGATAAAGGAACCACAGTCAGAATATTAAAGACCTGGGTCTGTAAATAGAACATTATTAATATTAACATGCATAATATTAACATGCACTGCAACAATCTTACTTTAACGAGCAGAAAAAAAAAAGCATCATAGAGTTTTGCCATTTGTACTGCAAACAGATAAATAAATTCATGAAAATTACCAATATGAATACAGCTAATAACAATTATGGAGATATATTTAATAATGCATAGACAGCCTCATTGTCACTTAAATTTTATCTATGATCTCAAAAAATAATAGTGCTGTTATTTTTATTACCAAAAGAGTACTCAGATTGCATTTTAGGAAGTTTTCAATTTATCGCATATAAATTAAAAAAAGAATAGCTTATATAGTTTGATTTAAAAAAAAAACCACTCAGTTAGTAGAATTACATTATATCTTGTCTGCAGATTAACAGACGGAGTGAATTTCTCATAGAAGCAATTTCCTCCATGGAGAACACAGCGGCACTTAAACAGTTAACACAAATGTAGTTAGCAGGTTTTCTTCAGACATCACCAGCTTCTATCCTTGGAGAATGCAGTTTTTTCATAAATAGTTTGTTTTAACCGTTTCAGTCATTGAAAAAAATGTTTGTAGCTTGCTTGATGAAACCAAACAGAAAAAAATGTGCTGTCCGATTTAATCCAATGTAAATAAAATGAAGAAAAGTGTAAACAGATATAACATAATGATAATGACAGTGGCAGAAATACATTTTAGGTTGCTGTTCCTTTCATTTGTTTACTTTACTTAAATATCCTGTAATAATTAAGGTATTTTTTGTGTCAAAATATTTGATTGATAATTAAGGAGAAGTAATATAATAAATTTTTATCATTGTTTTTCATGTGTTGTTTTTCATTGCAATTTTTTAGAGTAATTTTGCAATTCGTTGTCATGGTGTTGTCATTTGAACGATGTCACACATTTCAAAGTGCCTACTGCGGCCTGTTGGTTATATGTTCCAAATGTAAAACGTAGGATATAATCATGTTTTTGCTGGGTTTCCCTTTAAATATTGATGTTTAGTATGTTCATGTATATCCGTATAAAATTACTTAGCTCGCGACGGTTTGTGACATCATCAAGTAAATTTTATTTTCTGTGAACTGCATCTCAGTTGAAGGACTAGCTTTACAGTCTACCTAATACAAAAGCATTAACCAAAAAGAATAAGGATAACAGGAACTCAAAATGAAACTGGCTGCAGGTCCCAGAGGTTACTCCTCCAATTCCTCAAGGCAGTAGAAAATAAAATTGGAACCGCAACACCAGGTAGCAAAAAGTATGATTTTTATTTCACCATAGTGGATTTAGCCGAGTCCACCGTGGTGAAATAAAAATCATACTTTTTGCTACAAGTTCCAGTCATATTTTCTATCACAGCAGCATTGGCATCCAATACGCAGATAGATGCGTTTTTCTTTCTGTTTTGAATTTTTTTTCTTTCTACATTTTAAATCCAATTGTCAACCCAGTATTCCAATAGGAAGTCCAGTTACATAATAATATGTAGAATTTATTCCGGTAGCTGCAGACATTTCCTATTTAGGTTTGCTATATTTCTACATATAATTATTTACACAAATGCAATGTTCAAGTGAATAAAGACTTGTGAAAGGATGAACTTTTTTCCATCTAGATTACGATGTAACAATAAAAGATTGTGTTAACCCCTCACTTGCCAAAACAGTGTGTAGTGGAGCAGCAGAAACCTGCTACCAATGTAATAAAATAATGTTATATTGCTGGCATACGCACTAGTTTGACTCAGTTTTAAAACCAAAAGCAGAACCAGAAAACAATACCTTATATTTCCTATGGCCTTGCCATCCTGCCTCTTTACAAATCATCTGTCTTGGGAGAATATTTGTCTGTGCACCAGGCAGACATTGTGTGATGTAACCCATAGCAGTACAGGAGCCTAGAAGGCATACTATACTACAAACAGACATAGGGAGAGGGCCATATTGCTTGCACCAGGCTGCCTGAATGTGCCGTAATGGCCATATTACGACCTTTGATTTTATGTCTATGTATGAATTTGTATAGTGCATTAAGAGGGCAAGGCCATGGCTTTGCACTATTTCCCATACTGGTTATTTGGGAAGCTGCGTTCCCAAACAGAAGTGCTGATTTCTAACAAATATCCATCTGTTTTCTAGATCATTAATTATTAAAACCCTTTCCTAATTTCTGCAATGCATTAATAGTAAATTTTAAACATCATTTACTTGTTCCGGTTTTACACTTGTAGGTGCACTGAGCAGAAATTTATACATTGCGCTGTTTTTGTCTGTAATGAAAAAAACTGTAAATCTACCTTATTGATGGATTGTGGGAAATTTGTGTAAGTGAATGGGTTAACGTAATAATTTTCAGTTTGGTGTTAATAATTCTATTCCCCCATATCTATGGCTTGGCATTTGTGCATAAGTGGAATTTAGCAAGTTTCTTAAACACACTAGAATCCTTCTTTTGTATTTTTTTTTTCTTTTGCAAATACAAAGTTTTATTTTCCAGGTCATACTCAGAATTCTATAATATTTAAATACTAGTAGAATACAGTTGTGTGTATTTACCTGTGTTTAAATGCAATAACTACACATTTTTGTAAATAATATTTTTAAATATTTTATATCATTTAAGTCACACAATTCTCTGTTTGCAAAACTACAAGTTGCACTGGAAGCTAAATTAAAATCAAAATAGCAGAACTGGGCAATATCTTCAAGCAGAATTTGAGATTCCATTGAGTAATAGACCCCAGTATGTATTACTTGCAAAGTGTCTCATGCCAGATTGTGATGACAATACAGAATGCAATTGGTTCATACTTTTGTTTCAGAGTGTCTATTTTTTGTTGAGCTTGTTGTTTTGATTGGCTGAGTTATTTTTAGGTTTTTTTTTTTAATTCAAAAGGGTTCTGTCTTTGCTGTAGGTGCTCTTAGAGCAAAAGAATGAAGCATGGTTTGCCAGCATACCCTGCTGATTGTAAGCTTGGCAAATAATCACCAATGTTTGTCATGTGTGCTGGGTCCCTGGTTAATATATCTAATGGAGCTATTCAATAACTATGCTCCTTCACTCATCTTCATATATAATAATATAATTTATCCTCCAATTCCCCTGACCCAGGGTCCTATATCATGCATTACAAAGTGATGCCCATTCTCCTGGCACCAGGTGGTACCCTATACCAATTCTTCACTGACCATGGCATGTCCTGTTTCATGGTCACACATATATTGCACAAAAATATTAAACATTCTCTGACTCCCTGTATACTTTTTTAAATTGAACTCTCTGCTAAGTTCCATGCCTGCCTTCCTTTATTAATTAGAGACAAGGAAGGTATTAATCCTTTTTCTTAATTAGTCCTATTTTATTTTTTAATATGAAAACATTTTTATTAGATGTATTCTTTTGTTGAGCCTGCGATCATCTGCAGCATTTAATTTTATGGGCATTAGTGGTGTAAATCTGGCCCTGTAAGTCCTGTTTACCTTCTAAGTACCATGGACAGCAACATTTAAGACCCTGATTGTGTTCCATCCATCATTTGCACATTCTATCACTTATATTGCAATGAATTCTGCTTTGAAACATGAATGCATGTACAGTACATGTTTATTTTCTTGTATAGTTGTATAGTATCGTGAGTATGAGAACCCAAAAACAGATCATATTATAAACTCTTCTAAACAATGACCTTAATTCATTTCAGTATGTATAATATTTCTGTTTAAATTATCTATATGTTCATTTTCCTTGAAAGAATAGGAATCATCAACTAGTTAGTGTTTGATACTTTGTGTTTTTACTTTGTTATTCAGGGTACAGTAAGACTACACTGGGTGCAGTGAGACTGTACAGGGTGCAGTGAGAAAAAGCAGAAGACTGTGACAATACATACTTACTATCACATCTACATATGTACATCACCAGATATCTGTACATACAAAAAAATCCTTAGACTTTTATTCATTGTGGAAATTGAGTAGGATTCCCTACCTGTTATCATGGTCCATGACATTAAATCATAAAGTTTCGACGTACATAAATATTTTAAATATATGGGGAATTTGTGACCAAGAGAACATTTGTATGCAACAAGCCAGCTTTATTTCTTTGAAAATTTCAAGTTCTTTGAAGGTCTGATATCTATTTTCTCTGAGAAAAACTCAACTTTTCTTAGAAGCCTCAAACCAACTTAACTATATTTTAAATTGTTGAAAGGACAATCCATTTAGTAACAGCATTATGCTTCCTCTATTGCAAAGCTCTGTTTCAGGGTCATTTAATGTCTAGTTTAAAAATTGCATAGTGACCATTTTTCACTAAACAGTGAATTGCAAAATGATATTGCAAAACTTTGGCTAAAAACTCAGCTATGGCAAATATAACAAAAACATATATATATATATATATATATATATATATATATATATAGACAAATACACATATTCATTGCATTCAAAAATTGTATTTTAACCTCTGACTTTGTCATGGCAAGTGGTAATGCATGTCCATTTATATAATTTTAGTCTTTTTAAGCCGTATTTCATGAACGGGTTAAATTCCAGGTTTGTTGGGAATCTGTCTGATTGCTGGTGGCCACTCAAGTGATTGTATGTAGTCTTGCATTATACTTTATCTATACTCCTATGATTGAATTTACTAAGTGGTGAAATGTGTTAAAACTCCTATGTTATTCTACAGAAGCACATTTTTAAACTGATGAATAGGATTCAGCAAAATAATAGTTTTTACCTTCCAACATTACACTTCTTAGAGCACCTACCCCCTAGGGATTTATCCATTAAGCTACCAAGAAGTTCCCGAGCTAGTAATTGTCAGAGAACATGGCACATTTTCTGATAATCACTAACATTCTGGCATTCGCTAAATGTAACCCGGTGTTTGAGGGGATCAGGCCAAGTTCAGCATTCCACGGAAGAGCTGCAAAGCTTCTTCCGAGTATAGCTTTCATCTTGTGGTTGATTGAAGGAATGATTCATAGAAAAACTAGGGGAAATCTATTTTCATGTGAAAATTACTGCATTTAATGAATTAGTAATTATAAGTTAAAGCTGGTGCCTTCTAGGGAGAAATATATTTGTGACTAGCATGTCGAATATCCAGTAGTTACTAAATATACCCTCTAGCACAAATACTCCTGGCAAAATTCTGATCTGACAACAGCAGTAGAGAGAAATGTGTTTTATAATCTTTTCTATGGACAGTTTTCTTTATTCTGCCAACATGCATCTAGTATATTCACTACTACTCACCTTTCTCTGGGACCATTGGTGGTCAGATACCCTCTTCATATTTCTAAGGGGTGTGGAGTCCACAAATAAAAAAGGTTCTGTTTAATTCTCTGGTAGGTTGGGCTTTGAAATATAAATAAATAATAACCATCTCCACCTTAATAGTCAAAGAAGAAAGTTTTCAGTTGTCCATCAAACCCCTAATGTTCATATACATGTTAATGAAAATGTTTGATTTCACTGACAATATAAGCCATTATTTAGCAGTATGCACTTTCTATGATTGATTGCTCTGTATAATTTATTTCAGTTGGTTTCAGTTATATTTCTTTGGCTATATTGAATTGTTGCATCTACAGGACTGTAAAATAAAGTTCTTTTTCACTGTAATTTTTCAAGCACATATAATTCCTTTTTTTTTTTTTACTAAACATTTTAATTTCTAGAATTTGTTACATATCCCTTTTTTCTTGAAACACTCTACAGTGATAATATGAGCAATGATACATAAAACAGAGCCTTAAGCTAGTGTAGTGATTGTGTCCACATTGATATTCACTTCTATCTGTATTTACATTGTCCTATAGTGCACAGGCTTGTCTTTATTGCTGCTGTGACTCCTATTATACGCATAGTTATTGCACTTAATCTATATGCCTACCTTGGCGTTATATGAGTCTTCATACTGACATATTCTTGCAATTGTGTTTACATTTGATATAGTCACAGTGTGAAATGTGAGTGGTTTGAAAACAATTTTCATTCGAAGTACTGTATACAATTTTATAGAATGATTTAACATTGACAGACATGGTGTGAAATGGAATTGGAGACAATAAAAGCCATATCTTTATTTTGCCTAACAGTTATGTGTTTCATTCAGGGTTTTGCCTTTGCTACTTAATTTATGTCACATTTTAGCATCAGCGCACGCGCACACACACACACATGCACTTACATACATTCCTTAGCATTAATAAGCCTTAAGATGTTGGCATTTTATGACAATATAGAAATAAAACAAAGATTGATTTGACAGATGTCTACCACATTACACTGTTCATGTTACATCTATTCATTTAACAGTAGGCTGTGTTAAAGTGACAACTGACTTTAACTGACTTTGGCTAAAATATCTGAGTTGGAAAGTTAAATTCCTAGGTCCTTGTGGTCTTAGTGACTGGCTTCTGCAGAATCCATTGTTACATTGTGAATGGCTGAACTGGAGCATCACATGTTTTTTAAACTAGAGTGATCTGTGTCTCTCCATTGAAAGTGCTTTTACTTTTTACTTCTGGAATCTTTTCTAAATCAAGAAGAAAATGAATACTTCATATATGCTCTAATTATCCTGATAACACATGTACCATCTCTTACAACCACATCTTCTGTTATGTAAGTGTTGTATATTGTTTTCTTCTAAACATATTAATAAAGGTGGTTAACAATAAGTTCCCTCAAAGCTTTTTTAGACAAACTACAGATTATTATTATTATTTTATTATTTATATAGCGGCAGCAAATTCCGTAGCACTGTACAATGGGTGGATTAACAGATACGTAATTGTAACCAGACAAATGGACGCACAGGAATAGAGGGGTTAAGGGCCCTGCTCAATGAGCTTACATGCTAAAGGGAGTGGGGTATAGTGACACAAAGGGTATAAGTAGGGGTAATGTAATAGGTTGCTAGAAAAGTAATCACTGAGAACTTAGTAGGTTATTTTTGACAGTTGCAGGAGAGGAGTCATGGGGGGGAGGCGGGATGAAAACCCGCTAACAGTTTAAAAGTTATGCTTTTCAGAAGAAATGTGCTTTCAAAGATTTTTTGAAGGAGTGGAGACTGCGTGAAAGTCTAACAGAGAAGGGTAGGGAGTTCCACAGAAATGGGACAGAGCATAAGCGTAGGTCTTTGGCAGAGCGCAGGGGCCTCGGCGGGACATATTTGCGTATTAGGGAGGATAGGTAGGTTGGAGAAGCATTATGTAGGGACTTATAAGCAAGCACCAGAAACTTAAATTAAGCCCTATATCTAACTGGAAGCCAATGTGGGGACTGACAGAGTGGGGGAGGGGGGGTGTGGGAGGTGTGGGCAGACAGGAAAATGAGCCTCATCGCCTCATTCATTATAGATTGCAGCAGTGCAATCTGAGAACACGTAAGACCACTGAGAAGGGGGTTGCAGAAGTCAAGACGAAAAAGAACAATGGCATGGACCAGCACCTTATCTGCGTCTGGTGTTAAATAAGGGCAGATGTGAGCTATGTTTTTGAGATGGAAGCAGCAGGATTTGGTAATCGACTGGACATGAGGTGTGAAGGAGAGGTCGGAGAACATCTAGGCAGCGAGCCTGTGAGGTAGAGGTGATGGTGACACCGTTGACTTGGACAGGTTGAGTTTAAGGAAGTGAGCAGCCATTCAGTTGGAAATCGTGGAGAGGCAGTCAGAGACACGAGTCAAGATGGGTGGAGAGAGATCAGGAGAGGACAGGTAGATTTGCGTGCTATCTGCATATAAGTGATAATGGAAGCCAAAGGAGCTGATGAGTTTACCAAGGGAGGCAGTATAGACAGAGATCAGTAGGGGAACAAGGACAGAACCTTGGGGACTGCCAACAGAGAGGCGTTGGGGGAGAAGGGGCAGAGCCAGAGAAAGAAACACTGAAAAAGCACTGGGAGAGGTAGGAGAGCACCAGGAGAGAGTGCGGTATCCCATAGACCAAGATTATGGAGAATGAGAAGAGATTACAGATGATAGAAGTATGGAACAGGTTTTAGTCTTTACTTAAATTAAAGGCTGTAGTTAGTCTCAGTTTTTTTCTGGAATTCGTACATATATAATTTTTTACTTGAGTACTAAAAAATCTCTCATTTACCCCCATCTACCATTTACTCATTTACATTGTCAAATTGTTAATAAAATGATTCCTGATCAGTGAACAAAGTGGGGTAAAAAAAATCACTCTCAGTGCTGTCTATAGGACATATAGATTCAGCACTATACCCAAGTGGCACTGTATCAACACTGATGCCATTGAAATATACTGTAAAGTCTCATCTCTGGGATGAGTCAATGGTTATTTAATATCCATCAGAAATATTAAGTAATAACCTAGAACCTATTTGGCTTGTGCATTCATTTTCGGATGAATGTGAATTAGCCTGTATTTAGGGCAAAATTTCCATTGGTGAGTATCATAAATGAACAAATTGTATTATGAATTAAGTAAATGTAAAAATAATTGCTTGATGGAGAAAATGAGTACAATTCATTTTTCAATTGTCAGATTACAATTTAGAATCTACTGGCTCCCTCCTTGTAATTAGTATCTTTATAAATTGAAGCTATCGTCCCCCAATGCCCCGGAGTGTGGCATTGGGTATACTTAGTGTAAAAGGGGACCATGTACAGGCTTTTCTCCATGTCCCTAACCCACTGCCGACAGGAGGGAGAGGAGTTAAATTAAGGCATCCCTGTATCCTCTGACATGTGGGAAGGTAGCTACAGGGAGCTCTGCTACCCACTGCTTCCATAGGCAATTGACGAGGAACCTGAACGTGGTTCCCTCCCTATGATAGATTAATTTGCCCCACATCTGTAAGCTCAGAAGATAACTTTATTTTAACTCCCTTACCAATGACTGTCGGTAAGGAGCATGATCGAACCCTGCACGAAGTCCTTCATACCAAACTAAGTCCCCCCAATTGCATGGGGAAGGGTGTATTGATGGAAGGAAGTAGTAAGGAGTTCTGCTTTCTACTGCATCCATTTGTAACCCTTTATTCAAACAAAATGTTTACATACAAAATTCAGATGACCCATATCAATGTAGGAATAAAATTCAGTTAGGTGCTGAATTTTAAAATTATTTTAAATACTTTTATTTGCAAACATGGGGATGAATATTTTATACATAACTTTTCTTCTTTTAATACAGAGAAATTACCGATATTGGATAAAGTTTAAATGCTGGGACAACGGGATGCACTGTTAAAGTAAAAAATTATTTACACACCAAACAATAACTAATAATTAACAGGTTATTAAGGAACATATTTAACTTTTAGGAACTTATTTACTAAATCAGCTGTTTCAAAATATTGGTTTGATTAATACAATGAAGGATTATGGTGATCAATATGATCAGAGATAGCCATACTGAATAACTATCACATTGTGTCAAGTCATTTCCAAACTTTTTGCAGGATACAGAGGTGTACACTTCTACATTTATTTTTATTTCTCGATACTAGACACATCACATCAGAAAACTGTAAAGCATAAGTACCATATGTTAATGAGAGCAGATATAACCCACAGTCTGGTTACAGACATGCATTTAAATATGATGTTATTTAGGTCTATGTTTACAGAATGACCCTTATGTTTGAAAGTAGTTCTTTCGTGTTGAATTACTGAATATTCTGATTTCAGATTACCCTATGGGATAAGATTTCCCACTATTTATTGTCAAGAGGGAGATCGTTCTACTGTAAATATATCTTGGCATTCCTCCCCCTTTAGGATTAGATTTCCGAAACAATCTATCATAACTGAAACTAACCTGGATTTTTGTATACTTTCTGTTTCTCTGACATGTTTGTAGACAGACAACTAACTCGTAGTGCTATTTCTACTTAAATAACAAGTTCTTGAAAAATCTATTTAGCCAATTCTGAGCAAATTTGACAGCTGATGTATGAGACTGTAGGAATTATCATCAATTTTTCTTACCTTTAAACAATACAAAACTCTAAATTCACAATGGGGATGTAACTCATTGTAATGAAATATCAATTATCCTTTACCTATCCAATCCAAAATTACTTTCTATAGTAAAAGAATTATAAGAATTTGCCCCAAAAATCATATACTAGAACAAGACACATTGTTTAACCCCTTAAGGACCAAACTTCTGGAATAAAAGGGAATCATGACATGTCACACATGTCATGTGCCCTTAAGGGGTTAAAAGAAGAAGAGTTCTGTTCTCAAGTCAAGGATCTTACATTTATTCGTGTATTTTGGGTGATAAAATCATAAACATGTTAACTACCATAGGTAGGCCTGTGACTAAAAACCATGGTTTAGTCATGTACGTTTATTATTATTATTAATTATGTTCAAATGTTTGTATACTAATATAAATGATGGAGTATATAGCATTGCACATGTCTTTTGGACAGAATATAAATTTCAAACCATATCTGCCTATATGGAACATAAAAGATATCTTCAATGCATTCCACTTTATTTGTGCACACACAGAAAGAGTCATGTACTGAACTTTATTTTATCGAAATCTGTACTATTCCATTTCCTCCAGTTAAATAAAAATGAAAAGAAGTGCAGAAGAATTTGTAAAACTCAATATTGATAAAGTTGCACTAGCTTATGTAAAAGATATAGCCATAAATATATTTAAAGGCAAAAATGAGTGAACAGATTAACTGAAACACTACATAAATCAGATGTTTTACTTTGCGATAACTAAATCACAATCACAAATGCAGCTGTAAAGGTCATAGAGAGTAATATTAAGTTGATTGCCAGTGAGAAGTTGTGTCAGCTATAAAAGAAGACTGACATTTAGCACTTTGCAAGGCTTTAAAGCAGCAGAAATGCAGTTATGTCAAATGATCTGTGCTCATAGTTTGGTCACCAAAACGGCAAAATCCTTTAAAGGGGAAATGTCATTTTTCTGGAACACTAAATCTCTCCTATAACTTGTGTTAAAGGGACATTCCACTGCCCAAAATAAATAACTAAAAATAAAATTAAAAAAACACCATTTAAAAGACATATCCCCAATAAAAACATGCATGCATTTTAATATGTTTTTTTTCCTGCAGTCTGCATCCTTATCAAGCCCTCACTGTCTTCTCCAGTTCAGACTTTCTGTGGCTGTCCAATCACAGACTTCCCAATGAAGCTCAATGATAGTCTTTGCAAGGCAGGTGCTCTGAGAAATATCCTGCCTCTTAAGTCTAGTTCCAGGAAGTAACAGGCCCTGTTGTCTGATTGATAGCCAGGGATTGTAAAAAGGTTCATTCATAAAAGTGTACATTTTTATTAAAATGAAAGAAAAAAAAAACACGCTTGTAACAAATAAGTCACTTCAGCAAGATGAAGTACCTTAGGAGTCTGAAGTGTCACTTTAACATTTTTTATGATGAGAAAAAATGAGAAATAATACATTGTATCATATCTGCTGTCTGTTTGTTATGCCAGTTGCAAAGGGAAGAGCTTAAGACAATGATTGTTAGGTAATTAAGATAAAGGTGTCCATTTGCAGGATACAGAGGTGTAGACTTCTACATTTATTTTTATTTCTCGTATCAACAAATATAATGTAACAAATACATTTTTATTAAATATTTGGATAAATTTTGCATGATTTTAAAATCCTGGCACTTTTCTTTTAAAATGTCCTAGCGAACAGAGTAAAAAATTATGACAAAACACATGAACAGACCACATGATTAAATTCGAAGAGTGAGTCTAAGTTGACTCCAAAGGACAGTGATAATTGACTTCTCAACCAGATAGGAGTATAGCCACAAAAATTAGCATAAAGTTAAATCAGCACATCTGTCAACCATATTTAGCTGCACATGTTTTGTGGCATTTAGAAGGCCACAATTTATGTCCACACTGGTATATGTATAGAAGACAAACATGCAAACTAACCTGGTACTAGGCACACAAAAGCTGGACCTTAGAGAAAAGTAAAACAATATATTGGGTAACATGTGATCTTTGGCCTCTTTTTTTACATTTTCATAACTTTACATCTGTAGAAAACCAAATTGTGAATTAAACCCACTACATATCTTTCCAGCTGTTAGAAATTGGTGGGGAAAACAGTTTTGGAATGGGCAGTCATCATGTGGAAGTTATTTGGTGTAAAGATTTTTGTACAATGAAAAGGTCAGAATAATATGAAAGAATACCATAGGGTCAGGTGCCAGTATTATATTATAGAATTTGACATTAAAAGTGTTATTACACTTCAATGTATCATCAAACATCAAGTGCTATCAAACTATCTATATTGTATTCATGCTATAAACGTCTCAGTCATTTATTAACACTGATCAACATAAAACATTTGCTTAAATTGTAATCATTATTAAGAAGCATTATTAAATACAATAGGGTCAGGAACACAAACATGTATTCCCCAACCCTATAGTGTTTAACCCACCATTTGGGTGGCTTACCCCCCCTAAGCCTCCCTTTAAAAGTTTAAAACTCACCATATTTCCGAGTGCCGTGCGGGTCCACCGGCGCTGGCTCCGCTCCATTTGCGACATCATCAAAATGGCCGATTTTTAGCCAATCCAATGCTTTTCCATAGGGAAGTGTTTACATGAAAATGCCTTAAGGGAGCTATTATAATTACCAGAACAACTACATTAAGCTGTAGTTGTTCTGGTGACTATAGTGTCTCTTTAATGAAAAAATTTATAACATTCAACATGGGCACCTCCACTGAATATACATACTGTGTTTGCACTACACGTTTGTTTAATAAACTTTTAAAATCTTTAAAATGTCCAAGAAAGTGTGAATATGTACAGTCAACTATGAGTAAAATAAATATTAAAACATATATGATTTTAACTATGTACCTATAGAGTTGGTTCTATCAATAAAACATTTCAGCTATTTCTGCATTAAATGAAACAAATTGTCCCCAATGAATTTACCTGTGCAGTGCAATCCCATATGATTAATCCATAAGAGGAACAAAGTGACATTTTCTTATCACAAGGAGCAGCTATCACATGTAGTATCTCAAAGATCAGCACCCGGTTGCATTGTTTCAACACTGTCATCATTCAAATCAACACTAGAAAATGTGGTAATCAGAAGTCATAATATATTTTCCCTACACCAGCATTTTTCTTGTGTTTACATTATAAAAGTGTAAGTTAAACAATGACTCAATGAGTCTAACAATCTGTAACACTGTTATGAGAGGAAGGTTATCTTGAGTGGATATCTAGAGCATTTAAAACTACCTCCGATAATCTGATATGTGATGGAAACCCAGTAATGTCACAATTTGTTAATTTATGTATCACTTATGAGTTCAAGAAAATGAAGCAAAGGATGATTAACCCCTTCTGTACTACCAATATATCACAGGATTTACCAAATGTTGCTCAGGAAGCGTTAACTTATTATTAGCTACAGAGAAAGAAAATGACATATGGTAGTTTAACTAATGTGTAAATTACGTGATCAAAGACCACATTTGAGAAATAATTGTGCTAGTGCTTAATCACAACAAATAATAAAGGATATTATATGCTGGAGCTTTTTTCAGGTGCCTTAGTGCCTAAGAGCTTTCTATTGGTTCTAAAGATACACTGGTTTCTAGGAACATATTTCCAAGTGAAAATAAGAATTATGACATATGTAAAGGATTTAGACACTTCAAAGTCATACATAATGGATAGAATAAAAAAAAAACTGTCCTCGCCAGTGAAAAATTGCAAAGATTGAATGGAAAAAATACAACTTGCTGACTTTCCCTAAATAATTCATCTTTCACATGATGAGCAAAGACTGTAAGCTAATACTTAATATCAACATAAATTGAAATAAAAATACAAGCCCATAAGAGCTCCTGAAGCTTAAAAGGTTTTTTTAATGAAAAACCTAAAAAATGAACAGACAAAACAGTAAATAAAATTATATAAAACAGAGCCACCATGAATAATTGTGTCTTTCTGGGAATTTGTCTGAGGAGTTTTCTGGGGCTGTTACCCCTAATGTCTAGTAAAATCAGGTAATGATTTAGAAACTTAGAACCGAATTGGCCATTGGTTATGGGTCCATAATGAAAACCAAGCTCAAGTGCAGGTCAAATGAACACTCACCACAGATAAAGCACTTCAACTTGCTGAAGTATTTTATGTGTCTGGACTCTGGCTGTCACTCAGTCACCCGGGGAGGTTTGCATCCTCTTCTGTAGCTCCATTGCTTGTGCAATCCTGGCTCCATCACAGAGGATTCTCAATGAGAAGTCTCTGGTTAGAGTATTCCTGACACAGACTGAGAGTCTAGCCTGAGGAAAAAAAGAGTGGCTTGCAAAGGATGCATCTTTAGTAGGCTATTTTTCATATACACTCAAAGAAAACTTGCAGAAAAAAGCACATGCATGTTTCTTTTGGAATATTTCTACTACATTGTTCCAAAAAAATTCAATGGAATAATCCTTTAATTTAGATTATTAAATAAATAAAATAATACATAAACAATAATTAATACAGTTTTAGAAGCTGGTTAAAAAAGAATCCGCAGTCTCTTTGATGTTGTGCCTTGATGATCATCTCTGGCATGACCAGAAAGTAATGTGGATTCATTTATTTAAATAGATTTCCGAAGAAGTTATGAAACCGAAAGCTGACACAAAGGACAACGTTCTTACTTTTGTGAATTTCTTTATTTAATCATTTTTAAAATATCATGTGCTTGTATCTGAAAGAGGTCTTTTGCTAAGTCACCTATTTGCTAATGGTGAGTCGATCTCAAAGTTTCAATTTTGCAAGAATCTTACACGGCCTAAATAAAAAAAAATAAACTCACCAAAAAACATCTGCTAAACTGGAATGTGACATAAAGACACTTTTCGGAGAAGCAAACCTGAGCTCTCCTAACACTCTTATTGTGACCCTGCAACGTCTTTCGGAATTGAGCGAACTCCAAGATTAATACCACCTTCGCTGATCAAAGGTCTGCTATGTAAGTAAACATCTTCTCTTTCCAGTAAACCCACATTACTTCCCTGTATGAAAGAGTTCAACCTGAACAAGATTGCAGTACCATCAGGACAAGAGAGGTGAGATGGGAGGCAAGAATTAAAGGGGAATGGTAAATTACTTATTTGAGCATCAAGACTACATAGCTCCATGCACTGCTGGATTTTACACTCCTTTCAGCCAATGATCTTGTCTCCACAGGCTACAAGATTAGCCCTTAGGGTGACAAGAAGCATGACAAATAGCAGTCCAAGGTCAAAGGACCTATACTTCCACTGCCAACACTCCCTGTCTAGAGCAAATCCGTGTTATGAATTACATGCTAAAAATGGAAAAGTCACTGTGAAAAGTGCTTGCTTTGAATGCTTTTGAGCTCAATGTCTGTTTCCAGCAATGTATAAATTAGCAGATTACCTTTCACTTTGAAATGAGATATTAAATGTGAAATGTTTAACATAATGTACCTAAACTACTTTTTAAACACCTACAGATTTCCAACAATAATTAGCAGCCAGATTGATAGCATACCGCCATTTAAACAAGCCGTGCATATTTGATTTACAGTGTTTGTATTGATTTAAAATTCAATGTTTGTAGATTATATGTCACTAATGATAAGTAGCTAAAGAAACAGAACACATTTGGCTTTGAAGTACTCGGTATACAGATGGCGCTATCAACCTTTTCTCCTAATTAGCAGGCTTCAGTTAGGAATAGAAAGGGTCTGCTTTTTACCCACAAACGCTTAAGGTTTGAGCTTGTTTTCAAGCAGATTTCTTTTTAAGAAATAATAAACCAATAATTTGTATGGAACCCAATGCTTTCAGTTGATTGGGATCTTTGCTGGCGCATGTCTTGAAATAAATAATACATCAGAAGTGCTCACGTTAAAAGGAAAAGACATGAAGAAGAAAAAGATGAGTTGAATTTCTTCACAGGAGATGTCTGTTTACTTTAGCCCTCCAAGGAAATAAGTAACAGAATAGGTAATGATCACATGTACCCCTTAGTTCACATGTCTTTATTTGAAAGAAATATTATTTTAGTGAAGAGAAATTAGAGAGGCAGTAATAATTATGCACAAGTAGACGTCTACTTTTTCTTTCAATATTCCAGGTATTCGGCATTTCAGATGGTCACTCTATGCATCATCACAGCTTTGCCTTATTGTAAAGTTGGCTATTTCATGCACAAATGGTACTGCAGCCACTCTAAACTCTGAGAAAGGTTTAGAACTGCTGTGATTTCTAAAATTTGCTGCCGGTCTAAGACAGGCTCTTAGAGCTGTCACTTAGGTGAGCTGAAACAAATTTTGCATGCCGTGTGTACAACCTGAGCTAAACGCGCAGAAGGTGGAATGCACTTGCGTAGTTCCTGGCTCTGTCAGAAACTTAACCTAGTCCTCTCAGCTGAACAGTCAACCAGGTGACCTGTTGACTGATAGCAGATTGCAGCATAATCTTTAATATAGAAATATGAACTTTGCAAATAGTAGATTAAAGCCAACTTGGAAAGTCTGTCCGTTACCAAAACAAAACCACAGGATTTGTATCACTCTGTAGATCCCGGGTGTTCAAATAAAAAATATTCAAAAGGCACAGCTTTTTAAATCCACAGTTGTTCAAAACATCAGCCAGTCAATTTTAATGCAGGCCTAATTTTAATTGTGCATTTTGTTTTCTTCTGATCCTCTCTATATCATTTATTATGAGATTATTGTTATTACTATGAGATCAGAAATAGGACAAAATGAAAGCATCCCATTATGTTGAGCAATAGATCAGTTCTTCTGTTTAATCTATGTCATAGTTATTCACTGAAGTGTGAATTGTTAGGAATTTTTAAACATTTAAGCTAATTTAAAGATTTTAGTTCAAAGTAGCTGTGTTGGAAAAATTCACCATGTAAAATGTGGTTTCAGTTTAAGTTGCGACATAAAATGTGAATTGTGTAGTGGTGTTTAGAAATCTTAGGTATGTTTATAGCTTTTTTTTCCATAAATTGCTCATTTTCCAAACAGAAGATGGTTTGTGGCAATTTTAATCTTTATATGGATCACGGGCATTACAATCACTATGGTGAATACAGAGGCAAAAGGCTACCGATAAGGCATTATCAAGCGTAGAAAACAAAAGGGAATCTAACTGAATCGTTACCACCAAGCAAGCTGTAAAAAATTCTAAATTAATACAGATTTTTAATAAAGGACCAGAGAAACTCCTTCACGCTGGAGGCCTTAACTATGCAGGTAATTCATAGATATCTTGTTTTCTTGTAGCCATCTTAAAATCAATACAATGACATAATATTGCATTGGTTAGAGAAAAGGGGATGGTTACTTACATTCCCTACACAGTTCCAGAGGATTTAATCCATTTTCCTGATAGAAAATCAGTAGATTTACTTTCAATGAATAAGTGTTTTGTTGTTGCTTTAATACAATGTTTACTGTCTTTTAAGTAGTCCTATATGAAATTCAATTGATGTTAGTGAAGGTTTTAGAAATCTTTGTACAAAAACTACAAAAGTAACCCTAAACGTAACAAAAATCAAATCAAAACCATAAGCAGAGCCATAGCTTATGGAGTGTTCCTTTAAAAAGTATGAATTTCAGATTATTTTATTTTAGTTGATTAAAATATTATAAATACCAAAACTAACCCATTTTATGGTCTATTCTTTAAACATCAAGTTGTGATAACATGAAAACCATTAGTCAAAATTATGCTGAAATAGTTGGACACTATCAGTGTCAGTTCAGCAGGGTTGGACTAATTTCCTAACTCTGATATTTTGCGTATTATGTTTTTATTTTGTTACCCAATGACCACAATGCACAGTTGAGTAAATGGCTCCCATGATGTAGTAGACATTTGTCATTGGCGTATATGAGCTGAATGCTTAATTCTATTTGAATGAATAAAGGGATAATTTCTTTTAGAAGCTTTATGGAGCAAGGCTATTTTTTCTTGTTTCAGGATGCATCATTTATTGTTTGTTTCCTAATGTATAGGTTCACAATTCTTGAGTCAGGAGTCCGAGTGATAGGAACCTCATCAATGTTCCAATAACAGAGCCTCTAATATCCTATATACCGAGTGGCCATGTAAAAGGAAAATTAAGATGTCTAGCTAAAACGACCAGAATTTAATCAAATGTATTCATAAATGTCCCACCACGAGCTGCCAGTGTAGGAGTTTCATGGGTTGCCAGTGAATGGTCTTGACTAGCTGTTGGTGAATAATTTTCATGAACCACCTGACCAATGAATATCCTCCCTTCCTTTTTCTTGGGTCTTAGGTATTCACTCTTGGTGACCATGGTTTTGGTGAGGTTTTCTGTTTTCCCAGTAGCCAGGGTGGTTTCTGTAACTCTTCTGTGAATTTATCAGTCTTGTTTCTGCCTGTAACAAGTATGGTTGCTGTGTACTGGACCATTGGAAATTATGACAATGATTATTCTGGAATATCGAAATTATACAGCATTGTGGTAATCAATGAGTGATAGTACAAATGTAATAAAAAACATGTTGTCTTATTTCTGCCACCCTCAAGTACATCTCAAGTAGGTATTAGGAAGAAAATCTTAGGTGGGATTTTCCATACATTTAATAAAAAAATATTTGGTTAAAATTTTTGAATGGATATTTATTTGATCATGGTTGTTTCATGCACTGCGTAGTGTGATTAATTATCAAGAGATATTTTGTTTTTCATTATTTATTTTGTATTAGGTTTACTCTGGTATTGGATGACCGGTGGTCAAGAATTGTTCCCCATTAGCATCCAAACAGCTGGATATAGAGATGGTGTACTTTGTGTGCAAGTAACAGTGGCAACATGCAAAATGGAAGGCATTTCTGACTGACGGCACTGTGCTGCTAATACCTGAGAAACTCATTCTGTGGTTGCTGTAAAACTAACCCAAAATGGTTAATGGTTGTTGCTTCAATTAACCATGTCACTATTATTCATATTATTATGGAGCTTATCAGTGTTCTGCTCCTCTAAACCTGTGCTCACTGTGTGCTAAGAGCTAATACCGAGTCAGGAGCTTCACAGCAGCAGTAGCAACATTTACCAGAAAGCTAAAGTTGTAATTCTAGGAGAACTACATCAGATAAGATCAGAAAATTAAGAGCTAGAGACTCAGAGATAGCTAGAGCAAGAGTTAGACAGTGAGAGCTGGAGCATTATAAAGAGACATTGCAGCTCTGTAAATAGAGTGACCAAGGCTGTGGGATAGTTAGGGGTATCTTCTTATTGTGTCCTGCTCTTGTGTTGTATCTTTGTATTTTAGTCAGCCTGTTGTTTGGGTATCTCTGTAGTCTACTAGCTCTGTGTATGTCATAAATATATCTGTATTATTCTCAGCTACATGAATTGCATTGGTGTCTCCTTATTGCACTGTTTGTTTGTTGTCTGTTTTTTGCATTATATAGATATCTCTTTATTGTACTCAGTTTTATTTATTGTTTATGTTCTCAGTATTGTACCTAGCTTTGAGTATTGGTATCTCTATAATATACCTTGCTTTAAATATTGTATAATTAACTCTGTATTGTATGCAGCTCTGTATTGTTAGTCGGGGGCTACCAATAGTGGTTGAGTACATGAGGTAAATGGACAGATGACCAGGTCAGAAAATGGTGGTTACAGAATTAAGGGGGTTCAGCAGCCACCAATGAATGCAAAAGGTTTGTCCTCTGATAAAACTCAAAATAATGTCTTGCATCCTCAGCTGTGAGATATATACATCCTTTACATCCTGAAATCCCATGGAGAAGGGAAATATGTAATTATTTACATTACACCGCACATTAGGTTGTTTTAGATTTTAGATTTGAGGAAGGGCCTACGTGTATATAAAAAAATTAAAATGCTAATGTAATAAGTTTTGAGTATCCCACTTTAAATGAGGATGGGACATGTGAAGCACAACTTATAAACAAGGTTATATAGAGGGAAACTATTACTTCCAAGGATGTGTGTGTATGTGTCCCGTAACATTAATATAAAGTTTGGTTTATATCAAATTAATTCGACTTTGCACCAGTTCACTCCATTAAGCATACCTTCTACACTGAGTGTCCCTTTAAGTTATTGACAATTTTAAATGGTGTAATATAAAAGTTAAGGACCAGGAAATTTTATAGGCATCTTCAATGGCTTTTCAGAAGTAATTTGAACTGGGAAAAGTAGGAGAGTTAGTCACAGTTAAACAAACATTGGGTTTCAGATGTACATGCATCTCTGAAATAATGTTTTAAGTAATAGATAGAGGGTTTAATGATACAGGTGGGAAATCATAAGTCATAAAAAAGATCAAAGGTGGCTAGATTGGAAAGTTTACTTAGTAATCAGGGCAGATATGTAGGATGGGAAGAATTAATGAGCTCTCTTTTTGGTCTAAGCAAGCTTAATATTTTTTCTTGATGAGACAGGAAGAGTCATTTCATTTGTTAGAAAGACTGATATGAAATAGATTGTAGTAACCAAGACCAGAGATGATGAATAGAATAAGTGGTTAAGTATAATCTTGAGTGAGAAATTGATGGTTTATGTCATATTCTTCAGGCAGAGGTGTCAGGGCAGATCAGGAAATGCACATAAGGTGTAAAAGAAGGGATGCAGTCAAAATTCCACCAAGACATAAAATTAACAATTTCTAGAGATGCTTAAGTACCTAGCCAGAATATATCTTCATGTTCCCATTTGCAAAGGTATAGAAGAAGCACATATTCGTGTTCTTTAATTATGTAAATATAGAACAACTAAGAGTGCACGGTCTCAGTATATTTTCACATTACACAAGGGTAGATGTAATTAAACAGGTGTCAGAATCACTAAAAGAACTACTTGCATGAGACATTTTATTTTAAAAACTATTCTTTGTTATTTTTTTTTACATAATACTACCAATAGTACACACAATAGAAGCAAGGTGGACATGCAGGACTGTTGTGCGTGAACATAGGAAAATTACTGTATGTGTAAACAATACTTAGTAGAAATCGTCAAAGTTTGGCTGCCCATTTGCTAAGCTCTGTCACCTGGAAAATTACATAGAGATGAATACAGCTGCATGTGGCAGTCATAAGGTGTACCACTGGGAAATAGACACCATTCTATAGGTCAACAGAAAAAAAACAAAAAAACAATTAAGTAATACAAGCAAGATACAGCAACCATTATAGACAAGTGGAGACAACAGATGGGCATAGAGAACCGACCACCCCATTATAATCAATAGAGTCAGAACTAAGTCCAAAAAGGGTGCCATAACCATGGAGACTAGTAGGTATATACCCATCCCACAATTTCCAGGGTACTGCAGGGGATACAGGAGAATGCAAAATGTAAGAGGCTATAGCATTCTATGTCTTACTATCATTATCCCCATCAATCACATTCTTCAAGGAAGAAGAGTAAGGGCATCTCCAGAATTTGGCAAGACACAATTGTGCTACATTAAGGATGTTTAAAAAACAAATGAACATTAGGGAAATCCCTGAATGCAAATGAGCAATACAAAGTACTCTGGAGATTTCCTAAGAGCTAAACTCCCTAAAGTTTGCATCAAGAAATGTATCTGCCAGGGCGATCCTGGATGGGTGCAAGGAGGCAGATTGGCAAGGTGTGCAGTGCTGGGCCCCACCCCCTTATGGTAGGACCTGCCCACTTCCATTTGTCTCCTACCCTTCACGAACGGCACTGGGCCGCAGAGCTGGAAGTAAAAAGTTACAAGCTGACATGGCATGATGTCCTCAAACAGCTTGTCAGCTTGTAATGTTTTCCTTCCAGCTCTGCCACTTGGTACTGATTGTGACGGGGTGGGGCCTTACAACACTTTTTCTACACATTTATACTTTTAAGCAAATTGTATCATGCTATTTTTTCTCTTCTACGGTGTTACTTTTTATACCCATGATATTCTCTTGCTTGTGCTGTTCCTATTTTGATGAGTTCATTGTGCACAGACAGACCTCTATTACATAGTTATATAGTAATCTCAGTTGAAAAAAGTCCATCAAGTTCAACCTCTATAGCAGACCTGCGGCCCCTGAGATGTTATGACCTACAATGCCCATTATTCTTTGAATGAAACAGATAACCAGGGAATCATGTCAGAAAGCTAGAGAATCATGGGTGTTGTAGTTCAAAGCATCTGGGGGGGCCACAATTTGTTCAGGCCTGCACTATAGTGTACCAGTTTTGAGAAGCTGGCCACAACCCATGGACTGTCTATTGACTGTGAGATTGCATTTGTACTTATCCTCTAGCCTCTTCTCTTTGTGCTGTAACCACATGGCGTGTGGCCACTATATATACAAGGAGTCATCATGTGAGAAAAGTAGGTGGTCAGGAGGAAGGCTACCATTCGACAGCAGTAGTACACTGATTTCACTTTCAATGCTGCACATATTCTGCACATACATGTACCATCCACCATTACACTAGGAATTATTAGTACACTAATACAATTCAGAAAATCCATGATGACTTTCTCTATGTTTAACAAATAAGTATCTGTGAAGTGTGCAAAATAAAATTAAATGTAGAAATCTACATCCGAGTGCCATCTATTTTGCTATAAGCTTGTTTTGTTTTTAAACATGGCAGTCACTGTAGGGAACAGGAGAACGTATAAATGAACCAACATATCCATTATTCCTGCTCATTTACAATATTTTCCCTGGCTGTGTCTGGACTGAACTGGATTGTAGTGTAATTTGCTAAATCTTAAACCTAAAAATTGAAGAAAAAAAAAACTGATCATTAAATGAAAAAAAGGAAATAAGTTAGTTCACATTATAGGTGATTTTATAATTTTTTTAATTTTGTGTTGTAATTCCCAGAAGTGACAATTCCCCTTTAAAAGCAATGAAACCAACTTTTAACCTCATATATTGACAAAGCAATGTTCCAGTCCAATATTACTTAGAGAGAACACTTATATTTAATTTGTAAACACCTTACAACATATACATTTTGTATTCATTTTATAGTCTCTTTATATGACATACATGCATGTTTATGTGTACACTTAAAGGAACTGTATGATCACAGTAACAACTCCATTGAAATGAAGTTGTTATGGTGTCTAGAGGTCCCTGCCACTTTTTTACCCAAAGGTGCCGCTGGGTAAGGGCACTACTGATTGACTTAGAGCATTCAGCAGTTTCTCTAAGCCAATCAGTAGCTCCCTATTCATGAAAAAGGTACACCGCTGCCTGGTGGCCTTCTGTGATTCCTCAAGCTTAACTGGATGCTGATGGGTACAGGGAGATGCGAGCTGGAGTGCAACCTCTCGGGTTGATTAGTGGATGGTTTAACCCCTTCGAGTAAGGAAGGGCCAGGCACCATAACAACAAATAATTTCAATGAAGTTCTTATGGTGTCCAGAGTGTTCATTTAAATTGTTTCCATATATTTGTGTTCTATTTGAAGTCTCACTACAAGTTATACACCAATTAGAACTCAACATAACATGTTGCTCTGTGATTGCACTCCACCCAAGGAATGATAAACATAGTACGATTTAATATTTGCAAATCATAAATGGAAAAAATTTTCCCTGACAAAAGACAACTTTACCTAGCGACGTAAGAAAACAAACTCAACAGGTGAAAAAAAGCTGTAATGAGAAGTGAATCAACATCTGCATAAACGAGCTATTTTAACATTTGTAATGATTCTCATTTACAATGCTTTTTAGAAATAAGCTTCCACATGAGCTCTCGCAAACCATAAAAGCCTGGCATGTAAAGCAAATTGTTTGTCACTTACTGAGAGTCTGACATATTTATTGTCAGAAAGGAATGGACATTAGTGAGAAAAGCACTTGTTAAAGGCCAAACAGGTTTTTTTTTCCTCTCCTAAGACGGAAAAGATATGCGACGGTTTGGCTTATTTTTCCCCCTAACAATGAACCACCCCTTCAGACATCAAAAGACAAGATAATGAGACACTTCAAGCACAATTCAAGATTATATTCAACATCTAAAGGCTCATCTCTTGTCAGTTTGCATTTACTCTCCCAGGGCTGTGATGCTTCTATCATCATTCTGTCAAAAGGAGTCTGGCAAAAGTGGTGAGGCCCTCTCATTTCACACACTTAGTATTTTATCAAATAGCCCGATTCAGCCAAAATGGAGGGATAATTTGAGGAAGGTCATGCACAAGTACAAAAAAAAATCTTGTATTGATTTGTATGATTAGAAGGCATTAAAATTGCACGTTTATGCTAGTTTCCAAGATGTTTTGTCACTTTATTTAGTAATACACTTTTCTTGCTGGAGGAAGATTGAGAAATTAGAATTTTTCCTCAGCCTATTCGAGACATGATATTACGATTGTCTGAAATATGTTTACCTTAGCGCCGAAGCTTTGAATTTTTTTTCCACATCTTCTTTTATCTATTTTCTTAAAAGTAACAAATAAAAAAGTTTTAAATGTGACATTTTAGTATCATTAGAATTATCATTCTTCAACACACTCTAGATGTCATTAAGTTTCCAATATGTTTGCTTTTTGGAGAAGTTGGAGACGGAATATGTAGATTTGAATTCATTAATTAAAATTTATTGAGGTTTATTAGATAAATGGCTTTGTGGGAGTTGACTTCCAGTTTCCAAAGTTTAGACAAAATAGTAACTGTCCAATAAAGCAGGGTTGATGGTTTTGCATATTTAATACGATTGTTAAGTCAGATTAATTGTTGTTTTATTTAAAAAGGTTCTATTATTTTCATTTTCATAAAAATTATTTGATTTCACAAAGTATATGAGAATAGAAGTTTACACATACATGATAGGTATGCTAATATTTTATGAAAGGCATGCTTATACAAAAGAAAAACATAATTTAGGATCTTATGTGAATCTTAAAGCGCTACTCCATGTACCATAACCACTTGTTGTGATTTTGGTTCTTGGAAGTTATTAGTCACAAAATCTTTATTTTTAGATTAATATACAACTGCCATGCTTTACTTGACCATCTTGCGAACTAGTTTTGGAAATTCTTGCTTAAATAGGAGGGGTGCCATGGCCCTGCTACCACTTTCAAGGCCAGGCATTGCAAGTGATGCATAGATAATGATAGATATTTACACCCCCATTATGGTGGCAGTTACCTGTTTCAGCAGATTTACTATTCGCACCCCATTCAGAACAATTAGATTTATCCAAAAAAGGTCTGGACATGTTTTGGCAAAGCAAGATATTCAGGACAAAATTATTTGTTATATAGGGTATTAACAGCTTATTGATCAAATGAACATCACACTTTTGGTCACCTTGTGCCACGGCCCTTTAACAGTGTGACATCCTACCTTAAAACATATGAAGGGGTGGGAACTAACAACACTTTCAACACATTTACACTTTTAAGCACATTTTATCATACTATGTTAACTCTTTTATGGTCTTACTTTTTATACTTTTATATGATTTTTATATGTTATTGCCAACAACGTTTTGTGTCCAACATTTTTGTGTGATATTTTAATGGTTAATTCTTGAAAAGGCTTAATGCTTAAATTTATAACTTAACAACTTTAAAAAAAGAGTTACATACATTTTTATCTAAACAGGTGAGTATATTTATAGAATGGAAAACATATATTTAATTCACAAATAGTAGTGTGCAGCAATATTTTTAAAGTTTTATCACAAATGTTTTTGTATTACAATGAAAAGGCAAATTTTATTAAAGAAAAAAATATAGTTATATTGAGCCTTTTTATTTAATTCTTAGAGAATGTGATTTGAGTTTCTTAGAGAATGTGCTCTGGAGATGTACCTGTCTTATAATACGAAAATATATGTATGCCGTGCAATTTGGAGCATACGGTTTTAAGAAGGATTTTGCAAAACCAATAAAAGTGCAGAGACAAGCTACAAAATTAATAAGGGGGTTGGAAAAATTAATTATAAGGAAAGGCTTGAAAAACTGCATTTGTTTTCTTTAGAAAAAAAGACATGCAAGAGGGACTATGACAGCATTATATAAATATATATACAGGATCAGTACAAACCACTATGTGCTAACCTGTTCTAAGTCATTATTAAGTCAATATGTATGCAAACAGGTTGTAGATCCAAGGAGATATCAGATTGTCTTTATGTAACCAAGAAAGATTTTTGTTCCCTTTTTGTGGCATTATTGGAATAAAAAAGATGCATTTTAAATAATTAATTTGATGGACCAGAGTCTTATTTTCAACCTAGATTACTACATAACTTTGTAACTACATATAAATTAATGAATTCTATTAATATTAAAAAATATATATATAACTGTTATAATTAAGACAAAAAAATACAATTATTCCACATAAACATGAGGTTGACAAGCAAAAATCAATGTGAGTAATCTCCATTATGTCTCTTCTGCTACTAAATGGTGGTCAGAGTTCTAAGTAAAAAAGTTTTAAGTAAAAAAATATGTTATTACTTTAAACCCTTCACTACAAAAAACATGCATACACATTTTATACTTTTTTTTTGCTTTGAAAAACAAAATTTAGTTTAGAAATGACAAGCTTGCAGAGGAACACAATATTCCGCTAGAGACTATTCCACTATTTCAGTGTCTGCAAATGTGCTGAAAATGGCATCCCGCCTCCTTCCAAACAGTATAGGAAGCTCCAAATGTCATACCATTCTTGCAGTTAAGAAAGGAGGAGAATTGAATGCATTTTCTCTTATACCTCCTTGCATATTAGCACATAAAAATAGATTATATTTGTATTACAGAGATTGCTTTAAAACTTTTTAAATATTTTTATTTAAGAAATAAATATACTTACTATATGCGTGAATTGTGCTCACATGCAGACATTCTATTAAAAATCATTATTTTTTTTATTTTTTTTTAAAGTTGCACTGCCAATAATGCCATCAAGATATTTGACTATTTTATATATTTTTATCACACCTACTGTTTGTCAGGAAATAAAAAAAATCTATTTTTATTTTTATACCAATATATTGCAAGATAATGGGTGCTGTATACGGTCTAAATGTGCTAGTTTATACATTTATACTTTTTTTTTTTAAATGTCTTAGTAGTGAAGGGGTTAATTTGTTGTTGGTTTTTTTTACTTCATTATCTACTGATAACTGAAGACTTTGATATAAGTTAGTTACACATATGAGATGGCACTCTAATTCAGTGTTTATCCTTATGTGCTTAGTGTATGGTAGTTACTGTCATCAATAAGCTTCCCTCACAAATGGCACCAAAGGGGCACTTATGGTGCAAGAGAAGGGGGAAAATTAAGCCTAAATGCGGAACAACTAAATTACATGTATGCCTTAGTGAAATGGATTATCTGATGTTGGAGTAGATGACATGCCACCACCATTGAGATCTTTGCCTATAACGACAGGTAACCAGCAAAGTTGAGCACATAGCCACTAGATCTTCTTGATGTTATCTGAAGGCATGTTTACAAGACAAGGTTAGGAACAGAAACAGTTAGCAAAGGAGATCAGACACAGTAAGAAAAATCAATAGGGATCAGGAAAAGACAAGGAAAGGACCAGGTATACAGTTTGAAAACAGAGAATCATGGGGCCACAAAAGGCAGATGAAGGATGATATCCAGTTCTGGTAAAAGGCTCTATGTTGACAGTAGAAATGCATTTAAATAAAACTGAAATTGATAGTCACAAAAAAATATACCTTGTACTGGAAAGGTGAGGGATGAGTAGCAACTAATTTTTCTGATCAGGCACCATTTTTGCCATGCGATTTGTCAAGGAGAAGGATATACATTAAATTGGCGATTTTAGGCATTTTCATATTGACCATGCTTTAATGAAGGACATTGAACCAATACTGTTAATGCAATAGTGTTAGAATGCCCTTTGTTAAAATTTTGTGGCACATTGGTACCCAATGATACAATTTGTACTATGGATCTTTATTCATTGTTTTATCTAGTATTTCCACTGTAAGTGAGCAAGAGTGTCATTGGCTCGGTAAAGCTGCATTGATTAGGTGTATTTTTAAAGGCATACTCTAAGCACCAAACTAGTTTAGCTCAACGAGAAGGCCTCTGCATTCTCACTGCTCAGTTTTCTGCCTTTTAGACGTTAAATCACTTGTGTTTGTTTTATGCAGCAGTAGCCACACCTGCCCTCGCTGTTACTTTGCATAAACAAAGTTGTAACCAGGAAGGGAGGACTCCGCGCTTATCTAATAAATAAATAAATAAATGAATCCAAATGCACATCTGGACCAAACCCTAGACATAAATGTAAATTGCAATGTGATCCAGGCACTCAATGTACAAAAGAAAGCAGATTTATTTGGAGAGTCAGAACATAAACATCAATGTTTATCAAGCTAAGCCAACAATAACACATTCTATATGTATATATAGATCTGCTTAATTTTGTACCATGAGTGCCTGGATCACATTGCTTTCTACATTTATATTTACATGTATGGGGTTTGACAGCCTTGGGTCCAAATAAGGACTAAGCAGGAAAAAAAGGTCCACTTAATGAAGCAGAAAGGGCCCAAAACAGTATTTAGCATATTACATGATGTAGTCAATTTTGTCTCTGTAATTGGTGTAATACGAAGAATGTCTATACTATGCTACATGGAATCTGTTCTATCAGACAATTGCCTATATATTGGGTAAATGGGCATGTTTATACATATGCCTTCCCGTAAGGTGAGACCTTAATACTTTTACTATCTGCACATATAGAGCTGTGCATCAGAAAGGGATATAAGCTGTATTCATAATTATTGTTTGTAATGCACTTATATATAATGTTCTCACTGTTATTATTGTTTAATATGTTTTACTTATACTAATCTTCCGGAACTGTATGGAACCCTGTGAACTTGGCCTCTTTTTGCTAAGCTATTGTTATGCCCACACCATGCAATCTGATAAAAGTTGTTTTTGGCTTTTTCCACTTCCCTTAGTGGCCCTTAGTTGGTGTTAGCTTGATAAAGACCTCATTGGATGGCAAAACACTGCTGTTTATGTTATGGCTTTCTACATTTGATTAAACAAAGACATTTACAGAAATGGCAGATAAGTGAACAGTGAGACTGAAGGGGCATGATGTAAACAACACATTCACTTCAGATAGCTAAAGTTGTTTTGATGCTTAGAGGGCTACGTTTAAATTTTTAGGTTTGACAGTAACTTACTTTCAAAACACCAGGTGTTTAAAGAGCAGGATGGGGGAATTCATTAGAGAAATAAAGGGAGGATACAATCATGGCTTTAAGGGTTATTTCAAGTAACATGAGCACTTTATTGATTTGGAGTGGTCATGGTGCCTGGAGTTTATATGTGACACATTTTGCTTGAAAACCCCTTAGGTGCTGGAAGTGTAACTCCACCTCCATAATCATCATTTATCATAGTGAGTCAGGCTAATAATGTGATTTCATATTTAATGAAATCACATTATATAGGATAATAATGTGGTTTTAGGTCATATTTTGTGGCTTGGACTGGACTGAACTGGATTGTGATGTATTTTGCCAAATCTTTTTAGACATATGGTTTGGGAATGGCATGAAAGATTTAAAATGTATGCAACTTTCCAAAAGTAGTCGGATATAGGCCAAAATGTATTATTATAATTTTCCAGTTGATTTCATATGTTTTGATAATAATTTAAAATTATTAAATATTATGAAAAATATTTTACTTTTGTAATATTTTAAAGTCCATTTTTGGCAAACAATTTCCTTGGCTTTTTGCAGTGTGTAGACAGTGTGATCATACTTAGAGCTATAATTGAGATTGGGTAGTGTATATAAGCACAAATAATGCATTTGGGGTCCCCTGGTCCTCTGTTAGTGCCTCTTATCTGTTGCACATACCTCCCAAAATTTAAAATGGACAAAGAGGAGCACCTTAATTTTTATGGGGCGTGAGTAGGTGTGTATTCTGGGGTGGGGCTGTCATTTCAGGTGACTTACTAACAACAATTATTATTATACATTATACAAATGGATCATATGTACACACATTGATTTCTAAACACATTTATTCATTACTATATTACAGCAGTGCATCTCTATTATACACTCACACACACACCAACAGTACAGTTTTCCTAGAAAAGAGGGACATGAGGATAGAAAACAGGGACAGAGGGATTTGGGCCCAAGATAGGAACTGACTCTCCAAAATAGGTACACTTGGGAGGTATGATTGCATATTAAGTTTGCTAGTTTTCAGCCACTTATTGATTTTAACTGAGCCTGAGTTACTTTTCGAATAAATCAGACTTTTGTAAATATCTTACTTTTTCAAAGCTTTTTTCAAAGGCACTGCAACTCACCTTTTTCTATATAGTCACTGTATGGTTTATTTACTAAAGTGAGAATTTAAAGTGAATTCAAAATGAATTTCAAATTTAAGGACACAATAACTTAACTGGAAAAAAACAACACTTCCAGTTTGGCTACTGAGTCCTTAAAGTTGAAAATCACTTTGAATTCACTTTAGTAAATAACGTGATGTGTTCTAATTCAGACTACACAGCTTACCATTGTGCAGGTATTATCCATCGCAAGTTATTCAGCACAATACTGTGTGCACTTTAACCCCTTAAATAAGATAACATACTCTGGGAACAGTTTGAGTGGTGCATTTTTTAAACCAATTTAGTCTGTGAGATAATTATAATCATGCCAAGTCTGCAAAGATTATGTTTTGTCATAATATTTCAGTAACAAGAAGCTGACAATTCCATTTGTTCATCATTCAGAAGGTGACATGGAAATGTATAATATATACTAAACATCAGCACAGATGTGATCTATTTTTTTTTAACTCTTTAACGACGTGATGGTCTATGTTGTCATAGCAATCTCATCTTTCAAGTACTTTTCCAAAATACAATCTCCTTGACCTTTGATAGATAACCTGGATTTTATTGGCAACTTAAAGAGTTTCTCCAACACTTTTTTTTATTTTAAAAGATATATTATATGCCCCCTCCCCAACAAGAATGCTTTATCCAGTTCTGACCAAAGCTCCCAGAACTGCTTGGCACACCTCCGTCTGATGTAATGGGAGCAGCGCTTCATAGAGAAGCCTGTGATTGAACATTTTAATGGGATTAGAGTGCATGCACACGCTCTGAGCTCGCAAGGGGGGCTAGGGAGAGGATATGGGAGAATGGAGGATAAAGAACAGGAGAGAGGGCAGAGTGGAAAAAAATTATTGGATGGGAAAGGGAGGTGGGAGGGCTACAATAAGTGTTGGAGGGAGCAAGATAGGGCAGACAGGAGAAGCAGTTACCTCTGTCGGCAGTGTGCAGCGCGTGCTGATGACAGATGTACATTATGCACAGAATTGACATTAACCAACACAGAAGAGAGTTGTAACTACCCCCCAACACACAGTTGTTAATATATTTGGATGTGCAGAGTTTCAAGCGAAAACAATGCACATGCTGGCTCCTACCACCACAATTGCTTAAAAAAGCTGAAGTGGTCATGGTGGTTGAAGTAACATAGCTGTACATTCTTATTTTGCCCTTGTTTCTGAGATTTTTAGTTTAGCTGCTTGTTTTACACAGCAGAAAACTGATAGTTGAACTACAATTCCCATAAACATTGCTGTGCCCATAAAGCATTGCATAAGGTATAAGCTCAGAAGTTAATCGAGGACTTTAGAGTACATTTTTGAGTTTCTGGGATCACGCTACAGAAGCAGCAAAGAATGTGAATTAAAAGCAAATGCATGAAATAGTCTATAGAAGTCTATTGTTATTTTAAATCTATTAAAAATTGTAATCTATTATTTTTTTATATATACATACGTTTAAATGTATTATCTATATCAGAAATTAAATAATGGGCCAACTGCATCCTGGAGTGTCTCTTTCCCTTGCTAAATTACTCCTTGTAATGCTTACACGTGCATTTATTGTTCTCTGTTCTTGTGATTGTGTCAATTGACTGGTAACAAAATAGGTTTTATGCCCCGGGAAAATTAACACAATGCACTCATGCATTAAAAAAAAAAAATCTCAGACATTTACATAATGTTACCTACATCTGCATGAATGAGCCATAAGATCATTGTATTGCCTGCCATCGTTTAAATGTTTCCGCTTACACCAGTCTCAACGGATTAGCAAAAATAATTGCTTGAAAGCAGAATTTGTATTGTGTTCAAGAATGTTTGAGCAAACACCAGAGAGTTAAAATGCATTATGGGCCTTGGAAACTCAATATAGAATAAGGTAAACTACTGCTAATATTGTTGTGTAGTTATTTTATTTTTGATGTCGTAGAAAATAGCTTCTAAAATGTATTTGTAATCATTTAGTAAGTGCACAGAAATCATTCTAGAAAATTGTTTTGCTGAACCCAAGTAGTTTATACTTTATTACATCATATAAAATGTGTTCTTATATGTTTTGTAAGTACTTTTGATGCAACTTTAAATAATTTTTTTTGTTATGCAGAAAAAACTAAATGAAAAATAAAAAAATGCGACCAGTTGAAGCAGTCCGACTGCAGTTTAGTAGACCTAATATAAAGTATATTGCGGTGATGCCATATTTCTACCTGAGAATACTAAAGTTGTTCTTTATCATGGTATTAAACTGTTTTAATATATATGAGGATGTTATTAATGATAAACAGCACAATCCGTGAAATAGGATGGACTCTCAAGCTTGTTTCTAAGAGTATCCAGAATCTTAAAGGGTCATTATAACCCTTTTCTACATGCTCATTTTTTAGGGTTAATATACCCTATTCAGCACAAGTTACTAAGTCCTCCTTCTTATTTCTGCTAAAATTTCTCATAATTTAATATAAAACCTCTCCCGCATCCATCTGATACCATCGGCTCTGTGGTCCAAAACGAACGCTGCACGTACAGACTCCTACCATCATGACCACTTCTGAAAGCAGTACTGGTCATGGTAATTTCAATAACCCTTTCATTTTATGTTTTTGTGTCATAATATTGTGTTGATCCATAGAAAAATCTAATTGCTATTTCAAAGTCAAATGAGGTTTCGCCCATTTATGTGGTGCAAATAGAGAAGGTTAAACTCAACAGTGTTTTTTTCAGCCTATGCTACTATGTTATATCACCTTGAGCCGAATATTGAAAATCTTTATAATATGATAATCTGCTACTCAAGACACTTTTATCTACACGCCAAGTGACTTTGATTACGCACATGCTGAATCCATTACACTAATGTTGTCTTATTTCTACTCAATTTGAGTTGAATTATGGCTTCAACAGCAAACTGAACATAACTTGATGGCTGTCTTAAAACTTCCTGGCGAATAAGAAAGTTACTTGATCAAAGTTCCAGTTAATTGTGCAATAATAAATACATAATCTGCAATTCAAAGATCTAAGAAGATCACATTGCATTCCCAGTGCATTCATTGGTATTCATACCTGATTGAATAACAAATCTAGATTATAGGAAATGTCTTCATATATGACAGTACTATTAGACATAAAATGCAATGAAATGCAATGATTTTTTTTTTTTTTAGTACTCCCTTCATTTTTATTCGGATATGAATCTATTTTATCTTGAAGAGATTATTCTAATATATATTATTATAAAATAAAGCATATAGTTGTAAAATATATATATGTATATATATATATATATATATATATATATATATATATATTTTTCTACAACTATATGCTTTATTTTAAAATATTAATTTATTGTCTTATTTAACAGAGAAGCATATATCCTTAATTATGCAACAAATAGAGCTATATTTGTACATCTCAAAAATGCAAGTATGATTTCCAGCAATCCCTTTCATGGTTCCAAGGTCAATAATATAAGAACTATTATAAGAACTATTACACTGGAAAAAAATAGCATTCCAACCTTAGGACATACTTAAAAACTGGTCAAAGCTAAATTCTTTTTGATAAATACTCACGTTACTCAATCCATGTGAATATTAGTCTTTTCAATATCATATCACTATGCAATGAATAAAAAATTGCATATTTTGTCCATTCTGTTTTTATCACAGATTCATGTTTATCCCTAGGGAATCATATTAATACAAACTAAAAATAATGGCATATTGGCTTTAGTGGCTTAAAATGATAATAAGCCATGCCATTTACCTTTAACAAGGTGTCCCTAAAAAGTAGTGCCTTTTAGTTTATATTTTCCTGCAAAAATTTTGTCACCAGTTAAATACTGGGACACAGAACAATGTACATTAGTGTAGTTGTGAATGCTTCTGGTTTGAAATTGTAGTGGAATATTGGGGTTTAAAGATTAATTGAAACTGATCAATTACCAAACAATATAAATAAAATATATTTTGTTCTTATCAACAATCTCTGAAAGTTATTCGTACACATATCCAAGATTGGTAACAGAGGTCTGGCCTTTTTTGTACTTTCTTGACTGGCATATAGTCTACGTAGCTAGCTGAATCTGCCCATCTTTCATGTGTTAATTGCTAATTCTATAACTTATGATTTATTGTCCTGTTTGTCACTGTGACATCATATCTGCTATTAACTGATTTTTTTCCCCAATTTTCCACATTGTTTCGTCACAGTGAAGCATGCTATATAATTTACCTTTTGTGTATTGTTTTGTCACTTTTATGTAATCTTTATAACTGTTCTGTCTATAAAACTCTGCACTGTTCCTATTAATAATTTTGCATTGTATTCACATCCATCCTGTGAAGTTATCTGCTGTGTGTAACCCTATGAAGCAGTCTTCTTTGCTGTTCTACAGAAATAAGCCCACCATCTGCACAGAAGAAGCGAGTCTAGTCTATTATTTTCATAAATTTCAAGTGGAATACTATCCCCTACACCAGTGGTTCCCAAACCATTATCAAAGGTCCACCAATAGTCCAGGTTTTGTCATTATCTCCATTGAATTAAAAAATGAAAATACATAAATCCTGGATTGTTGGTGGGCCATGAGGACTGTTTTGGGACAATGTAGATGTGTCTGCAATTAAGTACCCCATTATTAAATATTTAATATAATCCTTATTATGACAAAAGTAAATAAAGAAAGCAATGCAAAATGTAAAACACAAATTTGGTATGTACATTGATAGTTACACGGTTACATGGTAATATAGGCTGAAAAAAGGCAAGTCCATCAAAATCAACCTTTCACACAACTCTGCTGCTGCTGTTGATCATAACAAAAGCTACAAAATGTGTAGAAAAAAACCTTTTTAACTCCAAAATGGCAATCACATGTTTCCTGAATAAGATGCTATCCTGCATTGCATTGACTATCACATCCTTGAGCATTCTGTTTTTCAGATGTTGTTTAGCACCTAAGATATAAAAACTAAAGAAGTTACCAGATTCCATGCACATTTCTTTATGTATAGATTCTGATAAAACAATCTTTTTAGGTTCCACATCTTTGTTGCTCCTTCTGTAAAGAACATTTTTCTTTGCCCTGGGCAAAATCCCTTTTCTTCAATTTGAAATGGGTGACCTTTTATTTTTTGTACAGTTCTATGTGATTCCAAGAGATTCCAAGGACATCTCTTTAAACTGTAAGCTTAGGGCTCTCTCTATCAGGTTATTTCTGTCTGTCAGACTACTTAATTGTTTGCTACCCTTTACATATTTTATCTCAATCTCTAAACTTTTTCAACTACATAAGTGATGACATCTATAATAGTATTTCCTATTTGACATCAAAGTCAATGTGCTGCTCATTTACTGTATAGTGCATGTGTTATGAGAAGATACATCTTCCTTTATGTTTGCTAGACAGAATACTTCAAATTAAGACAAAAAAACAAATGCAAAATAAGACTACAAATACAAAAAATAAAATCCACATAAAATAATAAAATGGATGGAACATAGAACACAGATCTCTGCTATTTTTTCTTTTTTTTTTAAACCTATGCAATGACAATAAATACTGATCTAAATACATATATCAACAGGACAGGTATAAAAAAAAAAACAATCGCACAATGCAAAACCCCAAACATACCAACAATCTTTCACACCTTCAGAGTGGGAGAAAATTAGTCCTAAAATAATTTTAACAGATAAATCTACCATCTTATGTCCAAAAGACTTATAACCGAATCCATCTCCTACTACTCCCTTCCTTCTCTATTACTTTATTACTTTATTACTTAAGGACAAGATCCAATCCAACTTATTCTTAAAGGAAAAAAGTAATAAATAATAAAAAAAAAAATAAAAAAAAAATTATGAATAATGAAGAATCCAACTATAAGCAATATAATTTCAGCCATATATTAATAAGATTTTGTCCAACCACATCTTATATATCCCTTCCTTATAAATTGCATTAGACACATTATTAATCAGATTGGTTTCCATAGTCAGTTACATAGTTACATAGCTGAAAAGAGACTTGCGTCCATCAAGTTCAGCCTTCCTCACATTTGTTTTTTGCTGTTGATCCAAAAGAAGGCAAAAAAGCCAGTTTGAAGCACAATTTTCCAACAAGCTAGGAAAAAAATTCCCTCTTGACCCCAGAATGGTAGTCAGATTTATCCTTGGATCAAGCAGTTATTATCCTACATTGAAAGATTATATCCTTGAATATTCTGTTTTTGCAAGTATGCATCTAGTAGCTGTTTGAACATCTGTATGGACTCTGATAAAACCACTTCTTCAGGCAGAGAATTCCACATCCTTATTGTTCTTATAGTAAAAAAACCTTTCCTTTGCCTTGGACGAAATCTTCTTTCTTCCAGTCTAAACGCATGACATTGTGTCCTATGTAAAGTACGGTTTGTGAATAGATTTCCACAAAATGGTTTGTATTGGCCCCGAATATATTTGTATAATGTTATCATATCCCCTCTCAGGTGACGTTTTTCTAAACTAAATAGGTTTAAATTTGTTAACCTTTCTTCATAGTTGATATTTAATTTGTTTAATCAAGTGAGTCTTTTGAAAGGGAATGGATGATTTCCAGCTTCTAGCAATTATAATTTTAACGGCCACTAAACAGTGCGCCACTATACAACTTAGTTTCAGTGATTTGGAATGCAAGTTTATATGCAAAAGGGTGGTGGCAGGGTCTTCTTACAATTTATTATTGGATAGTGTAAAAAAAATATTGAAAGCCTCTGCTAAATTTTCACGTTAAGAATATATGTCCACATAGTAGATGGTAGCAATAAATTAGTTTAAATATAGCATAGTCCAGAAAAATTATTTAGCAATTTAGTTGATAAAGCTGGTAAGTGTACAGACACTTCAGCTCTAAAATACTAATACTGCTTTATGTTCTAGCACAGGGGTACTAGAACGCACTTCGACTCTTGGGTGAAAAACTGTATTCACTGCATTTAATCACAAGAGATGTACCACACGTGTGTATGCGGGCTTCAGCACAGAGCTGGGAACTATATACCAATATCACATTGGGGCTGAGTTCCCGGTAATCTTGAGTAAATTATATAGTGAGTGTTTCTAACCTTTTTCCCCCAATTCATTTGTTATATTCGCCAAGAGCACTATGATTTTCTCTCTTTTGTGTCTGTTTTCTACTTTATATATCTATATATGTGTAGATTAAGGTATTTCTTTGCTTTGCATTATAAAGATTGTTACTGGATGTGTGTATTGGCTAAGTGTATTCAATACCACTGCTAATTACTAGACTATAAAGCAATATTGGTACACTTATCAGCCTAATCAACTAACTTGCTCCATTTTCTTTATGGACTGCTACATTTGAACACATTTATTGCAACCATCTACAATGTGGACTTTCTTATATATTCTTAATGCGAAAACATAGCAGATATATCCTGTGTTCTGTGTTCCATCCATTTTATTCTTTAATGTAGATTTTATTTATTTTGTATTTGTAGTCGTATTTTGCATTTGTTTTTTAAAGTTTGGCTACCACTAATTACCTGCTCCTGGTTTCACTGCTAAGACTATTAATTCTGTCTTTTGCTATTTGTATTTTGGGATTTGTGTGTTATCCATTTGTACCAGATTCAGAGTGGTATTTAGCAGATCATCCCCAATTCCCAATTATATGATGTTGTTAGAGATTGCACTCTATTTCTTATTCATAATACCTCTATCTTCCTTTACGCTGTAGCCAAGGCGCATACGTTCTTTAGCTATCATTAATTTTCAGCCTAAATCTATAATACTTCTTAATAGTTTCTCATTACTTAAAACTTTAACTGCAACTGTTAGAGTAATAGCTCTAGCTAAGTAAAAGCCATATGTGCTCCCTGGCACGTGTCTAAATGAACAAGATTATTTTTATAATTTTTTTTATTATTACAAATGCCTACTTTCATGATAACCAAAATAGAAACACAAGGATAACAGTTATCTCCGCAACGTGCCAGCTCATTTATTTTTTCAGCAGAACTCTTTCCTATAATCGTAGAATTGTTTCCAGAATTTATTTTTAAGTCTATGATAGCATTATACTTATTGTTTGATTAGTAATATTTTAAACACTTTTTAATTTAAAAAAAATTATTTTTGTACAATAGTTCTGCATATTATGTTTAGCCATCTTGAAACACATTTCATCGGCATAAGTAAGTCCAAAGGAATAAGAATAATATCAATTAGATAAAGCCCCACTCCTGGCTACTTCCCAATTCCACTGCTTAACTCAACTCTTGGCACGCTCACAGTTACTTACAGACTCACAAATAAGCATTCACACAGGTAGGCATTGACAAACACATACACATTTATGCATACATAGGCAAACACAGTCAAAAACAGGCAAACACAGGCAGGCACACACAGATACACACAGACAGACAAGTACATATAGGTACACAGAGACAAAGACAGGTACATAAAGAGAGACACAGACAGGTATGCACAAGCACAGACAGGCACATAAAGACACAGGCAGGCTCACACAGGCATATATATATATATATATATACAATAAAAAAAAGTATGACTTTGTAGCTAATGGTTGGTTGAGGGGTAGGCAGGTGGCAAGTCACTGTTTCATCATGGCTGATGGCTGCATTCCATCTGTACGGTGAACACTAGTTAGTTTTCTCTGCTGCTAGGCTGCTCTCCCTGCCCACCTCGCCAACTTCCTTAGTGAGCAAATAAAAGTGAAAGCTAGTGCTCACTTACAAATCCACAAAAATAAGCTTTTGTTTTAGCAGAAGTTGCTAAGTTAACCCTGGTTTTCCAAAAACCACCCAGAAATCCAAGAAGTAAAAAAAGGATCAACTACACCAATAGTTCTTTTTCAGTGATCAGTACACCAATTTATTTGTTAACACACACACACAAGGGCAACGCTTCGAACCATGCAAGTGTCTTTATCAAGCTTGATAAAAGAATATTGCCTTGTGTGTGCTGTTACCCAATTAATTGGAGTGGTGATATGCTGGATCATTTTTTTAATTGTTGAGTCTGGCTTCTTACTCCCCAGTAGTCTCCACTGTGGCCCACCACTGTGCTGTGAAGCAGCACTGAATTTTTGGAATGACACATGATTACGAAGTGCCAAACCTCAGTAAAATCTCTGCATACTGTGCACTGTGCCCTTAGGCTTTGAGTACCAGGCCATCCAAGGACATGGGACTTGGGGCTGATTATAATAGTGGACCTGCGGATTTATAGGGTCCCACTTCGGGATGTAGTTCAGTCAGCACCCCACTCCTCAAACCCCTGCTTTGAATATTTAATAGCCAGAAAAATCATGTGTTGGATGGTACAACAATATTGAATATTAAAACATAAATTGGAACACTGGAAAACACTATTTAGTCAATAGAGTGTTGAGTAGAAGATTGGTAGTCTTTGTCATGTTATCATCATTAAATGCCTTCAATTAAACAACCATGTTAGTTTGTCTAATATCTGTTCTTGCAATCGGAAAACCTATGTTTCTATGGTATTTCTTTTTAGGCACTTAATTTTAAAAAGGGAGCCTTTTTAGCTCCCATAGAATGTCCTGCTCCTAAAATTTGATTGGATTCTTTTGATTTTTTCCATTTTTGACAATGAAATAGTAGAAAAGTTAACAAATATTTTAAAAAATGTTCTTTTCTGCATTTGCAAATCTGGAAAAAACCTTAGCTCACAAAAATTTCTCTAAATTAGATAAATTAGCCCACTTGATTTCACTTTATATATTGTTTAATTTTTATCTTCAGAATAGTTGGTATTTAGAAAAATTGGAAGAGCTAACAAATTGTCTTGAATACTTTTTTTCTTGAACTTTGATCAAACAAAACAAGACAAAAATAAAGCAAAAAAAATTCCAATCTCACATTTATCACATAGTATTTTCTTAGAAAAAAATCAACATTTTCTAGTCTGTTAGGTTTTATTTTCCTTTTTTAAAAATCAAAGAATGTTTTGAATAAATCTACCTACATCTATTTCTTTTTACTTAGGCTTTTAAACCACATATATAAGATGAAAATTACAAATTAAAATGAATGAGAGAGTTCAAAATAATGATAAAACAAATATAATTACTAAATTCAACAAATAGATAATAAAGCAGCTATACACTTAGAAAACTCCTCTAAATTCACACATTAAAAGCTGTCAAAACACTTGTAAGCTTAGTAGATCAACCCCTATTCCAAAATAGAGTAAGGGATGTCTTAAGTATTAATATCACAAAATGGACACTTGATAATAAAATTAAAAATAACGAAGAGTCATAAAAAGTTAAGTTAGGCAAATGATTAGCAGGGTTTTAAAATCCAAACCCAGTGTAACAAAGTATCTCCTTTGTTCAATTATGTGTATATATTTGCAGATATCTTAAAAGATACAAAAGTCCAATATAGTGTAAAACTGTTATTTATACAAAAAAACAAACACACTTCCCCCAATAGGAACCTTTACATTAGTGTATTGTGGTATTTGTCTCAAAGAACGGCACACATCGGAATACAGTAGCTGGGTAGATATTACCACTCTGTTCTCATGCAGTTAGGGACCTGTTAGTTCGTATAAACCTCTTTCTGTATATCTCCATCCAGAAGGATGCCAGTGGTAAATGAAGGATCCTATGTGCTTCAACGTAAGGCTTTTCACGCTTCAATGTGTTTTTCTCTCTGCTACTGGGCTTTCTCAAGTCAACTCCTTATATGCCACATGTCCGTATTTAGTTAAAGTGACACTGTTCAAAATTACATCTATTCACACGGGCTGGTAACAGCTTAAATACATTAGTAAAAAATCAGTTAAGTCCAACAAATAAATCGCAGTAACAACATAATCAATATATAGTTCAGTATAAGTAGATTCAGCTCACATATCCCCCTATATGTGTTCAAAACAAGGGTGGCTAATTCACAATGGAAATAATAATATCGTAGAAAATATTTTATAAAACATGTACTATAAAAAATATATTTCATAAAAATGTTCCAAAGGATTTCAAAAATTATAATAAATATAACAAATATTAAAAGTAAAAACATATGGACATATAAAAAAAGACAAGCACTTTATCTCATATAAAGCATCGGCCTTGTCTCTTGCTAATAAAATAGTGACTGTAATGAGGATAATATACACTCTTAAGGATATAGTCATTTACATATACAAAAAATAAAAAAAAATCTATAATCAGATGTACATCTTATACCGACTTTAAAAAAAAAAAAATGTATTACCCAAGTATTAATTTTGTGATATTAAAACTTCAGACACGCCTAACTATATTTTGGAATCCACTAAGCGCTTACACTTGTTTTGATGATAAGATGAAAATGACTGTAGTATACCAAACAAGAGTACCTTCTTATCTACTGCGGAATAATTCAAAGGATTCTATGGTACATCTATGTTGTCTGGTAGTTAGGATGACTATATAAGTGAAGGAATTTACCATATACCCTTCATGGGTCAGTACATTACATTAGTCTTGAAATCTCTTAATGGAGAGATTATTCAAAAACAGCATTTTATTTTGTCTGGTGCATTAGCATTTCAATGTTTAAAGAAACATTGTCAGATCTGATCTAAATATATGTATACAATGTGATGTTAAAACAAACAATTCCTCAAGATTAAAGCTGTGAATAAGTAATAACCCACTTTCTGTCATTTAAGTCTCATTTGAACGTAACTTTAATGTCTACATAACAGATGCTGTAGCAGGAAGTACTTGTTATTTTCTGCCTAAAAATTGTATAAGCTTAAATAAATATTAGACTCTTTCAGATATTTGAAAATGTGAAAATACAAATTCCTCTGATAAAAACTGTTTATCGATGTACAATAAAGGCATAAGCATTTATCTAATTTCTTCTTTCACATTATACACTTGAGATTGAGTCACTGAATAACACACCAACACAAGCTTAAGTTGTCAGATAGATGGCCTCACATTTGATTCTAGAATAATTTGGTATACAGAAACATTCATGGTCAAAATAAGCTCAAATCATCATCCCTCCACCACCGTGCTTGACAGTTGTTATGAGGTATTTGAGCTTTTTTCGCCAAGCGTGGTGCTTTGTATTATGGCCAAAAAACTCCACTTTGGTCTCATCTGTCCAAAGGACATTGTTCCAGATTATTTGTTCAGATGCAACTTTGCAAATCTAAGCTGTGCTGTAATGTTCTTTTTAAAAAGAAGAGGCGTTCTCCTAACAACCCTTCCAAACAAGCCATACTTGTTCAGTCATTTTCTAATTGTACTGTCATGAACTTTAACATTTAACATGCTAACTGAGGCCTGTAGAGTCCGAGATGTAATTCTCTGAGCATTTGCATGGTCCAATCTTGTGGTGAATTTGCCGGGACGTCCACCTGGAAAAATTAGCAACTGTTTTGAATGTTTTCCACTTTTGTATAATCTTTCTTACTGTAGAATGATGGACTTTACATTTTGAAAATGGCATTATGATGATGATTAATATTATTATTATTAATAAAGTGCAAACAAATTCCTCAGCACTGTACAATGGGTACATATATAACCTTTCCCAGTTTGATTAGCAGCAACAATAGCGTCTCTAAGATCATTGCTGATGCCGTTAATCAAGGGCATTTGATTAACAGCCTCTCTCTGGTACTTAGCCTCTTATTTCCTATGGAAGCAATAAGGGTGTACTTTTTTCACACATGGCTTCTCCATTTTTACTTTATTTTTGTTAAATAAATCATGTGTTTTTGTTCATCTGAGTCTGTATTTACCTAATTGTTAGACATGCTAAGGAGCAGACGATTGCTATTATTTCCTGATATCGAAATCCATAGACTTCAAAGATGGTGTACTTTATTTTCACCATGATTGTACGTTGATAGAAAGTAAAATTTATATATATTTGTTGCTTGTGCTAGTGATAATTTCAAAATGTGTTTGATGTAAAACACAAAGAGGTAAAATAGAAACATATGTAATGCTAGTCAAGTTGGAAAGGAACCTCAATAAATATATTTAGCGTATAATGAGATGCAGCCACTGTACCCCCTTAATAGTTAAAGGTATTGGTAAGCTCTGGAACATTTGTGAAACATCATTGCTAGGTGCCCATCCCTTAATGTCTCATTCCTCCACCCGCTCTGTGAAGTAGGTTTCAAAATTAGTAATTGTTCTGTCTACGTATATCGTCGTAAAGTTACTCCCGTGTGTCACCAGCATGGAATCCCGTGTCTTTAAAAAAAAAAAAATATTTATTTTTGCTGTGCATGAAATAACAGGAGCATGCTTGCAATGACACAACAGCAGTCACAGGCAGTTTGAAAACAAGTATTGGTTAACATTTGCATGGCATTCAGAGAAACGTACAATTTTATAGAGTTTATAAGACAAGCTACATACAAGCTGACTATTTATGTCTATGATAATGGTTCAAGTTGGGATTATCAGACTTAAAACATTAAACATACAAAGAGGCATTCACATGCACTTTTTTTTTGTAAAGAGGAAATAAACAGGATTAAAACGTGATCCCACACATCAATAAACAGTAAATACTTGGAAACATGAGGGATAGCATGTAGGTGTAAGGATTTCAGGTGATAACCACTGGCTCACTCCAAGCAGACTGTCATATTCAACTATCCAGGTTTAGGCCAACCTCTGTGAGGAAAAAGACTGACACCTGCTGGGGCAAGATTAAAACAGAGGGGCACAGTATAAAAGTAAATATTGGCTTGTGACCTATACTACTGGTCATGGGATACAGTAAACCAAAAAGAAATGCACCTTATACACACACTTATATACAAGGATACTTATCAGTGGTAAGTGAATGCAGCCTCCCTCAGATCGCTCCCAGCTAGCAATCAACTTGAACACAAGAAAATACAAAACACAACGAGGGAACCGGCTGATTATCTAAATTGAGATGAATAAAAAGAAGTATAGTGTAATACAGTTTTACAATATTAACACTGCACAATATGAAATGCACTCACAGGATATTGGACAGTTCAGGCGTATATGGTGCCACCCCTGATGATATGGGGGGCTGGGGGAATCCCCTGGGCACTTCCACTCAAAATGCAGGACTCCGGGTGAAGATATGAAAAAAGCGGCTTTAATTGTATAAAAATATAAAATAGATACAAATAGAGGTCCTACGCGTTTCGTCCCCTCTATAAAATATGGGACTTCCTCAGGGACCACAATATTAAAATAACAATCAATGCAGTACGATCATTGATTGTTATTTTAATATTGTGGTCCCTGAGGAAGTCCCATACTTTATAGAGGGGACGAAACGCGTAGGACCTCTATTTGTATCTATTTTATATTTTTATACAATTATGCCGCTTTTTTCATATCTTCACCCGGAGTCCTGCATTTTGAGTGGAAGTGCCCAGGGGATTCCCCTAGCCCCCCATATCATCAGGGGTGGCACCATATACGCCTGAACTGTCCAATATCCTGTGAGTGCATTTCATATTGTGCAGTGTTAATATTGTAAAACTGTATTACACTATACTTCTTTTTATTCATCTCCATTTAGATAATCAGCCGGTTCCCTCGTTCTGTTTTGTATACTACTGGTCATGGGCCTGTAGGAATAGTGATAGTATAAATGAGGACTAGTATACTTGCAGGAAACACGATAGATACTGCAGCTAGGTGTTCTAGTAAAGCATGGCAGGATTGATGCCGCTGGGTATCAGGCATTAACATAAGAGGGAGTGGAGCAAAAGTAAAATTAAGACTGATCTAAAACAGAGACTTAAACATAGCTTATTTCTGCAGTTCATGTGTAGGGCAGTTCAGCTAATACCCTGGGATAGGAGGCTGATAGTAGGTGGATGATTAAGTTCATCCAGAGCTCTAAGGGATAGGTGACCCCGCCAGGCCCACACTCTTCAGTGTTTGAACACCATCCGCCTGCATCTTCGCCTCCGCGGTGTCGAGCGGGAGATGTGTGGTAGAAGCCCAGCTCTGCATCTTCTGTCATTCAAACGGATCAGGAGAGTCTTGGCTTGGCTTATAGGAGCGGCAGGTAAAGTATGTGCCCGAGCAGACAGCTTCTCCCAGAATCGGGGAAAAAGGCAGTCTAGAGCCTGAAGGAGCAGGTCCACATGTGTCGGAGGAGACTGAGGGAAGGCATCAGACCCTGGTGTGGCAGCCATCTTAAGAGGTAGGCCACAACCCTCCATCTTGTCAGTTGTGTCACTGTTTCGTCGCTTTAGCCACCAGAGTGCCCCAGTGGGGACCTGGATATCCCCCACCGGTCCAAAGGTGGGGGGGAGTTCCGGGCTCCTATGTTCCGCAATGCAAAGAGCCCGGGCCACCTTGTGCAGAGAGAACGGCCGCTTCTGCCGCCGAGAGCCCACAGGCCGTGAGTGACTGGAGGCTGCAATTATTGATCGGCTTCTGTGAGGGGACCCGGAATTCACTCCAAAGTCACCCAGTGTTACCAAGCGTGGGTCCAGCTCAGGTACGTCTGGAAGTGGGGCTTTGTCACCCTTAAAGTTGCATTAATTGCTGGCGCTGGCCGGAGCTCCACTGATCTGTGGCCATCCAGTATGTCTTCCAAGCCCAACCCCGGAATCCCATGTCTTTTGCCTAAGAATCCGTGTATATATAATTTAGCATTTTCTTTTGGGAGTCTGCCTTAAATACATAGGGGCATGCAATTTAATTCCACTACACCCTTCTCTCTTGAAAGGCAACCCACAGCTAGATGCATTTAATCGCGAACATATTTACATGATCATCTTATGTCTTATCGCAAAGTACATCTATCCATAGCATGTGTGTTTCACTGTTTCTCGGCAATCTGTTATGCATCACACGTATTTGTTCACTCCAAGTACCTGCTTTAGGATCATTAAGTCATTCTTAAAATTACTTCAAAAAGAGTATCTACCTATTTGATATAGCATAATATCACATTATTGGGGGTCTATTGTAACAGCTTAATAGAGAGCCCAATGCTCTTTTACTGTCTTGGTCTGCTACTATTTGGTTGTCATATCTAACTGTTCCATGAAACTTATTTGACCTGTTTCACAGTTACGTGTTTCTATATCTACTCCATCTTGCTGTGTCAGTGGAAACTCAACTGAAATTCATCTTCATGCTCCTTTGGAAACCAGTACACAATTCTAAAAGTCCATTTGTATGGTAATATGTACAAAAGTACAATAAAAGAGTTAAATAAAACTACTTTCTTAGACTCTATATGTCTCTGCATTCTCTTTGATAACTATATGCATGGCCACCATATTTATGTCCAAACAGTACATATTTTAAATTGCACCTGCCATGCACAACCATTACTTTATAGAAATAATGTTTCTATGTGTATTGTGCTACCATACCATTTTATGCAACATTTAACTAAATATTTTAATCAAATTGATCAGACAGACATTTCCTGTATATAGTTGAAAATGTCTTGATCCTGTAAAAGAAAGACTTGATTTTTCTTGATTTCTCCACCTATCAGCAGTTGATCTTCCATCAAATGCACTTTGTGCTGCAAAAAATAGACTTTATTTGTTGACATTTGTTGCTAACAAGTTATTTATTTTGGAATGGGAAGTAATATTTATATATATATATATATATATATATATATATATACAAATACATACTGCCTGTCCAAAAAAAAAGTCGTCACCAAAAAAAAGGTCCCACATTCTAAAATTTCGTTGGACCGCCTTTAGTTTTGATTATGGCACGCATTCGCTGTGGCATTGTTTCAATAAGCTTCTGCAATGTCACAAGATTTATTTCCGTCCAATATTGCATTCATTTTTCACCAAAATTTTGTATTGATGATGGGAGAGTTGGACCACTGCGCAAAGCCTTCTGCAGCACATCCCAAAGATTCTCAATGGGGTTAAGGTCTGGACTCTGTGGTGGCCAATCCATGTGTGAAAATTATGTCTCATGCTCTCCGAGCCACTCTTTCACAATTTGAGTCCGATGAATCCTGGCATTGTCATCTTGGAATATGCCCTTGCCACCAGGGAAGAAAAAATCAGTTGATGGAATAACCAGGTCATTCAGTATATTCAGATAGTCAACTGACCTCATTCTTTGGGCACATAATGTTGCTGAACCCAGAGCTTACCAACTTTCAGCAACCCCAGATCATAGCACTGCCCCCACAGGCTTGTACAGTAGGCACTAGGCATGATGGGTGCATCTCTTCATCTGCCTCCCTTCTTACCCTGATGCGCCCATCACTGGTGGTTCCCCACTATGCTTCCAGTTTTTAATAATGCATTGGACAGTTCTTAACCCAATTTTAGTAGTTTCTGCAATCTCCTTAGATGTTTTCTCTGCTTGATGCATGCCAATGATTTGACTCTTCTCAAACAGACTAACATCTTTTCCACGACCAAGGGATGTGTAATTCGACATGGTTGTTTAAGAAATGAAAAGCTACTCATTGCATCAGTTGGGATTAAATAAATGCAGTAATAATCCATTAGGAGGCTCTTACCTATTTGCTTAGTTAAATCTAGGTGGCAACTTTTTCTTTGGCCACGCAGTGTATATTTGTGTATAACAGTTATGTGTGTGTATGTATAAATATATATATATATATATATATATATTTACATATATATAGTCTTATGGCTTGACTGGTGTGCAGTTTTTTTAAACATTGTTTCAACTATCCACAGACTTCAGGTGGAAGGGGTTTTCAATCACAATTTGTCCCCACCATACCTTTTTTGTTTTTTTGATTGATATATATATTTATATACGCTCGTTATATACAATTTTATTTTATCCTAGATTTTCACCAGATTAACTTCCTGATGAAAACTGAAAACATATAGGTGTAATCTTTGCTTTCTGATTGTCAGTTCATTAAGGTTCCTCAATAAAATTATAGAGCATTCCAAAGCATTGATGTTGGTTCTTTAGTAAATAGCACAGACTTGGAGTGATAATTTCAAATAACTGGTACACTTAAGCTTGAGGCCAGCAGGGGTTCAAAGCCAATGCACTCTATAATTTAATCTGTATGTCATTTACCAAGATCCTTAAAGGAGACATTTTTCTGAAACATTATTTATAATACAGTTCCCGAAGATGACTAACACATCCATCAACAGATCAAATCATAAAAGTGCAGAATGTTGACCATTTTGCTGTTCTATAATGTACCATTAATACATTTTTACATGCTAGAGTTTTCATTACAGAATTAATTACAGGTAATTGTTTCCATGGAGAAAAGAAAGGTGGGAAATATGGTAAAAAGGTGACAAACTGACAAATGTACATATGTAGGGCTGTTTTGTTTTTTTACACGTTGTGACACCTAAAGGTATCAGGATATATTTCAGATCAAATATGCTTAGATATGGCGGGCATGGTTTGGTCGCCTATGAATATGACTGCTTAGTTCCGAGCTCCTGTTACTACCTAAGCTACCAATCACTTTAAATCAGACACAGATGCTGAAACTGGGGAGAAATTCCAAAGCCTTGGGCAATATTAATCCTGTCACAGCATGCCCGCATTCTCACTCTAGCACTACCCCCAGTGAGTTGACTTATGACCAACATATAATACAGTTGTTATCAGACCTGTCTCCTACTACTTTGGGATATAGAAAGGCATTCAAGCCACTCACTTGTGCCTTTACCTCTCAAAGGTTTCGATACAGATGGCTGCTTCCAATGGGTCTGCTCATCTTCACTGCTGAAGGCCCCAGAAACTCACAAGGACTTTGTCAACCAGAGTCCCCTACTACAACTGCCACCTATCAATATGAGGTGGCCAGACACATTAGATTTCTATAGACCAACACTGATGGAAGCTAGAGAGGTGGTGCTGCTGCAGTAGAGGCCATCTGGGTCTCAGAACTGATAGTAGGAGGGCGTATGACAGGGGTGATCCTATTCATCATCATTTCAGTTATTTCAAGATTTTGCCAATGTTATTGGCCGCACTATTAGAGCACCGGCCCTGCTGTGTGCCTTCATGGGCCAGTGGGGAGATCAGAGATCTCCCTCACCGGCCCACATGCTGCCGCTGGCTGGGGAGGAAGGGAGAGTAGGACCCAGTGGAGAACTACACTGCAGCTCCACCGGGTTCCTCTCGCGAGGTGGGAGCGTTGCCACGGTTGCCATGGCAATGCTCAGATCTCCTGAGAATGAGTTCTGCCTCAGGAACTGCAGGGTAGAGTTTACTCACCACTAGGACCACCAGGGACTGCAGAACGGTCCCCCTCCATGGCAGCACATCTCCTGCCCCCTCCCAGGCTAAAGGTAAGAAGGGATGGGGATATAAAGTTTTTTTTATTTTTAAAAATATATATATACATATTTAATATATTTACATCTTGCCCCCTCACACATAATCCCTCCAGACATATTCACACACACACAGCACACACACAGCACACACACACACACACACTAACAGCACAAACACAGCACACTAACACACACAGCACCCTCAGACACACACAGCACCTTCAGATACAGCACCCTCAAACACACACAGCACCCTCACACACACAGCACCCTCACACACACAGCACCCTCACACATACACACACACACACACACAGCACCCTCACACTAACAGCACACTTACACACACAGCACCCTCACGCACACAGCACCCTCACGCACTCACAGCACCCGCACACACACACAGCACACTCACACTAACAGCACCCTCACACACACAGCACCCTCACACACACACCCTCACACACAGCACCCTCACAGACACATGCTGCACCCTTCGCACATACACACAGAACACCCAACAAACTGCGCCCCTCACACACACAATACGTCCAAACATATCTATCTATATATATATTGTGACGAGACCAATCTCGCCACATTGCATTGGAGAAGCCTGGTTGCTCGCCTGCTGCCTTTGGACTATGGCCCCTTTTAAAAGACTTTAGTTTTGCCTGCAGAAAAGCTGTATTCGTGCTTTTCTGCCTGGGGTTCGGTAGATTTGTTTGAATGTGTTATACCCCAGATAGGAATCCCATGGAGCCCATTCGTATGAAACTGACTGTAAAGACTTTGGCTCCATGGCGATTAAACTGTATTCGTGTGGTCTGAGCGCCATTCGCTTAATAATGTGCGCTCGGACCTGAGCTATCTGTGTTTTATGTAATAAATGTGACTTTATGTATTTTAAAGTGTTTTGTGTCTTTTTGCAACCATGTGCTTAATGGAGTCTTGTGTCTGTCCTGGGAGATAATTGAATTTCTCTCCAGGATAGAAGACTCTGAAACTGGTTTGGGCCAGAAAGCCATGCTTCATTTAGTCACAAAGGACTTTTTACTAACTTTTGAACCCCTTGTCTGATTTGTGCCATTTTTGAATATGTTGTTTCCCTGAATGGATTGATTGAGAATATGTAATTTTATGTGAATGTGATGTATGGTTTTGGAGTTATGAAAGTTGGGTAGAAAGTATGTTTTAACTGTTTGTTTAATTGAGTTTCCTCTCAGGATAAGGGGAGGGAATATGTGGGATGTAACTGTGATATGATTGGTTGTTTTATACCTCCCTGTGGGTGGTCCTGTATTTGCAAGACGGTAATAAAAACCAGGCTGGTTGTGCCAGCACCTCAGACCACTGCTTGACCCTCAACACAGAGCCTTGTCTCGTTCTTGGGGGGATTCACTGTATGCTGTTAGAGACTGATTGCCAGGAGTGTAAGCTGTTAGTCTGCTTTTCCTGTTCGTCTGCTAGCAGCTATTTGGGAGGTTCCAGTTCGGGAGTTGGAGTGCTATTTTGTATCCAGTTCGTGAGTTTTGGTGTTCTGCAGTAGCTGTGCCTGGATCTCTGGAAAGGGGGCCGATCGCCTAAACGGTTTTTACCCCTTGTGTGCAAAGCGGTCCGTTACAATTGGTGGCAAGCGGCGGGATCGTTCCTACAACCAGAAGGACAGCTACAGGAGACGCCATTTCTTTGGATTTTACAATTTGAGGGCAACGCATGTCCCAGTACAGCGACCCTGACAGCACCAGCATGGAACCAGCAGTGGAGTATGACGAGGGTGCCATGGATGACCGAGATGCAGTCCGTAAAGGCATCTGGTACCAGGCACTGGGTATTGTGGAGTACCAGCGGGGCAAGAGACTCCCCAAGGAAGGCCAGCGGTTGCAGAAGCGAGTAGCCCTGCGGATGCCCTTCCTGGGAGAGCAGCCCCTGGAGGAATGGGTGAGGAAATTGGAACACCTAGTATGGCAGGGGTTGTGGCTAGAAGATGCCTACCAGGCGCTCTGGTGGTATGGGGCACAGTACCTACCCTGGACAGCCGAGCATGACAAGCCAGAGGGAGAGGAGTTTGATGGTCCTGGCTTGTTATGGGAGTCGTTTTCAGAGCTCGAATTTGGGAGCCCTGCACAAGCCCGGTTCAGTGATCTCTGGGAGTGGAGGGAGAGCAGGTATGACTGGGACGACGCTCACAAAATTGAGCAAGACCTGGTCCACCTGGTAACCCGGGAGATGGAGCTAGAACAGGGCTACCAGCAGCTGTTTCAATACAGCCAGAAGGCTCAGCAGGAGAGCAGCATGACAGACCCAGAGCCAGACCCATTCAGCTGGGAAGACATTGTGGATATTTTCTGGGAAGAACCCCAGGTGGCCGGTAGAGATGGGACCGAGGTCTCTCCACCGGTCCTGCAGGGAATTGGGAGCCCAGTCTCCATTCCCCAGCGGGAGAAATTGCAGGGAATTGGGAGCCCGAGCTCCATTCCCCAGCGGGAGATATTGCAGGGAATTGGGAGCCTGAGCTCCATTCCCCAGCAGCAGGCTGAGTTACAGGGGGCAGAGGTAGTTGTTCCTGCCCCCCAGCAGCAGAGTGATATGCCGGGAAGGCAGCGTAAAGTGCAGGGAGAGGAGAGCAGCGTCCTCCCTCTCCAGCGGCAGGCTGAGTTACAGGGGGCAGAGGTAGTTGTTCCTGCCCCCAGCAGCCAAGTGATATGCCGGGAAGGCAGTGTGAAGTCCAGGGAGAGGAGAGCAGTGTCCTCCCTCCCCAGCGGCAGCGTGATTTTTTGGGAATTGGGAGCCCAGTCTCCATTCCCCAGCGGCAGAATGATGCTTTGGGAATTGGGAGCCCAGTCTCCATTCCCCAGCGGCAGTATGATACTTTGGGAATTGGGAGCCCAGTCTCCATTCCCCAGCGGCAGCGTGATTTTTTGGGAATTGGGAGCCCAGTCTCCATTCCCCAGCGGCAGTATGATGCTTTGGGAATTGGGAGCCCAGTCTCCATTCCCCAGCGGCAGCACAGATCATTGGGAATTGGGAGCCCCGTCTCCATTCCCCAGTGGCAGAGTGTCCTACCGGGAATAGAGAGCCCAGTCTCCTTTTCCCAGCAGCAGGACTCTGTATTGGGAGCAGAGACAGTCGGTCTCCCTCCCCCGCAGCTGGAAGTATGTATGGGAGAGGAGCTTGTTACCCCCTCTCCCCAGCGGCTGCTTAATGTACCAGGGGGAGACAGTAAGCCCCACAACCGTGCAGATGGGACCGTAGTCTCTACACTGCCAGCACAGGGGGTAGGGACGGTCGGTCCTGCCCCCCAGCGACAGGGCTGTTTAGCCAAAGGGGAGACAGTCGGTCTCCCCCTCCAGCAACAGAGATGGGTAACCAAAGGGGAGACGGTCGGTCTCCAGCAGCAGGACTGTGCATCTAAAGGGGAGACAGTCAGTCTCCAGCAGCAGCAGCAGAGCGGTGTATTTAAAGGGGAGACAGTCGGTCTCCCCCTCCAACAACCAGGCTTCCACCAGGCTACCCTCCCAGTGGCGCTGGCAACAGGGCAGAGTGCCGCTGGTCTCTGCCCACGCAGCAACCCACCAAGTCAGCGTACCCGTACCCAGCACAGCCGTGGTGAGGCACCTGGACATGGACAAGCTTCCCCTTTACCCAGGTGTAGTAACCATTTATTGTGGGAGGGCTGTGCTGTTTATTATTTGTTGTGGGTGGGCTGCTGGACTAACAAGGGCACTGACCGGCAGGAGGTCAGATACCCTGTTAGTCTGTTTGGAAAAGGGGAGAGATGTGACGAGACCAATCTCGCCACATTGCATTGGAGAAACCTGGTTGCTCGCCTGCTGCCTTTGGACTATGGCCCCCTTTTAAAAGACTTTATTTTTGCCTGCAGAAAAGCTGTATTAGGTGCTTTCTGCCTGGGGTTCGATAGATTTGTTTGAATGTGTTTATACCCCAGATAGAATCCCATGGAGCCATTAGGTATGGAGGAAACTGACTGTAAAGACTTTGGCTCATGGCGATTAAACTGTATTCGTGTGGTCTGAGCGCCATTCGCTTAATAATGTGCGCTCGGACCTGAGCTATCTGGGGATATGTTACATGTCTGTGTTTTATGTAATAAATGTGACTTTATGTATTTTTAAAGTGTTTTGTGTCTTTTTGCAACCATGTGCTTAATGGAGTCTTGTGTCTGTCCTGGGAGATAATTGAATTACTCTCCAGGATAGAAGACTCTGAAACTGGTTTGGGCCAGAAAGCCATGCTTCATTTAGTCACAAGGACTTTTTACTAACTTTTGAACCCCTTGTCTGATTTGTGCCATTTTTGAATATGTTGTTCCCCTGAATGGATTGATTGTGAATATGTAATTTTATGTGACTGTGATGTATGGTTTTGGAGTTATGAAAGTTGGGTAGAAAGTATGTTTTAACTGTTTGTATAATTGAGTTTCCTCTCAGGATAAGGGGAGGGAATATGTGGGATGTAACTGTGATATGATTGGTTGTTTTATCCCTCCCTGTGGGTGGTCCTGTATTTGAAACACTGTAATAAAAACAAGGCTGGGTGTGCCAGCACCTCAGACCACTGCTTGACCCTCAACACGGAGCCTTGTCTCGTTCTTGGGGGGATTCACTGTATGCTGTTGGAGACTGATTGCCAGGAGTGTAAGCTGTTCGTCTGCTTTTCCTGTTCGTCTGCTAGCAGCTATTTGGGAGGTTCCAGTTCGGGAGTTGGAGTGCTATTTTGTATCCAGTTCGGGAGTCTGGTGTTCTGCAGTAGCTGTGCCTGTATCTCTGGAAAGGGGGCCGATCGCCTAAACGGTTTTTACCCCTTGTGTGCAAAGCGGTCCGTTACATATATATATATATATATATATATATATAAAAGTATATATATATATATATATATATATATATACACTACAGCACTCCTCACATAGCACCACTACACACATTACGCTCCAGATACACGCTAGATCCCTTACCCAACTCTGGATCTTCTAATCTACAAACATACACACACTAGATCCCTATATACACTCTGAATCCTCTACACACACACACACACACACACACACATACACAATCTCCTATACTCACTCTGGGTCCTTTACAAACTAGATCCGCTACACACACACACATACTGCACCACCTACACACACTACATTCCTGACATACAAACTCTTGATCCCCCATGCACACACTACATTCCTTGTAAGCAAACACATACTACATTTTCTAAACACACACTCTCTACAACCCCTACAAACACTTCAGCCTGTATGCACACACTCGCTACATCCCCTATATACACTATGCCTCCTATACACACACACTCTCTACAGCCTCTAGCCACACATTTTACACCAACTGTAATTGACCTATTTACACAATACCACACCACAATCAGCTCACTCTACACACACGCAATCCCACAAGCAGGCTCCAAACACATGCACAATATGCTTTCCTGGCCCTTTTGCCCTCTGGTATCCCACTTATGGAGACACCAAAGACAAGTTAAAAGCAAACACAGAGCAAGCATGTTATAATATTTGCTTGCGCTGCACAGAACAAATACAGGGCATTTTTCTCATGTTAGAGCTCTTCAGCAGGGCTCTGCGCATTTAACCAACATGCTCACTTTGAGAGGGAGCATGCTTGTCATTAGTTATGACAAAACACACCCTCTCTGGCCGCGCCCCTTCTCATGGGGCCACTTTGATTGAAAAAGGCCGGGGGACAACTTTTTTTTTCCCAGTCTGGCCATGCCCATCAGTGTACTGTCTTTACTTCTTCTTTTAAGGCAACTGGGGTTAACTGGCAGTATGTGGGAGCCTCTGCGACAGTGTCTATTGAGCTTCCTGTCATTGGGAATAGTGTTGGGGTAAGATTTGTGTTAACCTTGTTTTGCGACTTTACTGCTCACCCCAGAGAACCAGGTGTTTGTTTTTTAGGAGGGCCTTTCCTGCAAGCGGGCAATGGGACAGGTGACTTTGGTTTTGACCTACTGATACCCTAGTCTCCTGGTAACCTCGGTAATGATCAGCACATAATTTGATTATTAGTTCAGTTTTTCTTTTGTATTTTTTTGTTGCTTTTTACATTTTATTTAAAGAGCCACTATACTGAAGAAGGTATTAACACAAGGCACTGGGTCACACCACAGAGGTGCAGGGCAATCCCTTTTGTACGCCTGAATTTATATTGGACACTTCACCTACCCTTCATGATAGTGCAGTCAACCTTTAAACATGCTACCCTGAATGTGATGTCCCTCAAAGATTACACAGTATTCAATAAGTGATAAAGTAGCGCAGTATTTAAAGTACTAATACTAAGTTAAAATATCTGTTAATAATTAATATGTCACTATTAAAAATAACATTTTGGAGTTGCATCACTTTTGTTTCTGTCCATGCAACTCCTGCTCTGCAAATTGAATTTTAATCAAACACAGTAGTCTCATGCAAGGCCTATAAGGCTATTAACAGAGTAGGAGATAATTAATTGTAAATTAAACAGATTATGCAGTCAATGAGGTTTAAACATTAGATCTTCATTTACTGGAAGGTTTTAGGAAGGCTGTGTAAGTCACATGCAGGCATGTGTCACTAGGGCTGCATAAACAAAGTGATTTGACTCCTAAATGGCAGAGAATTGTGCAGTGGCATGATCTATACACCAAAACTGCTTCATTTTGCTCAAGTTGTTTTGGTGCCTATAGTATCGCTTTAAACATAAATATCATATGACTCATCATATTTTTTTAAGAATAGTGCCTTTTTGAAACATAGCAAAAGCACTTCTGAGATCAAAGCTAACATATGAGACTGATTTTGAAGTTCAGAGAATTTCATATATATGACCAGATTTTAAACTAAGCTTCAAAGTTTTCAGGCTTTTTAAACTTGAAATTAGATTTCATTTCCTTTTGATTATTTTTTTTTTCATGGTCCCAAGTTACATCTTACTGTCCTTCACCTTATCCTGTTTTTATTATTTATAACCAGCACACTTTGAGCAATGACCACTATTAATTTGTGACCTTCTGTCCTTCTGCTTGATTCGCTGCTTTCTGAAATCCAAAGATTGAAGCAAATATTCTTGGACTTACTGAAGGGATGATAAAAGACAAATCAAATAAATAGATATTCTCACCTTTCCATGGATTGCTTAATGGAAAAAAAAAGCAGGCTGTGCTTTTAAATGCATATTTTTTTCCAAACTGCGAAATGTGGTGATTTAGGAGTAAAGCTGAAAAAAAAGACTGAAAAAAAAAAAAACAGCTGTTATGGAAAACAAAAAATCTCATATGCAGCTAATTTTCCTTTTGTTTGAACATCAAAGATATCATGGAAAATACCCCAATGATATGCGATACTTTATTTCATGCAAGGAGTTTGTGCATGTATGTTTGATACATATGGAAACACACATACCTGCATAGCACACAGTGACCTTTTAATAGGAAAATCTGTACACTTGTTCATTATTACAAGTCAAACGTGGCAGCAGCTCAATGTATAAAAGCATGTATGCATGGTCAAAATGTTCCAATGTTGATATGGACCACGTGATGATTGTGCGAGGAGTGGTGGTTTGACAATAGCAGAAACTAATAATTTCCTGAGATTTCGAGCACAAAAGTTGCTATAGTTCACAGAGAATAGAGTCAAAAACAAAAGACATCAACTGAGGAACAGTTCTGTGGCGAAAAAAGGTGTGGTTAAAAAGAGAAGTTAGAGAAGAATGGCCAGACAGGTTCAAGCAGACAGAAAGACAACTGTAGATAAAAAAAAAATCTAACGTTACAACAGTGCTGTGCGGGACAACATTGGTCAATGTACAACACATGAAATCTCAAAATGTCAATTCTGGTAGGAGAACTAAAGTTGCAAACAAAGGCAAAACTTTAATACTGTCATATTAAAGTCTATAAGTGTAACATTTTGTCCCAGACAATCTCTTGTGAAACTCCAAACTATATATGAGTGGCATCTGCCAAGTTTCACAAACCCCGAATTTGTTTTTCATTAGATCATCCGAGATTTGAAATCAATAGTGTTCCTATCACACGTAAATACCTTAATTCTTTCAGCTTACTAGTGACAGAATGGCAGCTAAGAATGGCAGCTTAGCTTACATCAGTTTTTCCAACTTTGAAAAAAAGTACTTATTTCTATTGTTTTAAAATGTTTGCAGTGTCTTTAATGTTTGCAGTGTCCATAATACCATTTTTATTTGACCAGCTGAAATTTGTAGAAATTTTGGGATTCCTCCCTTCATAATTTTTGCCCACTTTAAAAGTAACAATCTAAAGGGAAACTATAGCGCTCGTTTTCCTGGCACTAAAGCTTCCCCCTATGTCAAGGCCCCACCCAGTGGTACAGAAAAGGTTAATAACTCCTTCGGCACTGGCTGGGTGCCCCTTCTCTCCTCCCCTGCCGACATCAGCCAGCGGGGAGAACTAATGCGCATGCACGTCAATGGCCGATTTCGTATTAGGATTTCCTCATAGCAAAGCACTATTCAATGCTTTCCTATGGGGTTTTGAGTGACGCTTGATATCCCCATGCATAGCTTGAGGATGTCGAGCATCAGTTAAGTGACCAAAACACCTAACGCCTCACAGCCTGGAAGTCCCTCTAGTGGCTGTCTGGTATCTATCTTCTTCATGTTGTGTTATAAAGTGTCTGTGTGTGTTCATTTAATTGTATGTAACATCCCTGGTTTCAATCATATATAGAGCATTTCATGATATACAGGAGACTGATCCTTTAATGTTATTTGTGCAGATATGTTACAGTGTGGTTTACTGCAGGGTGTGAGCCCATTTTTTGTGTTAAGCCTCTTTGTGGTTAGTTTCCTACAGACAGAGTTTTTGTTCCAAATTATGTGATTGTGTAAATGCTAGGATAGGGCATTCAGGGAATACAACAACTCAAATATCATGCCTTTAAAATGTTTGAAAGCCAAAGGTACTCTGCTAAATGAATGATATTTAACTTTTACAGTACCATGACAGTGGGGTGTTTTTTTTGTGCAATGATGTTCCAAGTCAGCTTACCAACTTACTGTTCTTAGAATTGTGTGGAATAGCAAAGAATGGGTTGAAAGTGGTTTTCAGTAAAAAAAAAAAAAATATTAATAATATAACTTTAATTATCAGTATTTATTAGTAGCAATAGTGTTAAAGCTTAATGACTGTTCTAACCATGTACAGAGAAGGGGGTGGTTGGACAATCTGGGCACATTAATACTGTCTCTATATTTTACGCTTTATAAAAATGACTATGTTACTTTGTTAACAAGAATGTGAAATACAAAGGGAAGGAGAAATCTAAAAATTAAAATTGTATCAGGACATTTAACAAGCCTTCATTATACCTTTTCAGCTGTGTTTACATTTAAATGTGTCATTATGTATTCATTTTAGGTTTACATGTGTATTTTTAAACTATAAAACGTTAGTAGCCATCCATAATATAAAGCAGACTCATGTTGGATACAGATAACATAAAATATTATTTTATAAAGGTAAAAAAATTGACATTTAATATAATAAGAAAAAGGATAAACTGTATTTTCTGTTGTATTGACTTAATGTATGCTGTTCCTTGCGTTCTGTAGCAGGAATGAAATGATTCATTGTGTATACTAGTTATTGTAAAGAAGTGGGGCATAAAACAGAATTAGTGGTGAATTCCCCTGGGGACTAAACAACCACACAGGTTTCTGGTCTTTTGAATTGTTCACTACCACTACCTCTAAGCTAATAACTGAAACAGGATCCATTGCTACTGGGAGCTTTTAATTTCCGTATATTCTACTGATCATTCTGATGGAATGCAAACTGACAGCTTCCATTTCACTAGAGCACTCTATTAGCAGCTTGCAGACTGAGGACCAAAGGGATTAAAACCATAAACATGTGTGAGTACTCATCAGTGGTTTATATTTTATTAAGGGAGTCTATCTATCTATATATCTATCTATCTATTTATCTATCTTTAATGTTGAACCATTAACATATGTATATAAAAACAAACATATACACATACCACTCTAGATTTAATGTTGAAGATTATAATGGGGCTACAGTAAACGTGACGACTTGATTCTTGAAAGTAGTAGATATATTTCTGATAATGACGGTTAATCTTTCAATGACATCTCTTGTTTTCTGTGTTATGGTGTTGATCACTTCATTCTCGGGCGGATCATTCTTTGATGTGACCTTACGTACAGTTCTTTTCGATATTAGTTGTTCAGAAGTATGTCTCACTTTATCCAAATTTCTCTCATTCGTTACTACCTAAAGGATGGGTGACCCTACCTCATATTCTGCAATGAAGCTCAAGTTTAAGGCCTAAACATTTTATTATATATGCAATTGACATTTTGCTCAGAGTCCTTACTTTGCTGTCTCTAGTTATTTTTGTCCAGTTTCTGAATAGCCACCGAGCCATGAGTCCACCTATGATGTGCAGCTTATGTTAAAAATGGGTCACAAAAAGGCTGTGTCCATTCTCTGTTCATAACTTTTTTAGTTTTGCCAGTTTTGTGGCAGATGTGCCTGTGATTTAGTTACTTATCATTTAGCCTAGTTTAAGCTATGTTATTTGCTAATGCTGCTTTGGAACCTTGCATTTTAAAGGGAACCTTAGAATTATAGGAACTATAGGTTTCAATATGTCTATCCCTCTTTGTTTACCCATTTAGAATTAAGAAATTAATGTTAAGGAATGATTATTCGCCTCATTTCCAGTGCTGGGACTCCTCTGCTGCAACGTCCAGTTTTGTGTACGGTGATGTCAGTATCTGACATCACCGATCTCCTGGACCTTGACATGGGGCTGCATTCTTCCAATCAAATGCTATTAAGGTGGATTTAATCCAACAATGTAAAAATTTCAGTCTCTAAAAAAATTGCAATGTTTTACATTGCATGGTTAAAATAACAGAACTGTGGTGCTATTTAATGGCTAAGTTCCAGACATCTTAAGTAACTGAAACATAATGCTAATTGGTAATCAAGCAAATCTAACTCACCTCTGCAACTGCATTTTTATTTTTTTATTTAGTCACTGATTAATTTCTTTGTAGTATTTCTGTTATTTTTCACCAGTCTGTAGACACACAAACATATATAGTATAGGAACAAAAAACATGCACACATATCTATATATACACACATGTAAATGCACCTATATGTATACTTATAAAGAATCAACAATTGTTTTAATATTTTTTTTTTACAATATATATATAATTTTAACAGACATGGGGAGATTGCAGTATCACCCTTTGATGTCCCTTTGAATACGGGATTGTGAGTTGTCAAAAAAATGAACAGTTCTGTTTATGCATTTTATTGGAATTGTTAAAGAAAGTATATAAGCCAATATTACATACTTTGAAAATATATTTGTGGCATTACTGGCAACCGAGATGTTAATAAACATTTAATTTAACAGTGCTGGACAGAAACATGAAAAACAAAACCCCTTCAGAGTGACAGTTTTATCATTTGTTAGGTTGAACAGGATAATCTCGCCTGTGGGACAGGGCACAATAAGAAACTTGGCAACGGATGTAAAAAATGCATCTCTGAAACAGAAAATATGTTAAAGATAATCAAAGCTCTGCCTGGCTTTTCTTGGGGCCAAAGCAATTATGTCTTAAAGAATAAGAAAGATAAAGTTAAACTTGTATTAGCAGAGTGAAAGCCCTAGGTCAAGGGACACGCATGCCAGGCCCAAGTACAAGACTGTCGACGTGGTTTACGGAATGTCAAGCTGATGGGGGACGGGGGAAGAAAATAATTGGGAGAAATTGAAATATTTAAATTCTCTAAGGCATATAATGTTCCCTTATTTTGACCATCAAATATTGACAGATTGACCAAAGGGAGGTTTTCTATACCTCTAAAATCACCTTCTATTCTCAACCCCCCCTGCTTTTTTATACTAGATGGATAGCTGTCTGCAAGCAAGATTAACATATTGCAATCCCTTTCTCCCAGTTGTGGTAGTTCAATGAGTATTGATTTTTATCGTGCCTGCTGTGGTTTCCGTCATTCAGCTTAAGAAGTCAGATATAATTTTATTTTGAATGTCAGCTATTGCCATTGCTTACTGTAAAGGCTTCAAAATGAATCTACTGTCACTTCATCATGTGAATATAGAAACAGTGGTAGGGTTGTCTGTTGTTTAGAGCAATTGTTTTAGCTATATGTTGTGGCATTATTAAAGATATGTTCACATGATTCCAAGTCAGCGTATACACAATATACCTGCTATTAAATAAAAAAAATATATTGTACTGTAGGTGGCAACTGTAAACATATTATTTATTTCTAATTTCAATAAATCCATTTATATGAATACATTATACATTATACATTTATTTTTATTGTTTGATAAAGAAGCGCACCTGCAGGGCTGCATTTATTTAAATTCATTTCCACAAATCTCTGAAGGTGACATCAGGTCATTACAATATTACATGAGGAATGTTTTTTATAATTTTGTAGATTTTTCAAATTATTTAAACACAATTAATGAATTTTATTTAAGAATTTTTGTTTTGAAGAATTATGACAATGGGGGTTATGAACTAAATTCGGAATTGAGGACAATTGGCAAAGAAAACTTCTGATTTGAAGCCAGAAGGTCTGAACTGATAAACATCTCCGACAAGGACTGTGCATTTGAAGAATTTATGTGATTTAAAGGGGCATGCGTGTAGTAAGAAGCCAGCAGTGAATTTCTTGATAACATTAGTAAACAGAAAGAAGCAAAATAATATTATTAAGGAACACTCTAAGCACCAAAATGATTACATTTTAATTTCTTAATAACGCTAGAACATTCCATGCCGTCCTAACAATTGTAGGCTTTTATGCCAGTAGAATGGAATAGAAAGTCCTAAAGTTTTGGTGTGATTAGGGTTAAATCCCTGCTCACACAAGGAAGACCTAGGTCTCAATCGATACCTGGGGCTTCCCTCTATCAGCTGGTAGTTTAGTGTACCCAGTCTGACAGATTAGTTTTATGCTGTATACCAGCCTTTGAATGGCATTTACATTCAAGATTTCTAAATTATTTTGAATCTGAACCAGGAGAGAGTGAGACACCCCATTGTGTGCAAAGGTCCAGACAGGGTCTTCCTGCACACCTTTAAACTACTATGACATGTGCTGGGCTTTTCCCGACTGCCGAGCACCAATCACACAGGGATAGACAGGGACAGCATGCTGAAGCTGCAACATGAGAGACATTTTGAGGGATATTTTTTTTTTGTTAGTTTCACTTGATGTGTAAAAATATAACAATTATTATACGCAAAAAATTAAAAAAAAATGTTTTTGTTTAATTCCCTGTCCCGCCAATTATAAAATTTTTAATCATGCTTAGTGTTGCGTTAGCTATACATGTAGTATATTAAAAGAAAGCCCTTTAAAGAACAAAATGTAATATGTCTGAGGGCATTTAAAGAAAAACCCTTAAATTACGGTGAAACAAACACCTATGGTTTTGTTTTTGGTCAGGAGTTTGTCTATAGCCTCTGTCTTTAAAGGAACACTATAGTCACCTAAATTACTTTAGCTAAATAAAGCAGTTTTAGTATATAGATCATTCCCCTGCAATTTCACTGCTCAATTCACTGTCATTTAGGAGTTAAATCACTTTGTTTCTGTTCATGCAGCCCTAGCCACACCTCCTCTGGCTAAGATTGACAGAGCCTGCATGAAAAAAACAAACTGGTTTTTACTTTCAAACAGATGTAATTTACTTTAAATAATTGTATCTCAATCTCTAAATTGAACTTTAATTACATACAGGAGGCTCTTGCAGGGTCTAGAAAGCCATTAACATAGCAAGGGATAAGAAAATCTTAATTAAACAGAACTTGCAATAAAGAAAGCTTAAATAGGGCTCTTTTTACAGGAAGTGTTTATGGAAGGCTGTGCAAGTCACATGCAGGGAGGTGTGACTAGGGTTCATAAACAAAGTGATTTAACTCCTAAATGGCAGAGGATTGAGCAGTGAGGCTGCAGGGGCATGTTCTATACACCAAAACTGCTTCATTAAGCTAAAGTTGTTCAGATTACTATAGTGTCCCTCTAAAAGAATAATGAGAAATATAAATGCTTATATTTATAAGAGAAGATGCCTCTAGTGGCTGTCGCACAAATTGCTTTTGACAAAAATGGCACATCTGCATGTGTGCAACAATAACAGCCCCTGTCTAAAATATTGATAGAAATTGGTATGGTGTAATCTTAAAAATTACATAATTTTCTATTTGGAAAGGATGCTGCTCATTTGTGCCATTTTAGAGAAAACGTTTTTATATCAATATCATATTGATCCCTCCTAAGAGGCAGTCCACATCCAAAATGTCAGGAAGATTGCTAATATATGAATATATATATATATATATATATATATATATTTCCAAAACAATGTAATGATATATCAAAAAGGGCTGCATATTACCGTTACTGTGATTGGCATCTACAATTACATGCAGATAACTAAAATCCCAAAACATCTTTGTCCTGTTTCCAAGATCTCATAAGAACTTGTATTCTTAACATTTTATTCGGTTTCCTATTCTTTAAGAGGAATTTCTCTCTATAGAACAGCCTTTTAAATTTTGATTTCAAAAATGACCTTTATACAGTTCATTGATGGATTATACTCAAGCTTTTCTTTCTCTGAGTCCAAAATTATATTTTTCAGTTTTCTAAGACATCATTCTGAAATTGCCAGTGTGGTTGGTCAGTTATTGCCCTTTGTCTTGTGTTGCATTTGTTTGAATGTTGCTTTGATCTTTGCAAACTTAAATTTTAAACACTTTTTTCATCTCTCAGTCAAGGAAATTAGGTTAAACAAATTCACTATTGATGTTTACATATTGAAGTGTATCAATATTTTTTAGGATTTTAAATATATCAGCATTGTAGTAAATTATAATTAGTCAATATTATAATCAGTGATGTAGTCAATATATAATAAGCTTATCTATTTACTATGGTAAATAGCTATGGTTTCTTTGAAAAACAAATTAAATTTTTTTGTAATTTTTTTTGTGCTTTCCTTGTGAACTGAAACCATGAAACATACAACATTTTAAAAACTGGAGTTTTGGTCCATATACCTTCTGTTAACGAGTTGCATACTTTAAATACCACTAACAAACTGAAAAAGCTGTCATCATGAACATTACCAAGGCACATATTTTTATGTGATTTTGCTGTGAAGGAGTTACGTCTGGTTCTCACTAACAATAATGTTTAAAGATAAAAAAGGGAACGCCTCTCACCAAAATGGAGTGAATGGGAGCTGTTCCTGTGAAACCTTTACTCAGATGCTTCTTGAAGCTTCTCTTCGTGATGCATGTTTACAATAAAAGAATGAAGAGTACCTCTGCTTTTAAATTTTAAGTAAATCACATTTATTCACTTAAAATATTGTCACAGTGAAATCACAAAAATAGACAAAAATGGCAAAAAATACAAACCTATATTTGATCAATCTGGTCAATCTCAAGTAGGGGAAAGATTTCATCGTCTACACTTTCATGCATTTGCACATATTTTTTTCAAGGACAGTAGTAGTAGCCAGGCTATTAAATGACTGCATATGCCTTTTTCTGTTACAACACAAAAATAGTCAACTAGAGAAGCATGCTATTGTGTTGGCATTTTCTTATTTGTCATGCATAAATGCATAGAATGCAAGAAGTCAGTGATGAAAAAAAACACACCTCATATCACTGTACTCTGAGTAAACACCGTGTAGATGTTTTCCATCGGCAATGTCTGTGCAGCAGATCAGGACTGAGGACAAGATGGAGCCAAAAACATGGCAAACCTTTGTCAGTCTGCCAAGGCACTGAGGCAGGGGTCAAGGTTCACCATCTAAGCATAATTGCACAATCAAAGCTACATAGGAGTGGTTCAAAAGCCAGTATCTTGAAAACAGCTATTCTTAAATGGTCCCCAACAAAACTGAGCTTGACTTTTTGAAAAATAAATAAATAAATAAAATTAAAATTAAAAAAGACACCCTAACATATTTATGTACCTGAAAGCAAAGACCAAATGTTGTCCAAGGGATAGCTACACATGCAACCAACAAGTGTGCATTTTTTGTTTGTTTAATGAAAAGTTATTTTTCAATAAAAAAAATATTTTGCACCTTCAAAGTGTTCGATATAATGTATAAAAATAGATTTGAAAAAATAACAGTGAAGTCCAGGGTCCAACCCCTTGAAAATGTAGAAATGATAAGTGGTGGTGGGGAGGGGTTCATGAATACTTATAGAAGGCTACAAGGCACTATGTTTGCCTATTTTTATACACGCACACACACACACACACACAGATATAGATATCTGAAGATAGATAGATAGATATATAGATAGATACACTCATACATACATACATTCATACCGTACATAGATACATATTGATAAACATAAGACTTTTTAGGTATATAGAAATTATTTTTCTTATCAGTGCAATGCTCTTAATAATACAGGCCCAATATTTTCACACGTTTGATATTAAACATTTTAAATCTGCAAGCATTAAATATTAACAAAAAGGGTGCAATAAATATTGACAGTTTACTTATATATTTAATTGTGAACATTAATCTATGTAACGTATAGAGCAATAGCTTGCGCTAAACAGATATTTAATTCAATGGAAGAATTGGAGGTTTTATTATGTTAGAAATTCAGAATTCCCATGCCACCTGCTGACAAGGGAAGCTTTAAACAGCTTCAGCTTCGCTGAGTGTTATAGATGCAGGTGAACTGCAAACTGAACCACTTTCACAGTCCAGAAAGCATGACAATTCCTCCTTACCAGTGGAAGGAAAGGCTAATTGAGAACTGTGTATAAAAAGCTGTAATGATGAGTAGCATTTACATGTATTGATTAGAAGTAGGGCCACCGTCTCTCATTTATCACCGACGGCAGCTGTGAAATCTTTTCCCCATGTCGATTGGCAGGGCTCATATTCCCACTTCTCTAGATTTTTTTTTTCTTTTTCCATCCACTTTCTGAACCAGAATAGTGATCCGCCAGCTGGAATGGACTAGTAATTACTGCAACGACTCCAGCAGCTGCTGCAATTGCCAAACTACTGGAGTGAGAAATTCTAATCCTCCACTTCCGAGTTTTTTACATTACCACTGCATAATCATATTTGACGAATAATTAACCTGATTTAATACTTTGGGGAGCCAATTGCAAGTAAATTGATAAGCCAACTAGTGCAAAAAAAGCAGAGGATGACGAAAGCGTTTTTTTTTTGGGTGGGGGCAATTCAGCACCATGGACAGAGATAGTTACATCCTTGTTAAAAAAAATATTGACTATGTATCAGTACATTGTGAGTATCACTAGCTTAAATAAATGATTACATTTAGGGGATTGTGGTGACAATATTGTGACGGTAGTTACCATCACTGGGAGCAGAAGGACACTTTTTAAAGGTTCCTAAATTGATCCTATGTCTAAGTCACCCTGTACCCATTATAGGTGCAAGGTGTTTATAGTGTGTTTGTATTCTGTTAATTTTTGTGTGTGCTGTCCTGTCCTACGGATGTTTGTTACCAACTAGTGGATTTGGCTATGGAGCCTGTAAAGTGCCCTCTGTTGGTAGCAACCGCAATATGCACTACCTGAATAGCAAAGCTGGTTAATTTGCGTATTCAGGTAGATTTGCATATTGCTAATTCTGCAGGCAGAAGAGATGTTTTGTGTTGGTTATTGACTTCCCCACCCCTTTGTAGATATGTGTTATTATAATTCCCTGTATGTTTTCTGATATGTTTTGATTATTTGTATTTTTATTGAATTGTCACCATAAGTTACATGTAAGGAGCATTTGGGCCAATCCCAAGAAAAAATGTTTTGTATGTAAGTTCTATTTGGAACAGTGTCCTGTGTGGATTTTTAGGGATTTCAGCCACAGAGTTCTCATACCTGTTGGCTGGCGCATGATCCCTCTAGTCCTGGGATAAATCAAGAGAGCTAAAGGCAATTAAAATTATATCGCAGGTAGAGGTGAATACCTGCCTGGAAGAAGGGCTGCAGCGGAATATGCATAGGGGACGATACCTGCCTGGAAGAAGGGCTGCAGCGAAATAGGTAGGGGGGTGATACCTGCCTGGAAGTATAGCTGCAGCCTGGTCGTGGTGGAAATGCTCTAGAAGGACCCCAGTTAAGCCACGGTGACTGGAGCAGAATAGCGGCAGTTTTTCCCGGTTCCAGCTAGAAAGCGATCGAGCCGGGGTACAGGAAGCTCCACTACAACTATACCCCCTTAAATGTATGTATTGTATTTGTATATAGTCATATGCCATTAAAGGGACCATGTCACGTACAAATGTCTTCCTCGAGTTGGTTGCATTTTATCTATAGATTTGCTAGCAAAATGGTTATTCATATATTATTTATATTTATTTTTGTAATTCTGGGGAAATGCCACCAGGGCCAGCAATTGCCAGTATGCAGAGTAGGCAGCTGATTTCAGGCACCGGTTTACTAAGGGAGCCCATCCTGACTGCAAAAGTACATTTTCCCCTTTTAAATATAGATATATTTTATACATACCTTTTCATATTGTTATATTTTAATGTAATTATGTTATTCTTATTTGCGGAGAGAGGGCGTAAGAGATCCTCCAAACTGAGAAAAATATTTGAGGAGAAGTAGAAATGCCTAATAAGTGGGTGCCCACAGGTGTCTGAGGTGTAAATACAGCCCTGATGCAGACCCACTGTATGGAGTTACAGCAGAACACTCCATAGTGCTATAGCATCAATGAACCAAATGATTCTGGTAAACAGCCCCTTTGTCAATGAATATGCGCTCAACTTACTTCAAATATTTTATGATACATACATTAGGTGGAACATATATTGTTGTATATATATACAGTTGCAAGAAAAAGTATGTGAACCCTTTGGAATGATATGGATTTCTGCACAAATTGGTCATAAAATGTGATCTGATCATCATCTAAGTCACAATAGACAATCACAGTCTGCTTAAACTAATAACACACAAAGAATGAAATGTTGCCATGTTTTTATTGAACACACCATGTAAGCATTCACAGTGCAGGTGGAAAAAGTATGTGAACCCTTGGATTTAATAACTGGTTGAACCTCCTTTGGCAGCAATAACTTCAACCAAACGTTTCCTGTAGTTGCAGATCAGACGTGCACAACAGTCAGGAGTAATTCTTGACCATTCCTCTTTACAGAACTGTTTCAGTTCAGCACTATTCTTGGGATATCTGAGGTCATGCCACAGCATCTCAATCGGGTTGAGGTCAGGACGCTGACTGGGCCACTTCAGAAGGCGTATTTTCTTCTGTTTAAGCCATTCTGTTGTTGATTTACTTCTATGCTTTGGGTCATTGTCCTGTTGCAACATCCATCTTCTGTTGAGCTTCAGCTGGTAGACAGATGGCCTTAAGTTCTCCTGCAAAATGTCTTGATAAACTTGGGAATTCATTATTTCTTCGATGATAGCAATCCATCCAGGCCCTGACGCAGCAAAGGAGCCCCAAACCATAATGCCCCCACCACCATACTTCACAGTTGGGATGAGGTTTTGATGTTGGTGTGCTGTGCCTTTTTTTCGCCACACATATTGTTGTGTGTTTCTTCCAAACAACTCAACTTTGGTTTCATCTGTCCACAGAATATTTTGCCAGTACTACTGTGAAACATCCAGGTGCTCTTGTGCAAACTGTAAATGTGCAGCAATGTTTTGTTTGGACAGCAGTGGCTTCCTCTGTGGTATCCTCCCATAAAATCCATTCTTGTTTAGTGTTTTACGTATTGTAGATTCGCTAACAGGGATGTTAGCATTTGCCAGTGACTTTTGTAAGTCTTTGGCTGACACTCTAGGATTCTTCTTCACCGCATTGAGCAGTCTGCGCTGTGCTCTTGCAGTCATCTTTACAGGACAGCCACTCCTAGGGAGAGTAGCAGCAGTGCTGAACTTTCTCCATTTATAGACAATTTGTCTTACCGTGGACCGATGAACAGCAAGGCTTTTGGAGATACTTTTAGAACCCTTTCCAGCTTTATGCAAGTCAACAATTCTTAATCGTAGGTCTTCTGAGAGCTCTTTTGTGCGAGGTATCATTCACATCAGGCAATGCTTCTTGTGAAAAGCAAACCCAGAACTGGTGTGTATTTTTATAGGGCAGGGCAGCTGTAACCAACACCTCCAATCTCATCTCATTTGGCTGACATCTCACTCCAATTAGCTCTTGGATGTGTCATTAGTCTAGGGGTTCACATACTTTTTCCACCTGCACTGTGAATGTTTACATGGTGTGTTCAATAAAAACATGGCAACATTTCATTCTTTGTGTGTTATTAGTTTAAGCAGACTGTGATTGTCTATTGTTGTGACTTAGATGAAGATCAGATCACATTTTATGACCAATTTGTGCAGAAATCCATATCATTCCAAAGGGTTCACATACTTTTTCTTGCAACTGTATGCTCCACCTAATGTTTGTATGAAAAAAGTAGTGTTTTTGTGTGGTTTTGGCGATTCCACTCAGGTGTTTAGAACTGTTTGTTGTATATTCACACTTCTACTGTACATTTTGTATATTGAATTACTTCAAATATTCACTCTTTAAACAAGCATAGTTTACAGAACATGCAAATAAACGTAATTTAACTTTGTATTGCGATCATATAAGTGAAAATGTGTTTTACGAATGCTTATGTTTATGTGCTAGTTTTATGAGCGAGATGTCTTGTGACTTAATGATTGTCACAAACAACTTTGTTATTTTGTCTTTGCTTATCTACTTAATAAAATAAATGATTGGCAAAAAATATATATTGGCTGATTTTTGTTGGCATCAAATGTTTGCTTTAAACCCTCCCACTCTTTCCATCCTTTGCCCCTCCTACCAATAAATACCTTGTCTTATCACTGTTTCTGTTCCTTAGGCCACAGTTCACAAAGTCAGCTAACAGAACATACACAGAAACTTCATGTCCACTGAGCACTGGGATTAGGGATAATTAGGATCGGGAGATAAAGGGTTGGGGATTTTTCATGAGGTTTGGGTTAAGCCTTGTGTGTAGACAATACTATATTCAAGAGTTTAGATATGGAGGCATGGTATTATTCACCTCAATTATGAGCTTAAATTAGGTCTGTGCAAAATGTTTTGTAATGTAATGTTTGTTTTGCATACTTTTTAAATTCTGAGTGCCAGCATCATTTACAAAGCTTGCAAGTATATAACACATAAAATACATGCAATTGACATTTATATGTTGAGCAGCACATTGTCCATGTATAACTGTGAGAAATACAGAAATGTTGCTCTTTCAAAAAGTTTAAAGACAGTTACTCAAAATGTCTAAGTATATTGTATGGTAGTTTTCTCATAGCAGAAATGTAGCACATAGAGCAGCTTTGAAGCATTGAACTCATTATTATAGAATTATTCACTAGTGAGAATTGTCAGGTATTTAAATTCAAATTTAAGGCCAAATTAGGTAAATTGTAAAAGTTATTAAAGTGATATAAAAGTTATGTAAAAGTTATTAAAGTCAGCTATACATCCAGTTTGGCTACTTTGTCCTTTAGTTTAAAATTAATTTTCTATTCCCAGCAATACTCAGTTTAGTGAATAACCATGATAATGTCGTTATTGTCATCACATAGGTCCATCCCTCCAACCTAGCAGTTGAAAATTAAATGAAAACATCACGGAGACACAAAGTCCAATAATTTTTATAAGAGATCAGAGCAGGAGGATATAGCACATGAGAGAAACTCTATTTCTGCTCTCTTTTAGCCACTGTAAAAAGTATATACAGGGATTACATGCTTACAAACCAAAGCCCCATTAACCCTCCCCCCCCTCAAACTGGTGGAGGCTATCCTGGTCCCCATTGGACTGACCTGCAAACTCGTTCCAGCTCCAGATGCTCAATACTCCCTACAGGTCAATGGCAATCACGCCCCCTATGATGGCATATACAAAGGCATCAGAGGAACAGGGTCTGAGGCAGATGCACAGCAAGGTTACATCAACATATCCCTGTTGCACCTGGAGGCAATGTGTCCTTGCTTCTGGGCAGCACTAGAGGAATGGGCAGCAACACCATTACCTCTAAGCCAGGAGGAATACAGGAGGAGCGACACATGGAGAGCAGAGGGCACCATCTGGGTAAAATTCTTTATCTTCACCTGTCTCTCACGTCGTCGGCCCATCTGGGCTAAGGACCACTTGGGGCTTATCCCCTCTACCCAACCCACACATGTGGAATATTGTCAGACATGAAAGGCCACTGACTAGCAAGGCACTCTGCTGTTCCCTGTTGGGGAGAGACCTGGACTTTGAGAACCCCAAGTCCGTGGCTTAAAAGGTTTGGCCCTCAACAAGGCCTGGGGCTGGAGGGGTGCCCTACCTTGGTACCGTAATGCTGCCAATCTCCGCGACAATTCTGTGAGTTCCCTATGCCTACTTACTCTGGGAGTCCATTGACTTTTCCTTCTACATTGTGAAATACCCAACAGTCTGGACCCTGCATCCTTGTAACATTTAGTAGATGCCATTTTGATTTTTCGTTACTATATTATTTTGATATGCTCACATTTCTTCTCAATCTCTAAATCTGGATTGTGGGTTTAATAATATGCTCAGTCACAGTAGCCATTGCTTTGTTGTCTAGCTTAATTATTACATTGAAATACAATATTATTGTTTTGCAGTCACACATCTGTTAACCCCTTAAGGACTGGACTGTTTTTGCGATGTTGTACATTTGCGACCAGGCATATTTTTACACTTTTATGGTGTTTGTGTTTGGCTGTAATTTTCCGCTTTCTCATTTACTGTTCCCATATAAATTATATATTGTTTTTTTCAGGACAAAAGGGGCTTTCTTTACATACCATTATTTATATAATCTCATGTATTTTAATTTAAAAAAAATAAAAAAATATGATGAAAAATTGAAAAAAATACATGTTTTTTGACTTTTACTTGAAAAATCTTTTACTCATCTACAAAAGCGAATGAAAAAAACTGCTAAATAGATTCAAAATTTTGTCCTGAGTTTAAAAATACCCAGTGTTTACGTGCTTTTTTGCTTTTTTTTGCATGTTATAGGGCTATAGGTACAAGTAGGATATTGCGGTTTCAAAACATACATTTTTAAAATTTATCAATAGTGACATTGTAACACTATTATCTGTCATAAATCTCTGAATAATACCCCACATGTACATATTTTTTTTAAAGTAGACAACCCAGGTTATTCAATATGGGGTATGTCCAGTCTTTTTTAGTAGCCACTTAGTCGAAAACACTGGCCAAAGTAAGCATTCATATTTGTTTGTGTGTGAAAAAAGTAATAAAAAACTAAATTGAACGCTAATTTTGGCCAGTGTTTGTGACCAAGTGGTTACTAAAAAAGACTGGACATACCCCATTTGCAATACCTTGGGTTGTCTTCTTTTGCAAATGGGATGCCATCATGGGGGTAATTCTCATTCCTGGGCTACCATACGCTCTCAAAGGCAACGTA
>OW240915.1:107670013-107926593 GCA_933207985.1 Pelobates cultripes
ATCAGGTAAGTAACTAGGACCGTTAGGACGGTTCAGGACCGTCATCGGCATTTTTGCGTTGCCGACCGATGACGGTCCTGAACCGTCCTAACGGTCCTAGTTACTTACCTGATCGCCCCCGGTCGTGAAGGGGTTAAGTTTTGTACTAATTTGATATAACCATATCAGAGTATTCGTACAGCATGTACAATGTGATAAAGCATGTTCTATTTTACTATAACAGTAGCTTGTCAAATCATATGTTCCCAAGCATGTTACCTTGCATATTTCTAAATCTCTGGTTCTATGCATGTTCCCTGTTTTAGAAAAAGTGTAGTATGTGCGACATTTCATGTAATTCCTTGACTTGTTTCTCATTCTATATATTTTTACTAAAATGTTTTTGCAAAGCCTGTCCTGATTTCATGCACTGCAAAAATAAAGAATGTAAAAAAAATGGCAATCAAATATCTCCTTGGACAAATATCCTACTAACATGTGCATTACATATTATATAATTGAATTTTAGGATTTTCCACAAAAAGAAAAAAAAACTGATTTATCCAACAGACTCCGATTAAACAGAAACTGATAAGATAACTTCTTTAGGCAGAGATTTCCACTGGTTTTTTTTAGCCTTTTTTCCTAAACTAAAAAAACAGTCCTAAAACCACCAAATATTTAAGATGTGTTATTGTCGTTTTAAAAAGGAGCACAAACATATTGTCATCATGCACATTATTACATCTTTTATTTACAGTTATCCATTTTTACATATCTCAACAGCAATGGATTACATTATCCAATTTTGTGTTGTCTGCAAACACTGACGTGCGACTTTTGAAGATCATTAGCAGACAGATAAGTGAGAAGTGGACCCAGGATTGAACCCTGAGGCACTTACCACCTTTGTCCAACTTGATAATTTTTTCATAAACTACTATTGTATGCATTTTACATTTCAGCCAATGTGCAATCCATAAACATTTTCAACTGAATCAATTGCTTTCAATTTGTGCAGTAACTGTTGGAGCTCACTGGTGCTGCACATGTTATGACAGTTGGTAAATATGGTGTTCTCATTTGCATGATGGTATGTGATCTGCATATGTGAACATGGAAGTTAGTACATTAATTTCCAATTATTATATTGAGAGTTGCTTTGTATTTCAACTGAGTGATGTCAGAATTGATGATACAGGACCTTTGTACACAATAACTGTGTTATGCGCTTCTGGCCAACTAATATATTGTAACAGAGAGTTGATTATATATGTCATAAAATAAGCACCATCTACATACTTCGCAATTAAACAGCATGTTTTAGTGAACTGATAGAGTTTAATATTTAAGTGTTCTTGCATAGCAAGACCACTTAATGTTATCTCACATATATATTATTAAGTGTTCTTGCATAGCAAGACCACTTATTGTTATCTCACATATATATTATTATTCTTATTATAGCCAAATTTGCCACCCTAACTCCTCCCACAGTTTTTACAGTACATAGACAAAAATTTACCAAAACGTGCAGATTGTTCCCGATCGGATTGCTATTACTTTGTGGAACGTTTCGCCGAATGGTTCACGGAATATCGTCGTTCTTGTGGCGCAATTTGTCCCATAGGAATGAATGGCAAAGCTAGAGTGGGAGCTGGCAAAAGCTGAAAAATCAGGACATGATTTCTAAACTGCCACCACTCCCTCATTTTCAAGCCCACCTACACAAATCTTATATCAAAACGTTCAGCTATCCCTGCTGCCACTAAAAATGTCCATGGCTAAGCCATAGTCCTGATCATTTTCACAATATGACCATTTGTTTGCAACTCATGCTGTCCATTAACATTCATTGAAACTCCACTCTAGCCAGCTAAAATTTGAAGGGCAATCTCTAAACTGCGACTGTGCCTTCATTTTTAATATTTCAGAGACATACTATGCATCAAAATGTAGGTCTGGGTCTTGTGATTCTCACAATATAAAGCTCTTCGCTGTAGGATTTAAAATACGATCATTTAAAAATGGCAACCGCCAAAATACTCTGACCTGTGCCAGGCTGGAGCAGCAAGTGATGTCATAGACAGGGCCTTTTGTACACCTGCTAATGTTTTTATAAATGTATGTTTTAATGTAACTGTGAAGCACTTTGGACATCAACGTTGCAATTAAATGTGCTTTATAAATAAATAATAACAGTTACTCCGCCCACTCCAGTTGTAGACTACTGGTGGAGGCAAGAACACTTCACACAATTTCCCCAGAAATTTTAGCTTTTCTAGTTTAGCATATAATAACTAATTTAGACAAACAAATTAACTTAGGTTAAAATATTTCCAAATTGGTGATTTTTGCATATATTTTGATAGCTGATTTTCAACTCCCTGCAGCCCACTACATAGCAAATAGGACTTCATTTTCTTAAAATGCTTGGGGAAATAAATCAACATAATATTTAAAACAGCTACAGAAATCAATTTCTTAAATGTTAATGTAATACTCACAGTGCAATTGTAGAGTCCATTCACCATTCACTACTCTCCCCTCCATAACTGTAGGAATAATATGACCTATAAAACTTCCTGTACTGTTTCAAAGCAGTAGGTGAGCTTACATTTTCAGCATATTTACAGGCATTTTACCAGTTACCAGTAGTTTCTGGCTCCTTTACAGTATAGTTGTATTCTAATTAGAATATATATGAGGGTGAGTGAGGCTTTATGGACTAAATTTAATTTTGAAAAATTATGAAAATATAAATATTTATCCTTGATTTAGATGCTGTATAAATTTCTGTATAATTGTGATCCATTAAATTAAAGAGTAATCATAAAATTATTTGGTAAGCCAAGTAAAATATATTGATCCTAACATCAGATAATGGTAGTGAAATATTTTGCATTTAGTAATGAAACATTTCACATTTAACATTACAGTGGGACCTCGGTTTACGAATTTATTGCGTTCTCTGGCATGTTTTTTAATGTGAAACATTTGTAGACCAAATCGTGTTTTCCCATAGGAATGCATTGAAAACCAATTAATCCGTTCTGGAGGTCAGAAAAAAGTCATGGAAACCAACCCACAATGCAGAACACACAATAAAAGGCATGCAAACAACAAAGCTCAGCTCCCTACCTTTCCACAGCTTGAGAAATGCACCAAAAAGTCCCAAAACAACTGCAAACAATTTCCATAATGGCTCCAAAACTCAATGCAAAAGCCGCTCCCACTCCTCCACACTCTACGCCACATGCTACCCACAGGCTCCAGCATGCAGGGGGTGATGCAATAACCCTCCCAGGTGCAATGCATCCTGGGGAAACTTGTTTGTATTGCGAAATTTTTTTGTAAACAGGCATTGTTTCCAATGGATTTTCATTTGTAAACCGAAAATTATGTTAACCAAGGCGTTTGTAAACCGAGGTCCCACTGTAATTAATCAATATTATCTGTTTGTCAATATTTAATAGTTTTACAATTTTGAGCCACACATGGTTATTTGCAGGGTTAAAACTGAATGGAAAAACTAAGGGAAAAATAGTTAATTGGAAAAAAAGTCTCCAACTCTCTCATAGTCACCGCTGAGCAATTTTGCCTTATTTTCACCATTTTGAAATTATTTGTAAACAATTTTAATGAATGAAACAGATTATCAGACTGAACACCTAAGCTTCTTCATGATCTAGACCAAAATTATGATCCAATGTTAGCTTTATTATTTGTATCAGACAGACCTTTATACCCTTATTATAGATTACTATAACCTCCTCAAGCAGCTGAAGTCTATTTTACGAGTCAATGAAGACTAGTATGATGACAAGAGAAAAGCAGGAAGAAGACAAGAGATATGGTAGGGGAATAGGTGAAATTAAGTTCAACATGGGTATCTGAGATGAGCAAAATGTAGGAGTGCAGAAGAGGGGCTTGTACTTAAAGCTCTGTATGAGAATAGCAGGGCGTGTGTGATAATGGAGTATTAAGTTGGATATTAAAAAGCTTAAATAATTGATGTTAGTGAAGGGGGAAACACCTGCATAATAGAAGCAACACAACACTTCTACACAGAATAAAGTATACAAAAATAATGTTAGTGTGATTTTAACAAAGATATATTCAAAAACATAAAACCCATACATGACCACAAATATCTTAGCCGAACAGATCATACAGATCATACTAGGATAGAATAGGAACTTAAATGGTATAAAGATAGAATAGAAACTAAATTCTTTAGAAGAAAAAAAACAGCGTACGAACTAGCCATTTCTATTACATTCTAACTTGTCGCATCTCCGTATAATGTTTATGAACTTGATATGGGAAAGTTTTTATCTTTACTTTACCCAATGGTAGCCTTAATAGTGTCAAACTAATACTATAGAAGCTACAAACATGCATTGCATTTGGTACTACAGGTTACAATTGCTACATTAACAAACTATTACCAATTATTCTAGATGGTGATGTATTAACAAGATCACATCACACTTTGTATTGACAGAATAGCACCAACAAAGCCCAAATGGCAAGGCAAATAAAAGCCATTTACAATCTATGCAATCCTTTTATCATCTATATTATCCTTCGTGATTTCTACTTGTTACCCATACAAGGGCTGTGGCATTCCTTTATGACTTATTTTCTTTCACATACTACCTGTAATATTTTAGTGTCCAGACTTCCTTGCATGACACAAGTAAGTGGATATGGCAGACAGGTGGATCAGGTAACATGATTTGTCATTGTGCATGGAAATTTAAAGTATGTAAAGTAACAGGTAATCTTAAAGTGGCTCAGTCACCTCAATCCCCCTCTCCCAAAAAAATTCAGTACGTCAAAATGATTTTTATAAGATTAAATACTCATATTGACTGTATTGAAATTTCACTAAAATTCCAACATAGTCGAAAGATATTATAAGAAAAAGTAGGAACTACTTTACTTTATGCATTTTTCCTATGCTTACGGTACCCCTATGATAGATGTTTTTGTTCAAGTTTTGTCAATTCCTTAAGCTGGGACAGAAAAAGGCATTGTCTATGAATGATCCAGTGGGTGGATGTGTGTGGCAGCCATGAGGGACAGTTTAAATAAATAGAACCTACATTTCTTTCCATCCTTGGGCCAACCCATAGCAAGGGATAATACCTTTGGGATATTTGCAAAATATGGGACAGAGGTGCTTCATTGTCTAACTTTCTTTGTTCAGTTCAATATTTCTGATAATCAGCTTTTTTGTGCAAAAAGAGAATTTCACATTTAAGGTTAAAATACTTGCGCTGACTACAACTCTCTAAGTCAGCTATATTTTAAGTTTGACTAGTTTGGCCTTAAATTTAAAATTCACTTTCAATTCATTTTATTTAAAATCCTGATATTCTTTATTTACTGTCTTCATAATAATTGTCCTGTCCTCTGAGTCTATATTGTAATTTCACAGTTTTTGTCAGTCGACAAAAAAGTATCGTGCCTCAAAAATCACATTATTTAACTTTAAAACTTGTGTACTCTATTCTTTCTTATTCTTAGATACAAATAGTACAGAATCCCATGAATTAATATTTTTCTAGGCACAGTTATAGGAACCTTAGCAGTCAATTAGAATCAAGACAAAATATGCTAAGTGAATAAAAAAGAAATCTTATGTTCCTCTAACTTGTCTTATGTTCCTCTAACTTGTCTAAGAGCCTACAAAGGAGCAAGGACAAATCACGCACAATTATGTGTACCTGCCAACACTATTGACACCAGATGTAGTATAACTAAATTTTTACAAGTTCAACTATCCTTTTAGTTTCAACTCCATTATGTAGGTGACACTTACATAGTCAACGTGACATGTCAGGTTGTACAGGCTTTGGGGGGGCTGTTCCCATACACAATTTGTGTTAATCATTTCCATATAATTTGTCATAGGGGTTTAACTAGGCTAGTGCTAAGGACAACATTTTGTATTGGCGGACTTGGCTTTCTTTGAACCTGAGATAACCCACTATTAGCTGAAAACACATTCAGGACATTTCTCTTGTCCTTTTGTTGGGATTTTCTGAAATAATTATTTAATGATTAATAGTAACAAGGATGGGAACTTAACTCTTCGTAAGCGGGTAGAATGCTGTGTGTCCACGCTTGTTCAAGGGTGCAGCCCTCTGTTGCCTGTTTGAGCAAGTGGCTTTCTGGAAGCTCATATTAGAGATCTGCAGCAACACTGATGAAGATTGACAACCTTAAAATGGTTTGCTGAGTAGAGTTTAGAGGGAAATCTAGCGATGTGGGAGTTTTTGACAGGTAGAATGCAGGTAGATAGTTGGATAGTCTTTTTTTCCATTAATAGTTTATTGTCATTTTTTTTTTTTTTTTGGACAGAGACATATCCAATAATATACAGTCATGTTATACAATCATGTTATACAATTATAAACAACTGGTTTACATGGTTTCAACTGATGCCAAGGTATGTGAAATGAAGGAAAACATAGAAAAGAACAAAAAAGGGAGAACCAACATATACACAAACAGTGCTCAGCACAGTGCGCTAGGCTCCGAATACATTGAGGCAAATTCTAATACATAGTTGTTTTTAAATGTTATGATAGCGAAGAGGTCCGTTCTTAATTATTATTTTTTTTTATATGAGTTTTCTTTTGTGTTCCACCCACGGTAACCATATCTCATCTAGCATATGCCTCTGTCTAACATTCAGTGTCCCCATAAACTCCAGACTATGGTATAAGTCCACTCTGTCTTTAAATTTCTGAAGGGAGTGTGAGCTGGTACTCTTCCAGTGTAGGGCTATAAGATGGCTGACAGCCAGTGAGACACTTTGCAATAGTAGTATTTTCTAAGACACAATTGGTGTCATGCACTGTACTAGAAAGCAGAATAACATAGAGATTAGTAAGTGCCTAAAGTCTTGTATGAAGGTGTGTTTTGAGTTTTTAGAGAAGTGGACAGATTTTGCCCTTGGGTACAATCTTTATGGACCTTATGGAGAGCAACAGAATGGAAAAGGGTGTGTTGTGACTAGGGAAAGGATGAATAGACAGTTAGGATTCTTTGAACAAGTTTAAAGATTTAGGATCATAAAAGGTATACAGTACAGAGAAGAGGTAGAACTGTCCATAAAGATGAAGATACTGTGGAGAGTTGAAATTAGCACAGTCTGTAACAAGTATTTGCTAAACATTGCTTTAAGTGAAGTACAAGAGATGTAAATGTCTTCCTAATTCAGTAAGCTAAAGCACTATAGTTACAAGAACACATATATATATTTTTTTTTTTATTTTTTTTTATCAAAACAACATGTTCAGGTCTATAATAGTCAGAATACGGAGTATTGCGATCTTTATGACCAAAGAAGAAATATACTTGCTGCTTTGAAATCAAGAATTTATAATAAATTAAAATAATTGAAATTGTGGAATTTACATTTTATTTTCAAACTATATTACTATGTCACTGTGTAATTATACACAGGATTAAAAGTGCCAAAAATAAACACTTCTGCAAAGAGGAATTTTCTTTAAGTTTCCATTTGTTACTGAGTGACTTGTTCAGGTTGTTTTAGGATACAGATCAATAACTGCATTTTTTTACTGTATACCATGTTTAGGAAATGGAGTTCTAAACTGAAGATTTTGCAGTGAATCATGGGATTAATGTCCATTAACACATATTTAGTTGCAAACTAACTCCTGATATGTAGCATGACGACTTACAGCTGACAATGCCTCTGGCAATCTGCAATGTTTTTCAATAACTTTCCATTTTACTGACAAATAAGCTAGACGTAAAAGGGAATACATTAACAGCTTCACACCTCATTCAATTATGGAGTAAAAACTCCGACTTAAAGTTTACTTTAATAACATGAATTGGCAGTGACTTTTTGTCACCCATTTATCATCAAGTAGTTGTCGTATGTGTTCATTGTAACACGTAGAGATACTTGAAAAATTTTGTCTAGAAAGAGAATTTGATCAAATTCAAATTTGCTACATTTACTAGTCAATTTACACTGAGCTAAATAACACTGTAGATCAGAGGGAACCAAAAGCTAGACTCCAGATGTTGAAGGACTACAACTCCCATGATTCTTTGCTAGCTCTTATTCCTATTCATCACTAGTCTCTAGATTACGTATCTTGAGTAAAAAAAATATATGATTTCAAAAGCAGTGAAATGAATCCTTAAATTAAAATTTTTAGGTATTTAAAAACACTGAAATTATACTTTATTTTTTATTTGACTTACTTTTACTAATTGTTATTAATATGACATACCATACAAACAATGTTTTATTAAATAATTTCTTTCCTTTTTTATAAAAAAAAAAAAAATGACCATTAGTGTAATAAAATCAAAACAAAGGTCTAGGATTGGATTTTTATCACATGTTATATTATACTAGCTAGAATAACATTTACATCTATGTTATGATCTTAAAAGTATAATCTTTCAAGACCTGGAACAGCAATATGAGCCTTGATTACGTGGTTTGTCTTATAGAATTTCTGGAGATAAATTTCATTGGATGTGGCAACCCTTTTTCCATGTCTGCACAACTACTAACTATGACTCAGATCCTTGATATGTTTACCTATGACAATGGTCATTGTTTATGGACCCTTGGCAAGAAACATCTGCTTTAAACATCACTGAAAACTGATAGAATGTTAACCACAGCATTGGTAACATCGAATAGGCCATAATATTTTTATGATAGTTCCCCTATACTTTTGTACTATTATTTTATGAAAAGAAAAAAACAACCACCAAATATGCAGGGGTAACGTGTTAAATTATGAACTACTACTATTTTCAGAGTACATATTTTGAAATATAGAAGAATAAAAGACCTATGGAAAAAAAATGATATTCCTTGTTTACCGACCACCACCATTTGACGCATCGCAGAACAATTATTTCACCTGAGCCATCCCGACAAGCAGAATGGAAATTGGACAAATTGGATTCATTTTTTATTTTTGTTTTACATAGAATCAGTTTTAAAAAGTTTTGCTCATATTTACTAGAATAGGAAACTATAATGTTTTTCTTGTCTCAAAATTCAAAAGTGTCAACTGTATCCATATAACTCACACTAGGAAGTGTTGTTCGAGCTTGCACCCAAGATCCAGTGACAGTTTATACATTCATGATAACCTTCTTTTTAGTAATTCACCTATTCACTTTCTTTTAACACTTGTTAAGATATCTTCAAATCCTGTAGTGTCACTAGATCTAAAAGCCTAGGAATAAAATGCACTTTTATAAGGAATATTTTCCTATCCCCCCCACCCCCCCCAGTTAAATACTCTTGTCTATGAAGCTCTTGTTTTCAGTTACATTGTTGGCCGTTGCCTCTGTTGATCACTACTAGAAGTGATAAAACAACCTTTATCATAAATGTAGTCACGAGTGATGATATACAATGTGGCTTTTAAGTGATGTTCTTTAAGCATTCATGTCTCCACTTACACAGATCCTCCCCATTTGTCATTGTGTAAAGTGACACAGGGGAGAGCAGTTCCATTTTAAAAGCTCAACTGTGGCACTAAGCAAAATCAATGAGCAAACAATCTAACACAATTGGTCACATATTGATAGAATTAAACACTGCTGTTAACGTGACTTGGCATTGATCTGACAAAAAAACTCAGTCCAGGGTAAAAGTTGCCTGGAGCCTTTGGAGACTCAATATTTTTAAGCATTGAAGGTTAGAGAATGATCTGCTTTGGTGTTTGTTGATACACTTAAACCTCTCGTTATTTATTGTAATATTATAGTGTTTGTTGTCATCATACTTGATTTGATTTTGTAGTCATTTTATTCATTTAGTTGATCCATAGTAACAAATGTAAACTTTGCAGAATGTTAATGTGCTAAAGAGAATGTTTCCATTGATATTATAGTTTAAAAATATGGTAGGACAAAAGAAATATGCTAAATAAATACCCGCACTCCTATTATCACAATATAATAATTTAAAACATTTTATTAGTTAGTTATAACCTCATAGCAATTTATTTAAAGTCACTTTACTCGTCATAGTGTTTAATCCCCAAATTCTAAGAAAATAAAGGCTCTTCACTTGAGTTTGAACTGTCGGGAATTGAACTCAAAGTGATTTTTTTACAGTTTAGGATAATACCATTGACTATGCCCCTCAGGGCACTATAGTGCCAGGAAAACGAGTCATGTCATCCAGTGGGATCCAATGGGCCAGACATGCTAATTAGCAGACATGCTAATCCAAGAATTACAGTCATTCTTTTAAATTTAAAATTGTAAGAAAAATATGAAAGAAAAGTTGATATATGTTTTTGTGTACAGTATCTGGGCATATAAGCAAGAAAAAGAACTCTGGGCTTTTAATTACAGTAATGTTCTCTACAGTCTGCAACAAAAAAATTGACCTGGGTGTCACAATCTTTGTTTTTATTGTGGTAAGATTATACATAACATGTATTAGAACTTATGTGACATTTTCAACATACATCATCAACATTGCTAGAGAAGCATTAAGCCTTATTAAGGAACAAGTAGGTTACATAGATGAGGTCACTAAATAGACAACCACTTTTATATGAAGGGAGAACAAGTTAGATATGCGGGGTACGCCTGCTATAGAGTTTACACGCTAGAAACATGGTTCATCGGGTGAGATAGATTCAGAATATGCAATATTAGAGGTTTGCTCAATGGAGTATCAGGTTTGAATTGCTAGGGTGGCGTATCATAGGATATACAAGATACGCTACTTTTACAAGTGTTTCCACTAAGATACAATATACATGTGTCGGGTCAGCTAATATATCCAAGAGAAACACAATCAAAATCAATGGCAAAATGTTACCCTTTCTGTATTATAAATCAGGCACTTGGATCTCATGCCTCGCTTAACATACTCCATGCACGCTTAGGCTATGGAGCTAGCAAGGGGTATGAGCTTGTCAAAGAGCAGGCATTTTGGTTTATATCACCGAGGCCTGTGAGTGTACCAGAACAGTTCTGGTTATTAAGTACAGGCCGGTGGCTGCGGTACTTGGCTCCGCTAGGAGGAGGATGACTTATTGTCCTAGAGGCGTCGTAGCTTAGCTAACTGAGAGACAAGACAAAAGCCAAAATTAAAACAGGCTTATTTCGTGAGTTGTGTGTGCGGGTGCCGTCAGAGTCCAGCTAGTCAGTGTCCCCTTGTGCCCGCCGGGCGTTCAGCCAATTCCCTTGTGAGGTTTCCCTTTCAGGTGGTTAGACAGTTCATGCCATGGATGGTATGGTTCTTGTCCTCTCACCTTGCCCTTCCAGTTTCCAGTTCTGCGCGATCTGGGCACCGTTGTTTGCTGCCAGGTGGTGAAGATGCAAGGTCTCTGTACCCCCAGCTTGGAAGAAGAGTGGGCAAGGCGACCTGCTTTGACACCTAGTTGTGTTGCTTGAGGTGCAGGTGGACGTGCACTCTGCTGTGGGGATTTTGCTGGTTTAGGTGGGTGACTGGCTATGTTGGTGTCCTGATGGGATTGTGAGGCGGCAGAGGGTGGCATCACCCGAGATTTGTTGGCTAGTCGGTACCAGAATTATTGATATATTGCCTCAAACCTGTCGTTGAAGGATTCAAGTCACTCCTGTGTCTCCGTGCTGTGTAGCTTTTGCCGTGTTTCCTATTCGGCGGCCATTTTGTATTTGCCTCCTGGGTTTTGTGTCTGCTTGCTGATCGCTTTCCCCAGTGGGGACCGGGATAACCCCCACCAGTCCTGAGGTGGGGGGAGATCAGGGTATGTGGCAGATCCTATGTGCAACTATGCCGCGTGGTCCGGGCTATCAGCCGGTTCACCCTTCCGTCAGCGAGATGTGGGATCTCCGTATGGGATCTCAGCAGGTAAATTGCTTATGTAGTGTGAGCTTCCCCCTGGGCTTCAGGTAATCGTACGTAGCTGAATTGGGTTGTTGGCGGAACTGGCTGCCAGTTTTTTAGGCTAGTTTGGGGAGACCGTGCAGGAGCTCACTCGGTTTGCAGCCAGCCACCATGATGCCCAGGCCCCGCGCCCCGGGTGTCACAATCTCATCAGGTGCCAGCACTGCTCCCCTCATAAGGGGAGGCAAGCTGAACTCTTCTCCCCTTCTCAGGTTGTGCGGACCGAACACTCCAATTGGCCTCCCAATCTGAACAGGGAATCCTTACATACTTACAAATCAGGCCAGCGAATAGCTCCCTCTCCTGGTTCGCTCAGGCCAAAATTCACAAAGCCGTTTCTTCTCTGTAGAATCCTAGATGCTGCCTACTTGAATGACGTCATTTTTATTAATTCAAATGTTCAAATGTGATGTCACAGCCACCATTACATTGCCCACGTCATCCAGTTTACCCCATTATCAATCATATTGGAGTCGCATGAATGATGTAGACCAATCAGAACGTTTGTTATCCCTATCATTGCCCTATCATTGTTTCTGCCTTGATACATATTTAGTGCTTATAGTAAGTCTATCTTGATATTCTGATATTGACCTTGGCTTGTATTTGACTTTGCGTATCTTTGGTATCCTGACCCTGCTTGCTTCTGACTTTGGGAATTTCTGAAACAAATTATTTGTACACTTTGATAGAGCTTTCCACCAGGGCTCAATCATGATTTCTTTCGGCAAATCAGTCTGTTTGGTGCCTGTTTGGTGCTGGTAGAGCCAATATTGGTAAGTGCCAAATAAGGCAATGAAATCAGTTTTGTTTTAACAGGGGAGATGACATGGGGATGTACTATCAATGAAGAAAAGTTGTATAGTCAGTGAGAGATCCTCTATTTAAAATATATAAATATTTGAGAATACAATCTAAACTAAGGATTGTCTTGGAAGCAATAACGTTTTGTCTTTTAGATATTTTATTAAATAAAAAAAGAAATATAGACATATAAAATCTATTACAATAATTTATAGCAGAGTTTACAAGATTAAACTATATGATTGCAATATCATTAAAATAGAAAAACACCCTCTTGAACATATCACCATCTCTCAGTCATTAAATATTGAGCAACAGTGTCTGTCTCCAAATCTATCTAACATTTAAAAGGTACACATATTTATACCTTAGATGTTCATTTTAGGACCTCCTTTAACTTGGCAAAGATACAAGGCCATAACTAAAACCTAAGTCATGGGAAATTCCCTTACTTAGGACAAGATTGCATCTTAAAGTCTTATTGTTTATACTAAAACGTAAGGGTGCACACGTCATGGGAAATTCCTTGACTTAGGACAAGATGACGTGTTAAAGTCTGAACATCTTATCTTTTGTTTATACTAAAACGTAAGGGTGCATGGGAAATTCCCTAACTTAGGACAAGATGGCGTCTTAAAGTCTGATGACCTGTGCTTGCTGTTCCGTAAGTGTGTATTGTTCATTATTTATCTTTTTCTTCAAGAAACTATTATGTTTGAGAAATACTGCTTAAAGGAACACTATAGTCACCTAAATTACTTTAGCTAAATAAAGCAGTTTTAGTGTATAGATCATTCCCTTGCAATTTACCTCTCAATTCACTGTCATTTAGGAGTTAAATCACTTTGTTTCTGTTTATGCAGCCCTAGCCACACCTCCCCTGGCTATGATTGACAGAGCCTGCATGAAAAAAAAAACTGGTTTCATTTTCAAACAGATGTAGTTTACCTTAAATAATTGTATCTCAATCTCTAAATTGAACTTTAATCACATACAGGAGGCTCTTGCAGGGTCTAGCAAGCTATTAACATAGCAGGGGATAAGAAAAGCTTAATTAAACAGAACTTGAAATAAAGAAAGCCTAAATAGGGCTCTATTTACAGGAAGTGTTTATGGAAGGCTGTGCAAGTCACATGCATGGAGGTGTGAGTAGGGTTCATAAACAAAGGGATTTAACTCCTAAATGGCAGAGGATTGAGCAGTGAGGCTGCTGGGGCATGTTCTATTCACCAAAACTGCTTCATTAAGCTAAAGTTGTTCAGGTGACTATAGTGTCCCTTTAAATCATGACTTTGTGGGGCATATAGATTATATACTGGTAACTTCCAGATCATTACATATAAAATATTTTCATAATTCTCTTTGTATATCCTGGACCACTTCTGGACCTGCCAATAAGTATTTATTAAGGAGCTATGTGCATTAGTTGTAAAGTATTCTGAATTTTTTAAAATTACAATCATGGAAAGCAAGAAGAAATAAATGTACTGGAAGAGCTGATCCTGGATAGGTGCAAGGAGGCGGATTTTAAGGGTGTGCAGTGATACATTTGGAAGGACCACCCTCTCCTGATCGGCACTGAGCAGCAGAGCTGGTAGGAAAAAGTTACAAGCTAACAAGCTGTTTGAGGACAACATGCCATGTAGTTGTCAGCTTGTAACCTTTTCCATCCAGCTCGGCTGCCCAGTGCCCACCGTGAGGGGTGGAGTCTAATGTCAGGAGGCGAAAACTAGCTCTGCACATTCCGCCGATGTGTTTATTTGCACCCACCCAGGAACGGCACTGTTTACTTGGAGACATAAGGGAGATGCAACAGGATTGAGCTCACTGTTCAGGTAGTTTTTTTTGTACATCTTTATGAAAGAATTAACCAATTTAAACGTGTCGTCATATAACAATATTGCTAAGAAACAAATGTGGAAGGTGCTCAAAAAGTGAAAAATAAAGTTCTGATTGCTGCATAGCCCCCTAAACTCTGTGCTTTCTCAACACAGCAATACTAAAAGTAACCAATACACAATAGTGATGCTCCTAAAATATCAAGATGTGTTTCACAACTAAAATACCGACTGGGGGAAGCATTATTAATTTATGTATTCATTTATTTCCCATTAAAAAGGGTAGCCACAATTATACTGTTTCTTGTCTGCATTGTATCTTCCTTATCCTGCACACAGGATGCATTTATCCTGCTTTATGAGATTTGACTGCACCTTTTTCAGCTAATGCTAAGCTACCCATTTTTTCTTTTTCTTCCCGGAAAAGGGTTGCCATATTATTTTTTTCTCTTTTATAGGTTTAATTTCCATTAAATGACTGCACATGATCATTAATATAATTGTTCTGCACTAGATAGTGTATTATTTATCTTCTTTTTTTCATGTTCTTATATTCATTGGAAGATTGAGATAAGTATTCTCAGTATTAATATTTTAAGGGCACCCTTATTGTGCATTGGTTAATATAACAATATTGAATACTGAATTTTCACTGGAGAGCAAACCAACATAAATTATATGGAGTAGCAAGTTTGTGCTGCAGATACTCAATGACTGGCATTAACCAATTTCTTAGGGGAAAATCTAAGTAGACCTTATCTCTGTACACAGCACAGAATTTGAAATATATTTTTCAACATGTAATCCAAATGAGATATTAGGTTCCAACCACATGCTGAGATGTACCAAAATATATAGTGTAATAACATACTCAGGAATATATTGAGGACTAGTGATGTCCCAAACGGTTTGCCGAACGGTTCGCCACGGATGGCGAACATATGCGCTGTTCGGTCCGCCCCCTATGTCATCATTGAGTAAACTTTGACCCTGTACCTCACAGTCAGCAGACACATTCCAGCCAATCAGCAGCAGACCCTCCCTCCCACCTCCTGGACAGTATCCATTTTACATTCATTGTGAAACTGCATTCTTAGTGAGCTGTCCAGGAGGTGGGAGGGTCTGGGAGGGAGGGTCTGCTGCTGATTGGCTGGAATGTGTCTGCAGACTGTGAGGTACAGGGTCAAAGTTTACTCAATGATGACGAATAGGGGGTGGACCGAACAGCGCATATGTTCGCCATCCGTGGCGAACCGTTCGGGACATCACTATTGAGGACTTCAAGGTGGTAGAATATGTAGAATCACATAGTTTTTGTTTAGCTTTAAGTCTTTTTTTTTCTTTAAGCATTGGGTGGCCACTTTTCCAGGATATGAATAAATGATGCTATCTAGTTCCAGTTTATGGGTATACAAAGAATGTGACACATGCTTTCTAAAATAACTTTTTATTGAAAGAGTTGCACAGATTAACAAAGCAGTGGATAGTATGACTCTAAAAATTCACTTGTTTTCCTGCTGTTGCCAAAGCTTCAGTTTTTGAGTTATCAGACTCTATATTTTCACTAATTATTAATTGCTTCTCTATAATTTAAAACATCTAATAGCTTTGCTCCTAACATTTTAATTCTAAATCTGGTCACATAAAGTGCATTTTGCTAACGCATATTTATATGAACCCATTTCCAATAAATATATTTTGCTAAATGGAAATTTACCAAAATAACATAGATACAAAAAGTCAATAGCATAATGGATCTGTGATAATGTCATTTTTTCCCACGAAGCAATAGAACAATGCAGTTTACTTAGCACTATTTATTTGTATGCTGTTTATAATGATATGCTGTATAATACAATGTAGTTAAATGGTATTTTTAGCGATATGCACACATTATGTTTACCGACCTTTAAGGGACACTATAGTCACCAAAACAACTTTTGCTTAATAAAGCAGTTTTGGTGTATATATCATGCCCCTGCAGTCTCACTGCGCAATTCTCTTCAATGTAGGGTTAAATCACATTGCTTATGCAGCCCTACTCACACCTCCCTGCATGTGACTTGAACAGCCTTCCTAAACACTTCCTTTATAGAGTCATCTAATGTTTAAACTTCCTTTATTGCAAATTCAGTTTAATTTAGAATTTATTATCTCTTGCGCTGTTAATAGCTTTATTAATTTATTAAAATTAAATAAGACAGTGAGTAAACAAGTGCTCTAAAGCACTATACAACAAAGTAGATTAAAGCTGCTAGATACAATAAAAAACGTTCCCAAGTTTTAGAAAACGTAGACAAGAAATAAAGTTAAATTAGTATCGGCGCTTAGTAGATATTCCCTTATTATCCAAATGTGGGAAACAACATGAAATGCAATAATATTATAGTTAACTGAAGAGTTCCAATATCAGTTTATGGAAGGATATGTCCAAATAATTTCAGGAATTTGTAACTGATGCAAGATAATCTGTACGTTCTGCAGTCGAAGTCTGTGTCATTCAATGAAACTTAGTATCCCACCTGATCAGTAGGCTGATTGCGGGCTGGGAGCTGCTGGCTCTGTTTACTCCTTACTAAAATGGCCTTAAAGCACTTCTCATGGTTACTTGACTTTCCTTTACTGATGTTTTGCCAGATATAGACCTTTGTAAAATTCTCTATAAAAAGTGAATTTAGAGTGAATTTAAAACAAAAAAACTGAACTAGACATGTTTTCCAAGTTAGGTGTGTTTTCAATTCATCTATTTTGGCCCTAAATGTTACACTTTTGAACATTCAAATTTCAGTGTATAACCGTGTAAGGAACTCTGAAGAAGCAGGTGATTACAGCTTCTATTTTAACTCTTTATCCCTTTAAGGACCAAACCTCTGGAATAAAAGGGAATCATGACATGTCACAGGGGTTAAAAATTTTCATCAATACAATATTTTGAACTATTAGAAAACCTGTATGCATATGGCTATGCTATTTTAGAAATGATTGCACCTCTCGATTAAACGGTAAAAGTGCATAAAGATATAGGACTCCATTAGCAATCCACACAAGCAAAATTCTTTTTCGATTTTGTTACCCAGCTGTTTAACAAAACAGAACACTCTGTGTCTTTTTTATTTAATGTACAAGAGTATTGCTTGTCTCGCTAACAATTTTGTTGGTTTCTTCATATTCTTGTTTTGGTTATAATCTTTGGATATTGAATTTTACATGCTTTAAATTAAATATTGGATTTAATGCAGTGGAAGAACAAAGAGTGTTAAAATGCTTAATTCAAGTAGGTAAAAGCCTCGGGGCATTTAAAGCTTGGCTCATATCAAGTTAATATTGCATTAAGCATTCTCTTATTGCACAGGATGCTTATTTGTAATGTCTGTGGGGAGGATTGCTTCGAAAGATTTCAATTTCAATAAACAGATTATGCAGTCGTGCCGTATACAATAAGGAAGGTAGTAATGAATTGGTTATCAAGTCCCTTGCCATTCCATTGGTATTTTTTTTAATTTTGTAAATAACATCAGCAGAGTTCTGAGGGAAGTGTTTACGTACTTATTTATTATTGATTTTTTTTATATACAAAAACGCATTTAATGGTAGAATTTATTGTGAACAAATAAATCTGAACCCGGGGAAAATCACCGGCTGCCTGAAACAAATATTATGAAATAGGATGAAAGTGAATTAAACAGTAAGGCTTTAAATAAAGTCATAGATTATTGATAGGTTCTTATTACTGATATTGTTTTTTAATATTAGACGAATAAATTGTGTATATTACTCCCAGTTTGTTTCGTATGTTAAATGAATATTAGCAAATTGCTTACGAACTCAAAAACCCTTCAGTTGTTAGAACACAAACCTTAATAATTATTTGAACTAGAAAAGACAAACATTGTTGGGTGGAGGGGGTATTTTAATTCATCAAATTAGTATATGATTTAACAAGGTTATTAACTAAAGTGAGATTTCAAAGGGAATTTCACACTTAATACCAAAAGAGCTGAACTGAAAACGTAGTTTATTTAGAGAATGTTTCCAGTTCTGCTATTTTCACCTTAAACCCACTTTAAATTCACCTTGAATTATCACTTTAGTGGATAACCATACACGAAACAAGAGCATTCTGCTACTGATCTACTGACCTATTGTATTACCTAATTTTATGACCATGTCATGGATTGCTTATTGTACACCTTTAATAATATTATATGTATTTACTATTATTATTGCAGTAATCATGCAATCGTCTATTGTATATAATAATTATACTGTGGGATTCTAAGCATTTGGTTTGATATATATACTCCCATTTCATATTTGTATTCCCCCTCCCCCCTCTTTTTTGTGTTTGTTGTTTGATCTTGTTTAAAATTCTTTGTATTATTACTAAATCTCAATAATAAAACATTGGACTTGAAATAAGAGAAACATAGAAACATAGAATGTGACGGCAGATAAGAACCATTCGGCCCATCTAGTCTGCCCAATTTTCTAAATACCTTATCTTATAGTTAGGATAGCTTTATGCCTATGCCACGCATGCTTAAATTCCTTTACTGTGTTAACTTCTACCACTTCAGCTGGAAGGCTATTACTTGCATCCACTACCCTCTCAGTAAAGTAATACTTCCTGAAATTATTTTTAGACCTTTTCCTCTCTAATTTAAGACTATGTCCTCTTGTTTTGATAGTTTCTTCTTTTAAATATGGTCTCCTCCTTTACTGTGTTGATTCCCTTTATGTATTTAAATGTTTCTATCATATCCCCCCTGTCTCGTCTTTCCTCCAAGCTATACATGTTAAGATCCTTTAAGAGCATTTTGCATGTGGTTTTATCCACTAAAGTGGAGATTTTGGAGGACAGACAAGGAGATATCAAAGACCAACATTTGGAAAAATTCTCTAACTCAAAAATCTTAGCCTAAAAAGTTCAATCCTATTGGCAAATCTTCACATGTTGACATTTTGGTGAATGAATGCCCAAGTTCTCAACATGACTTCTCAATGCATACTTGATTTGATATAATGTAATATGCTCAAATTCTGAACTTCACTTGAAAATGAACATAATTTAGAAAAATGACACTTAGAAGTATCAGAATGTTGTTAATACATTCTATGTAATACATTAGAAGGATAGACAGAATGAACCCGCGGATTTCATAGGACGTCCATATACAGCAAACTGAATTCACACAGTTCAGTATTTACACTTTGACCATATATATGAGCTTTAAAATCTCATATAATAATAATTGTAAAACTGTATATAATATCTGCTTTCATACAACCAAAAGTGAATTTTATATATTTTAAAAGGGGAAAAAAGCCAATAAATACTATTAATTAAAATTATATATCAAAATTTATACATTAGAAAAAATGCAAATAAAAATATAAAAACATAAATTATTACTAATGTGCTCTCAAATTGAGAAGGGGCATTAAAGAGTACATATACATGAATAACAAAATTCTATTGATTATATTGACTGACCTGTTAGAATCTGACAGTTCAACATTACATATTTGTACAGAGAATGATCATATTTAACATATGATTTTCTGAGAAAATTCAGATGTGAACATATATCTCCAGGTATAAAATCTGTATTTAATTATTAAATAGTAATTGCTCATATATAAGGATATGACTAGATATAGATGATAATGATACACTTTTAACCTATGCCTTATTGGGGAGAGCTGCACTAGACCAGGGCAGACAACCTTTGACACTCCAAATATTTTGAACTTCCTCTCCCATAATACTCTCACAGCCATAATGCTGGTAAAGAATCCAGGGAGATCATGTTCACAACATCTGGAATGCCAAAGGTAGCCTGCCCTTGCACTAGTCAGAGGACAAGCTGGATTATGTGAGACACTGATATAAGAAGGGGTGTTACTCACATAGTTCACGTCATTGCCTGAATACTTGGTTTTAATAGATTGTGAAGAAATTTTGCGATAAAGTAAACAAATATTTTTGCATGAATGAGAATTTATTTTTTATGTGCCAATTTGTATTTGTCCACAGTATATGTAATGAGTGGGTGGGGTCAATTGATGCAAGCCCAACAGAATACACTTATGGCTGGGTTTTGTTAAATTAATGCTTACAACATTGACAATGATGTAAAACGTAAATGAAGAATTTGTATTAAGGGAAAGAAAAAAAGAGGGGAAAAAGTCTCAACATTTAAGAAGTATAGAAATGCTCAGTTGTATACCAAGGACAGACAATTATTTGAAATGGAAAAAAGATCATCGAATAAACAATAAATCTAAAATCATTATAATAGAGATAGTACCTGTATCCAACGGACATTATCATATTGCCAAGAGAGGTAACCACGACTACTTGTTGATAATATGGTTACTTGGCTAATATGGTTACTAGCGGTATTAACGTGTTCAGAGACCTAATTTTATAGCATAGTTCCCCTACATAATATTTTTTGAGGTAGGAAGTAATAAAAAAATATTTCTTACATTTTATTTAACAAAGGATTGCCATCTTTGAGTTGGTAATACACCAGCTCACCAGTAAATGTAACTGAAGCATTTACTTGCACACAACTACCTCCACAGAACTTCCAGGAGCCCCAACATTTTCCCCAGATGTGGTAATATTGCTCTTGAATGATCTGGCATTTTCTTCACACGATGGTGTTTGCCTGGCAGTCTTCCTAAGCCATGAGCACATAATGGGTTTTTGGAGATTTGACAGGTTTGCATGCAGTATATGGCAACATTAAATTTAAAATAATGTAAAAAAAAAAAGAAAGAACAAAAAAAAAAAAATAGAAATTTTAAATAGAAGCAAAAATCTCAAGAGCCACTATTCCTCTTCAAGATAAAATATGAAACTATTTTCAATCCTCACACACTAAATATTGATTATAACTAACTGCTTTCTCAAAAATGATATACAGCTGTTCTACATGAACAGAACCATGCACACTTCAAGGCCAGATATTGATATTTGGTCATTAAATGGTCAAACTTGGCATTATTAACTGTGATGATTTCATATAATATGGATAAACCTTTTGAAATTTCAAATAAACCTAAAGAACAGTGTGATGTTAAACTGGCTACAAATTGTGTTTAGTTGGCACATGCTGACAGTTTGAATTCTGACATAATCCTTAAGAATAAATACTATGACAAATGGAGGCTGATGCCAATTTCGTTTTGTATAATGGAGTTCGAGTAATGACAGTACAATAACATAATAGAATTCAATGAAGCTTTCACTCGGCTGCACTTTAAGTGAAACGAAAATCTTACAAACGAGAGGACAATAAAATAATGATTTGTAAAAAGGATAAAGGAGTATTGTTATCTAAGACTATTAGTGACATAACACACTATGAATGCACTTAAATTAATAGCAACTTGTTTTTTCTGCTTTTTTTCTAGTATTTAATAGTTTTCAATTACTTTTGATGCTTACAATGAAAAATATAAAAATGCGGAATAAATAAATAAATAAATAAAAATATATATATATATACATATATATATATATATATATATATATATATATATATTAGACTTGTTACTGCGATGTTAAGTGATGGAAAGGCTAAGAGCTGAGCTGTTACAATTTACTTTGGTATATATGTGAAGTGAAAGGTTTAGACTATTATGTATTTTCATTATCATTTAATCCTGTTAAATCCAGCAGGTCTAACCACAGCTTTTTTATGTGTTATGTATTTACCTTTCAATACCACACTTATCTGCAGAAAGGTTAATATCCATTAACTGCCATACCATCGTTGTTTTCTGATTAAAAAACAGAGCAACATTAAGTAATTGTATTTTATAAAATGTTATTCAGAGATGGAAAAGAACTGAATGGTAGACTCAAGGTCACATGTAACATTTGGGGTTATTCTCCTTTTGTTTTATTTTAATGCTTGATTAATGTAAAAAATAAAATAAAACAATCAAACAGCTTGGTTGCTAACAAGAACTACAGATAGCATAATGTATACTTGCCAACTGTCCCATTGTTGCTGGGGCAGTCCTATGGTTTGGGCTCTTGTTCCTGCAAAAATGGGTACCAGGATCCGTCCCACATTCATGCCGGTGCCCTTGTCCACTGACTGTTTCTCTGTGCCGCTGCTGTGATAGCAGAAAGTTAAAAACTTAATTTACTGAAAGCAGAGAGAAACACAGGTGAGAGAGTCCTTTTACTGTCACAAGAGGGAGAGCAATGACACACAGATCCATGGTGGATCACCAGGACACGGGCACCTGACATGAGGCTGGGCAAGTACCATGTCATGTTCCACAATCTTATTTTATTAATATAGTGTGGCAAGCTGGTAATGTGGCAGAGTCCTAGGAGCAACAAAAATGGGTCGCAAGAGAATACTGAGAACGGGCAGCAGCTGAAATATCCTGCCCTTCGGTTGGTCCCCGCTCAGTTCTCAAGCTGATTTTTGCTCATCTTGTGCCATTACAGAGAGAACATATCTGAAGCATATCAGACTGGTCCCACCCATACGGGCAGTCCAGATCCGAAATGCCAGCAAGTTCTCTCTGCACGAGAGATACAGCAACCCCAGACGATCGTTTCAGCCTTGTTAGGCATCATCAGTGAGGCATAGCTGATATCTCCCTAGGCACCGTGAGCAAGGGGTCCACGTCTGGATTATCCCTTTAAACTTGTAGAGAGTCAAAAATGGGTCGCAAGAGAATACTGAGAACGGGCAGCAGCTGAAATAGCCTGCCCTTCGGTCGGTCCCCGCTCAGTTCTCAAGCTGATTTTTGCTCATCTTGTGCCATTACAGAGAGAACATATCTGAAGCATATCAGACTGGTCCCACCCATACAGGCAGTCCAGATCCGAAATGCCAGCAAGTTCTCTCTGCACGAGAGATACAGCAACCCCAGACGATCGTTTCAGCCTTGTTAGGCATCATCAGTGAGGCATAGCTGATATCTCCCTAGGCACCGTGAGCAAGGGGTCCACGTCTGGATTATCCCTTTAAACTTGTAGAGAGTCAAAAATGGGTCGCAAGAGAATACTGAGGACGGGCAGCAGCTGAAATAGCCTGCCCTTCGGTCGGTCCCCGCTCAGTTCTCAAGCTGATTTTTGCTCATCTTGTGCCATTACAGAGAGAACATATCTGAAGCATATCAGACTGGTCCCACCCATACAGGCAGTCCAGATCCGAAATGCCAGCAAGTTCTCTCTGCACGAGAGATACAGCAACCCCAGACGATCGTTTCAGCCTTATTAGGCTGAAAAATCAAAAAATTTTCTCTGAAAAAAAAGTGTACATTTAAAAATGATAATTAGGGCACAGAAGAAGCAACAGATGGAAAAGAAAAGCTGACAGATCTAATAAATTGCTCCAAATAATCGCTAAAAATTAGATGTAAAAAAGTATCTGGACTGTGTGATAAATCTTCCCCAAAGTATGCCTGTAAATTTTTTAACTTTGCAGAATGTTATAGTAGTCTAACATCTTGAATGGATAGAGGCACTCTTCCCTCAAGGAGTTACGCCATTCTCGAAAGTGTAACCCCTAAGTTGCCTCCAGCGAGGATGTTCACATTACTCATGTGGCATCCAGCTTAAGAATTTTCATTTACAGGAAGCACGGAGGGCCAGCGGGCAAGGGCGTTGCTGATTGGTTGACAGCGGTCAGCTGGCGCTGTCAGCCAATCAGTGACTCCCCATTCACAAAACTGGCTTGCAAAGAAACGTACCTTTTGCAAATCAGTTTTGTGGATGTGGTATCACTGATTGGCTGAGAACATCAGCTGACTTCTCTCCAACAATCAGTGGCATCCCTGCCCGGCAGCACTCTGTGCTTTCTATAGTGAAAATTCAGAAGCCGGATGCCGCCAGGGGAGGAGTGGAGACGAACACTGGAGACAACTTTGGAGTTAAACCTTTCGAGAATACTCTGGCTTTTCTATTTCATTTTATACACGATAAAGCTACAGATAATAAATAATGGAATGTCAGATCCCAATAAATTATATACATTTGCTACTCTTTTTTGTTACTTGTTACATCATCTATGAAATTAGTTGCTTGCTTGAAGAAGTGTTTGAAAACTTACTTTGGAAAAATCTAACTTGCTTGTGGGGATTTCATTATTCAGTTATGCAGTAACGCTCGTCATTACCTTGTGCTCTAGACTAGTAATATATATCCCTATTGTGGGGTCTCTGAAGAATGCCACTTCCGTGATGTAGTCTAAAACAATTTTCATACTGTATTTTTAATATCAGTTTATCTATGACAGATGAAAAGTTGAGCAGTAAATACTCATCTAGAGATTTAAGGTTGTTCTATTTTATTCTACACTTATATGTAACCTGCAGAGTTATTCACTAAACCATGAACTGTTGGGAATTTACCAGAGAACTGTGATTTTAAGTCTTAAATAGCTGAGCTAGAAATATAGCTGACTTGTAAAAATCTTCCAATTCAACTATTATGTCCTAGAGAATTTACAAATCTCTGGTGAATTTCTGGCAATTCACAGTCTAGTAAATAACCTTGCCAATGACTGTTTCTGTATTTTTTTAAAAACATATGGAAAGAATAGATTTACAAAAAAAAAAGACTATAACCCTAAAACACCTAGTCCAAGTTATACCGTTCATACATTAGCGATATATAACGAAATATATAAAGAAAGGAAGTATTTTTTTTAGAATTAAACCCATATGACCTAAGCATGTTATTGTTTTAGTTGGGTTCATTTATTATTGGTTTAAACTATTACCTTCCCTATTGCTCACTAGTTAGAGTAGAAAAGTGGAAATCTTTCCACTGCCGAATGGATGAGGAAAATAGAGTAACATGTGATCTTCAGGGAACGTTTAATTAATTAATTAGTGTGTTTTTATTTCGCACAAAAAAAACCTGAATTTTATGTGAGCATTTATTATTATTATTATTATTATTATTATTATTATTATTGCCATTTATATAGCGCCAACAGATTCTGTAGCACTTTACAATATTATGAGAGGGGAGATTTAACTATAAATTGGACAATTACTAGAAAACTTACCGGAACGATAGGTTGAAGAAGACCCTGCTCAAACGAGCTTACAGTCTATAGGAGGTGAGGTATAAAACACATTAGGACAGGAAATAGCAATCAAATAAGGTGGGAGTGAAGCAGAGCTGGGGTTGAGAGTAAAGCGCTGCTCTTTAGGAGAGAGCAAGAGACAGGTATGTGATGTAGAGGTTACTCTAAGAGGCCGTAAGCTTTCCTAAAGAGATGGGTTTTAAGGCATTTCTTAAACTATTGAAGACTAGGGGAGAGTCTGATGGCGGTAGGCAGGCTATTCCATAGGAAGGAAACTGCCCACAAGAAGTCCTGCAAGCATGAGTTGGCCGTACAGGTGCAAGCAGCGGACAGGAGAAGGTCACAGACAGAGAGGAGAGACCGAGAAGAGGCATACCTATAGATCTGTGAAGAGATATAAGAGGGGGCTAGAATTGTTCAATGCTTTATAGGTATGGGTTAGCACTTTGAGTTGACTCCTATAGGATACAGGAAGCCAATGTAAGGACTGACAGAGGGGTGAGGTGTGAGAGGACCGACTAGAGAGGAAAATCAGTCTGGCGGCACCATTCATTACATACTGTAGCGGGGCAATACGGCTTTTGGGAAGACCAATTAGGAGAGGGTTACAATAATCCTTGGTAGCATCTTATCGTAAGAAAGGGGTGGATGCAGGCTATGTTTTTAAGAAGGAATCTACAGGATTTAGCAACATACTAGATATGAGGCTCAAAGGTGAGGACAGAATCAAGTATGATGCCAAGACAGTGCACTTGCAAGGATGGACCTATGTGGATACCACTAACTTGAAGGGAGAGCAAAAGAGCTCAGTTTTAGAAAGAATGAGTTTCAGAAAGCGTTAGGACATCCAGTCAGAGATGAAAAAAAGGCAAGCAGTGACACGTTGCAGGACAGGGGAGAGGTCTGGGGAGTAGAGATATATCTGGGTGTCAGTATAAAAAAAAAATAGAAGGGGACCAAGGACAGAGCCTTGGGGGACTCCAGCCGGGACAGGACGAGGGGAGGAGGTATCATTAGAATTGGAGACATAAGAAGAAAAACCACGAGAGGACAGAGTCACAGAGACCAAGTGATTGAAGAGTTTGAAGAAGAAGAGCATGATCAACGGTGTCAAAGGCAGCAAAGAGGTCAAGAAGAATTAGTATGGAGTAGTGGCTTTTGGATTTAGCTGTGATTAGGTCATTAGTAACTTTGATAAGAGCAGTCGCAGTAGAGTGGTAGAGTGGAAAGGGCGGAAGCCAGATTGAAGAGGGTCAAGGAGAGAGTTGGAATTGAGGAAGTGAGACATACGGATAAAGACAAGTCTTTCCACAAGCTTTGAGGAAAAAGGGAGCAGGGATATGGGATGATAGTTAGTGGGGGAGGACGGTTCAAGAGATGCTTTTTTCAGGATAGGTACTACAGTGGCATGTTTAAGGTCAGCTGGGACAACGCCAGAAGAGAGAGAGCAGATGAAGATGTGTGTTAAGGAAGGCACAAGACAGGGGAGAGAGATCTGATAAAATGAGATGGGACAGGATCGAGCAGGCAAGTGGTGGGGCAAGAGGAAAGGAGAAGCATAACCACCTCTTGTTAAGTAGCCAGGGAGAAAGTCTGAAGTATAGGAAAGGCATGATCTATGTGTGGTTGAGAAAGAGAACGGCAAGGTGGAGAGAATTCTCTTCTTAGCTGTTCAATCATGTCGGTATAGTAGCATGCAAAGCTATCAGCTGTAAGGTTAGTTTGGGGGGTGGCCACAGCAGGGCAAAGAAGTTAAAAGTGTCAAAGAGACGCCTGGGATTGTGGGAGCATGAACTAATGAGAGAGAAAAAGTATGACTGTTTGGCAAGGGTAAGGACTGCGCTGTATGAAAAAAATATGAATCTATTATGGAGATAGTCTGCCTGGGTACAAGACATCCTCCAGGAGCGTTCAGCACAACAGTGCATGTTTGGAGCGGGGCTGCAACGTTCAAGGCAGAGGTAAGGGGAGTGTTATATGTGGAGATGGCTAGTTAGGGACAGGAGAAGGGATGGATAGCATTTGTAAATCAATATCAGCTGACAGCTCCTGGAGGTCAATAGAATTAAGGTACCTTCTGAGTTGAGGGGGGTTAGGTTGAAGTTGTTGGATAAGGGGATACTTGAGAGCAAACAATAAGAGGTGTTGATCAGAGAGATGAAATGGAGTGTTGCAGATATTAGATACTGAACATGCATAGGGGGTCAAGGGTATTGCCAGCTACATGGGTGGGAGAATTAGCCCACTGTGATAGCCTGAGGGAGGAAGTAATTAACCCCTTAGTGACCAGACCGTTTTTCAAGTTTCTTACCGTTAAGTACCAGGGCTCTTTTTACATTTCTGAGGTGTTTGTGTTTAGCTGTAATTTTCCTCTTACTCATTCACTGTACCCACACATATTATATACCATTTTTCTTGCCATTAAATGGTTATTCTAAAGATACTATTATTTTCATCATATCATATAATTTACTAGAAAAGTTTTTATAAAATATGATGAAAATTTTTTAAAAAAACACACTTTTTCGAACTTTGACCCCCAAAATCTGTTACGCATCTACAACCGTCAAAATACACCCATGCTAAATAGTTTCTAAATGTTGTTCTGAGTTTAGAAATACCCAATGTTAACACGTTCTTAGCTTTTTTTGGAAAGTTATAGGGCTATAAGTACAAGTAGTACTTTGTATGCACGTTACATTGTAACACTGATATCTGTCAGGAATCCCTGAATAACCCTTCACATGCATATATTTTTTTTTTAAAAAGGACAGCCTAAGGTATAAACTTGGGGTATTTTTACTCTTTTTGTGCTCTTTTTACCACCAATCTATGCCAAATTAAAAAAAAATAATAATTGGTGATTTTTTTGATACACATAGCAATTTAAGAATACATTTATGGAGAACTTTAGGGGTTACTGCCAAAGAACCCCCCAATATGTGTTCAGCAAAATCTCCTGAGTACAGTAATACCCCCCATGTATAGGTGTGTTTGGTTCTCTGGGGGCTAAAAGACCTTATTTGAAGGGTGCGCATTTCAGTTTTCCAACTTGGAATTTTCTCAGCTGGCCATCATGCACCCATGTCCTATATGGGACATTTCTGAAGCGGGCCAATGTAATTTACCCCATCAAACCATACATTTTTAAAAAGTAGACACCCTAGGGTATTTCAAATGGTGGTATTTTAACACTTTCCATGCACTAATTCTAGCACCAGTCTTTGTCAAATGTTTGGGTAGTCATTTTTTTGTGTTATTTTTCTCTCACATTGTACTTGAGGCATGGATTCTCCATTCCTGTTATGGGTTACTGACAAAGAACACCCCAATATGTGTTCAGCAACACCTCCTGAGTACAGTGATACCACCGATGTATAGGTGTGTCAGGTTCTCTGGGGGCTAAAAGACCTTATTTGGAGTGTGCGCATTCCAGTTTTCCAATTTGGAGTTTTCACAGCTGGTCATCATGCACCCATGTCCTATTTGGGACATTTCTGAAGTCGGCCAATGTAATTTACCTCCATCAAACCATACATTTTTGAACAATAGACACTCTAGGGCAGGGATAGGCAATCATTTAGTAGTACTATGCCAAATGGATATTTTAAAGTCACTTGGCGTGCCAGAACTATTTTTTTTTAAATTAAAGTGTTTATGTTACCATATTCTGCTTGTGTTATTTGTGGGTCCTCCAATTGCTTTGTAGTGTTGTATTTATACCTATGTGGGCAGTTATATTGAACACACCATGTAAACATTCACAGTGCAGGTGGAAAAAGTATGTGAACCCCTATACTACATATCCAAGAGCTAATTGGAGTGAGATGTCAGCCAGCTGGAGTCCAATCGGTGAGATGAGATTGGAGGTGTTGGTTACAGCTGCCCTATAAAAAACACACGCCAGTTCTGGGTTTGCTTTTCACAAGAAGCATTGCCTGATGTGAATGATGCCTCGCACAAAAGAGCTCTCAGAAGACCTACGATTAAGAATTGTTGACTTGCATAAAGCTGGAAAGGGTTCTAAAAGTATCTCCAAAATCCTTGCTGTTCATCATCAGTCCACGGTAAGACAAATTGTCCATAAATGGAGAAAGTTCAGCACTGCTGCTACTCTCCCTAGGAGTGGCCGTCCTGTAAAGATGACTGCAAGAGCACAGTGCAGACTGATCAATGAGGTGAAGAAGAATCCTAGAGTGTCAGCTAAAGACTTACAAAAGTCACTGGCAATCTACAATACGTAAAACAATAAACAAGAATGGATTTCATGAGAGGATACCACAGAGGAAGCCACTGCTGTCCAAACAAAACATTGCTGCACGTTTACAGTTTGCACAAGAGCACCTGGATGTTCAACAGTAGTACTGGCAAAATATTCTGTGGACAGATGAAACCAAAGTTGAGTTGTTTGGAAGAAACACACAACACTATGTGTGTCGAAAAAAAGGCACAGCACACCAACATCATGGTGGTGGGGGCATCATGGTTTGGGGCTGTTTTGCTGCATCAGGGCCTGGACGGATTGCTATCATCGAAGGAAAAACAAATTCCCAAGTTTATCAAGACATTTTGCAGGAGAACTTAAGGCCATCTGTCTACCAGCTGAAGCTCAACAGAAGATGGGTGTTGCAACAGGACAATGACCCAAAGCATAGAAGTAAATCAACAACAGAATGGCTTAAACAGAAGAAAATACGCCTTCTGAAGTGGCCCAGTCAGAGTCCTGACCTCAACCCGATTGAGATGCTGTGGCATGACTTCAAGAAAGCGATTCACACCAGACATCCCAAGAATATTTCTGAACTGAAACAGTTCTGTAAAGAGGAATGGTCAAGAATTACTCCTGACCGTTGTGCACGTCTGAGCTGCAACTACAGGAAACGTTTGGTTGAAGTTATTGCTGCCAAAGGAGGTTCAACCAGTTATTAAATCCAAGGGTTCACATACTTGCACCTGCACTGTGAATGTTTACATGGTGTGTTCAATAAAAACATGGCAACATTTCATTCTTTGTGTGTTATTAGTTTAAGCAGACTGTGATTGTCAATTGTTGTGATCACATTTTATGACCAATTTGTGCAGAAATCCATATCATTCCAAAGGGTTCACATACTTTTTCTTGCAACTCAACCTGCATCTCTCTACTCACTGATCCGTGGGTTAGCAGCTGCACAGCACAGAGAATCCAGACAGCAGCTGCCAGCCTGCAGAGACAGCCTACAGCGAAGTCTCCAGAGTATAACAATACCCCCCATGTACAGGTTTTATGGGGATAGGGTAAAGGCTGCAGGGAGACATGGGGACACTGAGACACTAGGTGACACTGTGAGACATGGGGACACAGAGAGACCTCTGGGGACACCAAGACACATGGAGACACGGGGAGACAGACACACATGGGGACACTGAGACATGGGAGCATTGATACACTAGGGGATGCTGAGACACCAGGGGACGCTGGGAGACCGGGGGACACAGACACACACGAAGACACTAGGGGACACTGTGAGACATGAGGACACATGGAGACCTCTGGGGACGCTGACACACTTGGGGACACTTGGAGATTTGGGATCACAGACACACATGGGGACACTGAGACATGGGGAAACAGACAGACATGGGGACACTGAGACACATGGGGACACTGGGAGACATGGGGACACTGAGATACTAGGGGCACAATGTCCCCAAGTGTCTCAATGTCCCCTTGTCCCCCAGCCAGTGTCCCTGGTGTCTCAGTATCCCCATGTTTCCCAGTGTCTCAGCTTCCCTAGTGTCTCAGTGTTCCCATGACTCCCAGTGTCCATAGTGTCTGTGTGCCCATGTCTCCCAGTGTCCCCATGTATCCCAGTGTCCACATGTCTCCCAGTGTCTGTGTCCCCATGTCTCAGTGTCTCCATGTCTCAGTGTCCCCATGTCTCTCAGTGTCCCCTAGTGACATGGGAACACAGACACAAGGGGGCACAGACACTAGGGGACACAGAGACATGGGGACACTGGGAGACATGGGGCACTGTGACACTGATACATAGTGACACTGTGATACATAGTCTCAATGTCCCCCAGTGTCCCCAAGTGTCTCACAGTGCCCCCTAGTGACATGGGGACACTTGGAGGCATGGAGACACAGACACTAGGGGACACTGGACGACATGGGGACACTGGGTGACATGGGGACACTGGAAGACAGAGAGACACTGGGAGCAATCCATCTATACAGCAGAATCAAACTGTAAGTAGTTTTTTGGTGATTTTACAGAATTTTCCCTTATGTCACTTCTTGTGATTTACATCATGTGATGTCACACATATATAATTAGTTATGCAAATTAGTAAGGCCTGTATTTTTTTCCAAGAAAGGTGGCCACCCTAACTACTTGTCACATACTCTTGCTTAAGTATGGAAACTTAAGAGGGATATATGGAAACAAAACTTGTGTGGACTAGCTGAAATTAAATTAAATTAGTTAAGGTAATGCTGACTTTGGTCTCTCCAACACTGTGGCATGTTCCCTTTTTTCTACACTCACTACATCCACCTTTTCTCTCTCTCAGGCTGTATACCAGGAGCTTCTGCCTGCTAGTAAGAAGGTAAGTAGACAAGTGGACATGTGAGTGCTAGGGGACAGTCCTTAGAAAGCGTGGAGTGAGCACATCATTAGACACATTTATGCCAAGCTCAGGATGCTGTTGGCCAGCATGCATGATTGGCAGGCAGCCTGACATGCATTCATGTCAGGCTAGCCTTTCAATTCTTTGGGCAGACGCGCCTCCTTTTGGGCATGTTTGTCCCTTTCAGAAGTTCTGGTTACATGATCCGCGTCAGTGGCCCACCTTTTTACACCACCTATTGACTTCATGCTTCACTGGACACTGCTTTTAAGGGGTATGGATTTAGGATACATAACGCTTGAGAGGTATGACTGTTTTAGTGTTTTTGGTTGATAAGATTCTGTAGTCCCCTCATTATTGTCAGCTTCAGGCCCACTGGGCTCTTAATCTGGCTCTCTAAGTGGGAGGCTTATTCTGCAGTTCTGTGTTTTTCTAGCAGTGTCAGTGAATTCCCTGGGGACCAGTAGGGATGGGGCTGGCCAGGTACAGGTCAAGGGCAGGAGCTGTGATAGCAGCTGTGGGTTGCTCTACTCCACTGCAGGTTTTTGTTCACCAGTGCTGGGATATAGTGATCTCAGATCACTTTCTCTAAATGCTACAATGTGTAAATTGAGGATCGGCCTTCACCACCTACAATCACCACTCTGTTTGCGCTAAGGACTCCTGATGGGCCGTGCCTGTTTGGCTCTGATAGCCTTGAGTGTCGTACAAAGGCACCCTGAGTGCCACATATGGCACACTTGCTGTAGGTTGCTGACCCCATAAATGGTGGTATTTTAACATTTTCCATGAACTAATTCTACCACCAGTCTTTGTCAACCTTTTAGGTAGTCATTTTTTTATTTTTCTCTCACATTGTACTTTAGGCATTGGTTCTCAGTTCCTGTTATGGGTTACTGACAAAGAACACCCCAATATGTGTTCAGCAACATCTCCTGAGTACAACTGTACCCCCAATGTAGAGGTTTTATGGGTTTTTGCAAACTTACAGGGGTCAAATGTAGGGCTTTCCTCTTTTTTATATTTGCACACTGAAATTTGCCAGAGTGGTTTGCTCGGCCTATCCTGTCTTTGAGACCGTATAGCAGCCCAGGAATGAAAATTAAACCCACCATGGTATACCATTTGTAAAAGTAGACAACACACAGTATTCAAAATGGGGTGTGTCCAGTCTTTTGTGGTAGCCACTTAGTCGCAAACGCTGGCCAAAGTTAGCGTTTTTATTTGTTTTTGCATTTTTTTATACAAAAACTGCAATTGTACTGGTGATGTCATTGTCGTGATACGTTTTACTGTTGTAAACACTCATATTTGTGTTCAGCGAGGTCTCCAGAGTATAACAATACCCCTCATGTACAAGTTTTATGGTGTTTTGGAAAAATACAGGGTCACTATAGGGCTTGCTCAATTCAGTTTGCCAGATTAGTTTGCTGGGTCTGTGTTGCCTTTTGAGACCATATGGTAGCCCAGGAATGTGAAATAATCCCATCATGGCATACCATTTTCAAATGTAGATAACCCAGGGTATTCTAAATGGGGTATTTCCATTATTTTGTAGTAGCCACTTGGGTACAAACTCTGGCCAAAGTTGGTATTTTTATTTGATTTTTAGAACAGTTTATTTTGTATTTTCAATATATATATATATATATATATATATATATATATAAAACAAGAGGGGGTTATATAAAATATGCGTGTGTGTGTGTATGTATATATATATATATATATATATATATTGTATATATATATATATATATATATATATACATATACACATACATATATATACAAAAACACATAATACGTATGTATGTGTGTATAGATATATATAGATATATATATGCACACACACATGTAATATGTGTGTATGAATGTAAATATATATATATATACACACACACACATATACATATAATATGTGTGTGTATATAATACGTGTGTGTGTATATACACACACACTTTTATTTCCTATATATGTATAATATATTATAATTGAAACAGTTTATAATATATTTTACATATATAATATATATGATTTCATTATAAGTGTATTTTGAGATATATGTGTATATTATATCTCAAAGTACACTTACAATGAAATCATATATATGTATAATATATTATAAAATGTTTTACTTATTTTATAACATATTATACATATATAATTATATTTTATATATATATATATATATATATATATATATATATATATATATATTAGCAGCCTGGGGGACTGTCTGACAGCCCAGACAGTCTCCCTGTGAGCAGCTCCTAGACTCCTATTGCGGCGATGTGATCATGGTGATTACATGGCCCTGGAGGGCCGGGGTGGTCAGAGCTGCTGCAGGGAAACTCCTGGAGTTTCCGGCAGTCCCCACATCATGATTGCCGCAGATCACCGGTCTAGGTGTCCAGGGCTTCTATTTGTCGCGGTAATTAACAAAATATTTTTTTTGTTGGACGTACATAGTACGTTCACAGTCATTATAGGGATATATATATATAACTTTATTCTAAGTGTATTTTGATATAAATACATATTATATAAAATAACATATATATTTAAATTTTTAATTTAAATTATTTTTAATTATTAATTGTTTATAATATATATATATACACAATATATATAGTTATTATATATATATATATATATATATATATATACACGTGTGTAATTTTACTCTAAGTGTAATTTTATATTAATATATGTATATATTAATAAAAAATACACTTAGTTTGACATTATATATATAGATATACGTACTATATATGTCATATATACATATATATATATATATATATATTCCATTTATTAATTTGATGTTATTATTTTTTTACTTAAATTAACTTTATTTTAACTTTTTAAAACTTTATTATAACTTTTCCACCAGCAAGGGGACTGCCTGTCAATTCAGGCAGTCCCCCTGCTAGTAACACTATGGAGCCCTATGGGGCACTCTTTTAGAGCGGTCACATTGCCCCTGGGTGTCCTTTTTTGCAGAGGGGGGACTCTCTAGGCTCAGTCCAGAGAGTCCCCCCAAAGAAGAAGACTGATCGCCGGTGGGGGAACGTGGCGATCTGTAAGTACATGGGAGAGGGATAGTGAGCGAGGATAAGGGTTAAATGTATATTTCTTTAAAATTATTTATTATTATTTATTTTACTAATACCGAGTGCCTCGATCCCTTGAGGCACTCAGTATAGACAGAGCATTGGAAGCCTGCCTGAAGGCAGTGAGGGGGGTATTACAGCGATGCCTCAACATGAGGCATTGCTGTAATACCATTAGAGCTGCTGGAAGCGATCATGATCGCTTCCAGAGCTCTAATTACCCCAGGACATATCAGGTACGTCCGAGGTCCTTAAGGACCGTTTTTTGTCGGACGTACCTGATACGTCACCGGTCACTAACGGTCAAAAGTAGTTTAGAGACTGCTGAGGTCAAAGGTGGGTTAATGGGAATATTGAGAATTATGGATGGAATATTAGAAGAGAGGAAGTAGGGTACCCAGGCAGCAAAGTGGTCAAGGAAGAGGAGTGGGGAACCAGGGGGGCGATAAATAACGGCAATGTTAGCAGAAAAGGGTTCGAAGAGGCGAATTGAATGAATTTCAAATGATGGGAAAGAGAGGGAAGGGGGAGTGGGTAGAGGTTTAAAGGAGCAGTGAGGTGAAAGGAGAAACCCTACACCACCACCTTTACATCCAGAGTGTCTTGGGTTGTGGGTAAGTTGAAGACCACCAAAGGATAAATATGCAGGGGTAGCAGTGTCAGAGGGGGGAGAGCCATGTTTCTGTTAAGGCTAGTAAATCTAGGGAATGAGAGATGAAGAGGTCGTGGACATTAGTGTATTTTTCAATATTGCAAACAGAGCGTGCATTCCAGAGGGCAGTATTGAAGGAGTATTTAGAGAAAGAGGAACATGAGATGGGTATGAGATTAGTGTGGTTCCTTGAGTTAGTATGTGGTGGGTTTGCTGAGGTGGGACTGGAGTTTGGAGAGACATCACCAGCTGCTAGGAGCAGAAGTATAGAAAGGAAGTAAAGGTGGGAGTAGGATTTGAAAGTTTTGTAGGAGGGTATGTATATAGTAGAAAAGGAGGAGTTGAAGGAGATAGGCTGGAAAGTTATATGTATAGTGCGTGGGATGTATATAGAGGATTTGGGAGGAGTTGGAGGAGATAGGCTGGAAAGGTATATGTAGAGTGCATGGGATGAATAGAGAGGGGAGGGGAGTAAAGTGGAAGTAATGAAGATGGTGTTGCCAGAGACAGGTGAGCAGAAGAATAGGGATATTTTAGTAATGAGATAGGTAAGTGTGAAAGTGAAAAATAGAAGGGAGAACATTATTTAGAGAAAATGTGTTTTGTTATATAGATATGAAGATTATACATATGCACATATATAATCATATATATATACACACACACACACACACACAAATATACCTATGATTGTTTAAACCATGGTTAAGAATGCAGTTTGGTAACAGAGGGATTTCAGGTGAGGAGAGGTTTAGTGACTTGAGTGGTGTGTTTTGAAAATCAGGTGATCTGCACTATCTAATAGCATGGTAATGACCATGGGGTGGGGTTATTATGGAAGAAAATAAGAATGCTTTTTTTGTATTTTTCATACTCTAGCTCACTCATTCATTACACTAAGCAACAACTTCAAGGCTCACAAACTGTAATTATTATTTTTTTACAAAAATAATGGGGATTTAGTTGCACTATATGATAATACATTGCATAAGCCTGCCACAAGTCCATTTTTGGCAGGACCTAATGCTGGCTTTTATAAGATTAAGTCAGTTGCTTTTTATTATTTTTTTACAAAAATAATGGGGATTTAGTTGCACTATATGATAATACATTACATAAGCCTGCCACAAGTCCATTTTTGGCAGGACCTAATGCTGGCTTTTATAAGATTAAGTCAGTTGCTTTTTACAAGTTGGTCACTTGATCTGTGAATAGAATCAATATTTATCAATCAACTTTTTTCCCAGCAATGATCTCCCTTTTTGGCACCATAGACATTTGACACCAAATGATAAATCATCAATCGAAACTATTCTTCTGTTGTCCCTTTCGTTTGTTTTGTGATTCATCCATATGACGATTCAGAGTTACAGAGTTCGGACAACCCGCCTATCGCTCCAAATTCTGACAAATCTCACATACAGACTCCGGGCACCACTACCACTCCATATCACTGAAGTAATCTTGGTGCATGCAGTAACCCTTTAAGTCAAACTTTCAAAGTGTGCATTTCCTACTTTTTAACTTTTCCTTTTTCTATTACATATAACATGAAAAAGATCTGAATGATATAGATATTTTGCACTCTGGAGATAACTCAGACTAATATTATAGGTAAGGTATAAGCAGAATCTCAGTGCTAGCATGTCTTTGATTTTCACCGTTTACTGTATTTATTCCCATCTCAGTTTATTTATTATTCTTTTTCTTCCATAAAGCTCTGCATGTACCATGTGGCACTGTATAAATAAAATATATCTACTTACATACATTCCAATCACAGCTTCCTTTGAAGGTGGCTGCTTTCCAGTATACACTTTGGAAACAGCAGTAGGTGGCTGCTGTATCTTTTCATGGATCAAGTAAAGAGATTTCACATACAGTAAGAAAGACCTTCAAGAGCTCTATCAATGTTAAATGAAACTCTCCACACATGTAATATTTTTACAGTACACCTCTTCATCCTACTTCTTGAGATGTCAAGACTCACAACTACTTTTGCTGCAGGCATTCATAAATAACTTTATTCCTCCAATGAAATGATGCTTGGGGAAAAATACAGGGAAGTGCAGTAGAGGTAAGTACATTTTAGTTAATTCTACTGCTCTATTCATCCCGGTCCTCTGTAAAAGCTGTAATACAAACTCAGTCTTTAGTGCTCCTTCTATACGTCATTTTCTTGAGCTTATTTTAGGCTGTTTTCTTGACTGACCACTACTTGCACACCTCACACCTTTCCCTATCATCACGTTGGCTTCCTATAACTTTTACGATCCACAGCAAAACTGCTAACACTAACCTACAAAAAGCCCTCAATAATTCCACTACTCACTACATCTCCTATCCACTCAACAAATACTTTGTTATGTGAACAGTCTTCTGCCGTCATCTGCTCATTCCCACACAGGTTCTTCTCATTAAGGGCTGCCCATACCTACAGAATTCCCTACCTATGCTACCAGACTCTCCGCTAGCCACCGGTTATTAAAAAAGTTACTGAAAACACACCTACCCAGCATACTATCTTCTTTGGTTATGCTTATTTCATTACAATTGCCCTCCTCAGTTTCCTCACTTCCATAGCCCAGCTCACTTTCTCTCGTTCCACTGTTCTTCAACACACCACTCTTACTAGCTGCTGTTAACACAGACATCTTACCCTTCTCCCCACTGACATACTCTGGGCTACAAAGCTTGATCATATCTATCATATCTGCATATTATCCTCTTTAACATATGCATAGCTCACAATGTGAGGCAGGTTTTCTTTAACCGCATCATGTCAATGGGATAGGAACATCCCATTTTAGTAGGATGGTTCTGGCATAATATGTATCATGAATAGAGTAAAGAAATTACCTCAATATACAATATTTCTCTGTCAAAAATGTGGCCATTTATTAATAATTGTCATCTCCCCTTTATCTTGAGTTCACCGCACTCACTTTAGTCACCAATGTAAGATTTCCTTAATGTTGTTCCTCGAATATTTTAAGATTGGGATTTAAAAATTAATCCATTAACGAAAGTGTGTCTTTAATGATGGATTAAAAATAGTTTTACATCACCACCTTTAAGGGATTATATATATTTATTTAAACAAACTTAATATTTGCAGTGGGGATTCTGTTCAGGCATGGGGTGAGGTAGAAATGAAGCAGACAGACATTATTGATTCCAAGAGCTGTAGCAGCAGAGAGGAATTAACCTCTATACAAACCAGACTGCTATCTATGGCCCATGACACAGAAACCTGCAAAGAAAGTTACTAAGAGCTGAAATTCTCCTTTCTCTAATAGAATATAGATGGCATAGATAGATTAAATAGAAAGATTGGATAGAGAAACATAGATAGATGGATGATAGACAGAGAGAGAGAGAGAGAGATAGATGGATGATAGATAGATAGATAGACTGACTTGAAAAATGTGTAACTAAGCATCTGGGCTAAGGACCATCTAGTCCCCATACATAGCATTAAGGTGAAGCAACTATGAATGACCAATTTGAAGAATGTAAATGATACATTGTTGTAAATGATTGTGTTGATCAAGACGTTTCTGTGGCACACATACTTCGGAAACCATATTCTTGAAGTATGTACTTCACCGTCCTATCAGTTAAAGGGAGGTCCTAACTGTAAGGTCAGCACTGAGACACACGTCTGTCCGTTATGGGGAAAAATTGCATGGATTATGTCACCATATGTGCATTCGGAATTCTTAAACATGATCTGAAATAATAGGCAGATCAGACCAATATTTATCAATATATTTATTATTTTGATATCTTAATCACTAGATTAAAACAGCTACTATTTCAAGTGTGAGTGTCTATATGTATTGGTAACATACATAAAGCCACATTCAGAAGTCACTGGGAATCCTATTTTTTAATACATCATGTGATAAAACATGTTTTATTTTTATCTTCTGCCATTACAGCATTCTAATGGAACAGTTTGACTGTAGCTTCACCTAAAGCATCCTTTAAAACATGACTTATGCTGTAGTTACAGCAGGAGATAAAATAAAGCACATTTTACAGCAGGAGATAAAAATATAGCATGCCTTAAATATATATCTGCTTTTGATGGATCAAGGCCTTTGTGTGCAGAAACAACTGGACTTCTGGCACATAAAATGAAGAAAATCCAATTGATGCATGTGGCATCTATCTGGGATCATTGTCTCATCATTGAATGAGTGAAAAGATTGAGATGAATAATAAGATGATATAGGTTCCTTTATCTATATTTCTGCATTGATGTTCTTTTTCTTGACCATGCTATTCCCTAGGCTTAAAGTATATACTTATTCATTGCCCATGTCTAGCCAGTACCCTGTCTTGACCCCCCAAAAATTGTGCATGGTTAAGATGTCATTAAGATATCGAAATACTCAACCTGCAAATGCTAGCGGTCTACAACTCTCATAAACATTTAGAAAATAAAGCAAGAACCCTTGATAAATAATAATCACAACTTGTATTAGTCATGAATCCTTCAAAATATAAAAAGACAAAAATCTCACAGGGCAGTACCGCACAAATAACAATAACTATACCTGTGAAAATGCACTCACAAGTGCTGACTCCCACCAAACCCAGAGTCAAGGTATAAGCTTTTTGTAAAGTACAAAGTTCTGCCATACAGATCCTCAAAGAAACAGGGCCCCGTTACCCATTATCAGCTCCTTATACTTTATTCTGTACAGTACTACTGATAAAACAAGTCTCCGGTGTCTGAGCAGTTCCACGCCTACTGCCAAACTTCAGAGAGCTACTTTGTCCTCCAAATTCTACTAAACCACCACCATGTTTCATTACAGATCATCTCAACCAATCCATTGCTATCCCATAAGATATCCTCTCTAGTTTGAGTGAAGCAGTCACTCCCACTTCCCATGAGACTGCCCAGCTGGAATCCTATATCAATGATGGTACAGCAGGAGTGCTTGAGCAAGAAGGACAATAGCTCTTTCCCCTTCTCGCCTAGCACCCGTGGTGTCAGGTCCTCTCTCCCCCCCAGGCAGCCAAACGACCTGTAGGAGAGCACATGGAGATGACCTCAATGTCATAACCCTGCGCGACATCCTGTACCTCTTGCTGTCTACAATTATTGGAGAATAAGGGAACAACGGGGAAAGGGCACATAAGAGAATACGTGTGTGAATAAATTGTGGATGGAGGGAAAAATCGGAGAAGAGTTGTGTGAAGCAGGTGGAGAGGAGTATAATTGGGGAAATGTGGAGAGGAATACATGTGAGGGAGAGATTAATGAATAGAGAGGAATGCAGAGATATAAAGAGGAGCAGATCAGAATTGGAAATACAGTACACAAACACACCTATACATGCACACTAAATATCCAGACATGCACACTAAAACGTCACATATAATATGCTCCTGCATTCACACACTGACACTCCATAAAAACACAGCACTTAAGTCACACACTTGCACTCTGCACAAATACACCCATCATTCACATGTAGTCAATAACACACTAATACTTCACACATATATGCTCCTACATGTGCATTGCAATTCAGCCACATACTTCAAACTAATCATATTCCCCTATCCACCCAAATAGTTCCATCTCACCTCCCAGTGACACCCACTCATCCTATCACATTCATACCCTTGTCCCCATAACATGTCACCTACCCCCACCCACCTAGTCATAATCACCATACAGTCATACCCCAAACTACTCATATTCACCCATCCAATCACATAACCCAAACTACTCACATTCACCCATCCAATCACATAACCCAAACAAGTCACATTCAATCTTCCAATCACATACTTTTGGGGCAGCAGAGAAAGTAAATCCATTCTTATTCCCTTAAAGTGTACAATATTAAAATAAGTTTTTAGTTTTCATTAAAAATGTTGGGAAATGTTGGGAAGAGGACTCCCGGTAAGGGTAGGAAAAAAGTGAAGGAAGTAGGACGAAGGTAAATCACTAAATTACTCATACTGACTATCCTGTTCCTGTTCCTGTTCCTGTTACTCTGTAATTCATATATAAACAAATTGCAAAAGCTGAAACATGCTTGTGAAGGGACATTAAACTTTAAACTGATATATTATTCATTGCTTATCTGGTAAATTGTCACATTCAGATCAAGATTAGAGATTATGGCTTCCACTACTCTATTGTTCTTGTGTCCTGTGGCAATAATGGTTGGTTGCTGATATTACTGCAAATGTCTAACTAGCATATGACTGCCTAACACGTAAAGAAACATGTAGTAAATAGAAAGAACAGAGATATGCCTGTGTGACGAATTGGACTTCGTCACGGGTTCTTTGAGGGGCATACTTGCCAACCTCTTGCCCACAGACTATAGACCCTGTAAAGTGTGATATAAAAGTCTCTGTTTGTCTATTTGAATTATATGGTTCAGTAACTGAGCAGCCGCACAAACTAGAGACCACTCTGGAGCTTGTGAAGCTTAATTGATTCATTGTTGCAATTTACACCGCTGTGGTCTAAGTGTTCGTCTGGGTGGCCTCAATTCCTATGGACAACCACGAGGTGGCAACCATCTCGTTTGCATGGACCAAAACAGCGAATAGACTTCAGGGGGACTTAGCCGCGAATGCCCTGGAACTATTTTCGGCATGAAAACTTTGCAGTTCCCAGCCGGTTCCCCCAGCGGCACTTAGCCATGATTCTATGGAACTAATTGTGACCTAAAGACTTCACGGTTCCTGGTTGGTCCTCCAGCAGCACTTAGCCGCGATTCTATGGAACTATTTTCGGCTATGGGACCAGCCTGCGCTTGGTAAAAACTATGACTTCCATAACATTTCTGAAGCCGTGAACTGATCTGGGTGATTTTTGGATATGTTGGTCACCCAGATCAGGGCTATCAGGGGATGTATGGGGATTTTATGTGTTTTTTATGTGAACAAGGTTCATGTGGGCGTACCCCTTGCATGTGGCATGCGGTCCGTTACAGCCTGTTTACATTATATTTGTTATCATAATGTACCATTTCATTATAGTATTTTATGTTGTTTCCTTTCTTCATTCCTGAATAAAATGTGAAAACACTCACTTATAATTCTATCAAGTTTCAAATTTTGCCTAAATCCCATAGAATCAAAATGAAAAATGTGACTATGATTAAAATGGAGCTCTGAGAACTGGCAAGGTCATTTACTCAAGTGGGAATTGTCAAAAATACAAAGTGCTCTTCACTTATTAGACCACAATAGTCAAAGCAAAAACATAACTGGCTTGAAGAATTTTAGCTATTTTTATATTTTGGCCTAAAATGTAAAGTACACTTTGAATTCACATCAAATTCATGACGTATTCAGTAAGTACCTTGTGTGAGATTTTTAATGCTCATAATAGAGATTAGAATTAATGGAAAGAGTAAATACATGCAACTTGATAGAGAATTAATGGAAATGTTAATAAATGTATAGGTGGAAATAGGAACAACTTGGTTGGTAATAAACTCTCTCTGTATAAAACCAATGGCTTACATACTACTTTATCAAGTTAGTAGGTGGAACATCTAGTTAAGTGAGTAGCTTTATTTGTCATTTGGATATTTGGTGTAATAGAATTATTTACAAAATAAAATGCCATGCATTGGTAGATCATCTTCTCTATATGAATAAATAATCTGTCTAACTGTCCCACTACTAATATGCTAATGGATAACCTTTATAACTACCCAACACTGATTATGAATTGCAGTCTGAATAACATACGAAGCAAATGAAATCTATATGAAGAATCAGGCAATGCTGTCATAAAAATATAAATTCATCAAAAAGAATCGCAGCTATCAAAAAGCAGACTTATTGGATATAATGATGAGAGTGCCTAGAATGCTTTATTGACGATGTTTGGTTATAATGAAGCTCTACTAGTTTTACTCATTGTTTAGATTTTGTTGAACATGTAACATTTTTAGATAATATGAATTGTATTTCATGAAATTAACAGTATACCATTGATCTTAACTTAATGGGATACTCCACTCAGCTAAAGCATGTTAGCTTGTTGAAGTGCTTTATTTGTGAAGAGCATGTCTTATTTTTTATTTTACAAAAAGTGCAGATTTCAATATAAATTGGCACTTTTATAAATTAACATTGTTACACCCTTCTGGCTGTCAATCAGAAAACAGGGTCTGCCACTTCCTGGTTGATTTGCTCAGTTGAATAAACTAAAAAGGCAGGCAATTGCTCAGAGGGCATCTGAGAGGACATCTGATTGAGCTGAATTGGGAAGTTAATGATTAGACAGCCACATGAAGTCTGGGCTGTGTTAGAAGGTGAAGGTTTGCTAAGTCTTTAGATAAGAAATTTGAAGCTTTTGTAGCTGTTTTTGGATATATCCTCAATAAAAAAATCATAATTAACCACATGCATGTTTTCATTTGGGGTATATCTACTAAACAGTGTTTTTTATTTAATTATTTTATTTGTATTTGGGCAGTGGAGTGTCCCTTTAAACCAGCCCAGTACCATAATTATTTGCTCTTTTCTCTCCTAATTCTGGAGAACATTCAATTATCATTAATTAGCCATACTGTTAGCACAACCTGTTTTTTTTCCATTAGCCTGGGGTAATCCCATTGGGAGTCAGTACCATGGGTTCTTGAGTACTGCATGAGGCCTATTGCACCAATCTCTGGTGCTTTTTGTACTCCTTGTAATGTTAGTCTGTTCAAAGAATGCTTCACCGATTCATTGGGCTCAAAACTCACTTTAATTTTCGCTCTTCAGAACAGAAGATATAATTTTGTTAGACTCCGGCTACACACCTTTCTGGTTGTTTAAATGTGTATGCTTCTGTCAAGGTTCCTTGAGCACTACATTGGGCCTTATCACACTAATCAGTGGTAGTTTGTTTTCTACTTATTATTATGTAAATCTGCTATAAGTATGCATCATTGACTCATTAGAGTAAAGTTTAGATAATATTGTCACTTGCATTCTCCACTAATTGAACTATTATTTTATTAGTCTCCTGCTACACATTTTTTTCTGTTTGCATGTATGTGTATGATCATGTCCAGGAAGTTTTTAGACTTTACATGGTCTCATGATTGCTAGCTGTACTCACAATTACCTTAAACTGAATGTTGCCACTCATTTCGTTTTTTGTATTTGTGTTAGTGCTGTTTAGTAAACTCCTATTGAAAACAAAAATTATTGTGGAGATATATAGCTTAATGTTAAGCTAAACTTAATTGCTTGGGGCAGAAAAAAAAGTTATTTGATTACATTCACACACAGTTATTGTACTTTCATGCTGTAGCCTTATTCACTGGGATTGAACAGGGATTTTCAAATGGTATACCAAAATATCTTGGCAGAGAAAAGAGCTGCAAACAATCTCTGGTGGGCACTGGCCCTAAAATGTTAAGAATGTTAGAGAATGACCGCATTCGTTTTTTTTCCTATCCTTTTTTTTTTTAATTCTTTTTTTTTATGTGCAATGGGTTATAGACATGCGTTCAGTATACAAAAGCGTGACAATGAGCTTATGACATTGCATGTGGCACATTTGAAGTAGTTACGGTTTGCACTTTTTATAAAGTTTATACAACAGGAGTAAATTCCTAGTGCCTGCAGATGAGTAGAGTTATGGTACAACAATAACAATAATCATCCTATACTAGGTAGAGTAATGGTTGTAGGTTTTTTGGTCCGGGGAGGGTAACACTGTAGCGAGATAGAAATACTTGTGTTCTGCCACAAGTGTAGCGTGTGTAGGCTCGTTAGGCCTGGGTGTAGTGAGATTTGTGAATGCTGGGGTCATTGAAGTAAGTGATCTGTATTCTGTTCCTTCAGTAGAAGGAGTGACGTGCCTGGTGGTGGTGTTAAAGGGACTCTCCAGTGCCAGGAAAGCAAACCGTTTTCCTGGCATTGCAGGTCCCCTCTCCCTCCCACCTCCCATCCCATGTTGCTGAAAGGGTTAAAACCCCTTCAATGACTTACCTGTATCCAGCGCCGATGTCCCTCGGCGCTGGGTCAGGATCCGCCAACTCTCCTCCCCCGCTGATGTCAGCCGGTGGGGGAGACCTATTGCGCATTTGTGGCCGGCAGCGGGGGAGATATAATGCGCATGCGGATTAGACCTCACCATAGGAAAGCATTGAATAAAGCTTTAAATGCTTTTCTATAGGGATTTCGGCAACGCTGGAGGTCCTCACATAGCGTAAGGACGTGCAGCGTTGTTATAACAAACATTTTCGTGTTCTATGAACATGGAAGTGTCTTCGAGTGGCTGTCTAGTAGACAGTCACTAGAGGAGGACTTAAACCTTCAAGGTAAATGTTGCAGTTTATGAAAACTGCAATAATTACAGGGTTAAGGGTAGTGGGAGTTGGCACCCAGACCACTCCAATGGGCAGAAGGGGTCTGGGTGCCTGGAGTGTCCCTTTAAGTACTCCTGAAAGGTGTTACCCCTAACCATGGGGGTGTCAGGGGAGGGGGGTTCTTATGTTGCAGGGGTACTTTAGGTTGTGGCATGAGACTGGACCTATACCTCTTAACTTAGGGTAAGAGGTCTATCTCAAGGACTTGCTTAGGGTTGACCCAAACTATCTCTGAGTCATAGGTTAAAATAGAAACATTAAAGTGAACTATATATGTGCCAGGGTTTCCAGGTTTGATGGTTACACCATAGGCAGATTGTGAGTGTGATTAGGGGCATATGTGCCATAGATATTATTACTGCTGCTCTAAGCGGTGCACTGCTGCAGTGACCCTTGGAACATAGGGCTTGGTTATATCTGGGCCCTAAACATACTAAGTTACTTCAACACCTTTTAGTAATGAATTTATTATATTTATACTAAACAAATAATGAGTAAACTTCCCTAGTGACCACCAAGTATTAGTCATATTTAAATATATTTAGCCTTTTAAAGGGGAGCTTTAAATGGCTATACAATTGAAGAACAACTGTCACCTCAAAACTATTTATTAATATTATAATCATCTTATCAAATTTTGAAAGGAATAGATGGATTTTTTAAATGAAGTGTATGTAAAAAATAAATAAAAAATAAAATCATCCCTACTTCAGTGTATGACATGATTCTTTAGCTATATAAATGCACATTGGATGTTACAGTGTTTTAAAACCAACAGTCTCCATGGCTTTCCGGCTTCACCCCCTCTACAGAAGTCAGGAAGACCACCGCATGTAACTGCATGAATTTCTCTTTTTTTTTTTTTTAAATGTATTTCCTTTCAAACATGGATGAAAGGATTATTATACTAAAACTAGTTTTTAATGAAACAGTTGCTCTTTTTTTTTTGTAATTCTTTATTTTTGTAGTGCAGTTTGAAACAGACGGGCTCATCATGCCCCAACAGCGAATGACAAGCAATATGGTACATAAAGCTAGAATATTGTAGGCAGGATTGTACTTGCACATTTTTATAATATATTGATAACATGCAAGTCTGGCATATCTAGAAGGAGCTTCTTCACTATTGACATTATGAGTATTAGAGTGAGTATTAAAGTGAGTCTAGGCTTGCATGTCACAGTAAAAAAAAAAAACAAGAAACAACATTTTAGCTCAGATACTTTGAATACTTTCTAGAAATGTATGAAATAAACTAAAAATAAAAGGGATTAAACATGCTGAATAACGTAACAACTTAGTGTAGCTTTAGTGGAAGAGAGGACAAGAATCCCTGCTATACGCCAACTGGCAGCTGTTTAAAGGCAAGCAGAGACTGTACTGTCAATAATACTCAATTTATCTGATGCCACAGGTAGGCCAGTCTGTCATACTATCCTGTACATGCTATTGGGCAGTGGTATTGCGGTTATACGAAGCTAGGCCTCCCAAACTTGGTCAGTCTGTAATACTAGCTCATGAAAACGTATCTTTGCTATCGATAAATCGGGTAAGTGACTCTTGAAATAGCCATAAATTGGGATTCTGTTGAGGAGCCCCAGTTACATGCGGCTGCCTCGGTCGTCCCCCCTCTGTTTTCTTTTAAATGTTAAATGTTTACTAAAATGTATATACAGAGCACAATCCAAGAAAGTTATGGTGGGGGGAATAAGTGAAGGAAAACCCCTTCCACATGAAGTCAGTGAACAGTCAATACATTGTTAAACACAGATACTTCTACACCTCTTTTAGCCCAGACCTGAGCTCGTAGCTGCAGTTTCTCGCGCACCAGGTACCTGGGACAGAGAGCGCCAAAGGCAGGCAGATCACGCTGGATGCACAGAGGTTCCCATCTGTGACGTTGGGTCAGTCCCTGGTGAGTATGTGGCTTGGAGCTTTAGTAGGCAGTTCTATGCCACTGTGGTCTCCTGCATCCAGCCATCCAGGGGACTTATTTGGGTATCCTAGTCATAGCCGTTGCCTCCTGGGTGTGTGAGCCATGCCTAGGGATTCATCCCCTGATGGACTGTGGCCTTGGTGAGTGCGCCTCCTTTGTTGAGGCCCTCTCTGCCTCCTTGAGATAAGCGTTGCGGTAGTGCAGACCAAGACAAGCCCCTGTTCGGGAACTCTTCTAAGAAGCGCTTGCCAAGGACCATCAGTACCTGCTGAGTCTTCTGTCCTTTGATGCACCTTGGCCCAGAATTGCTCCCAGAACCGTTGTTCTATTCATTCCTCATGGTGGGCCTGAGTTGTAAATGCTGCTTTGTTTGCCATATTCGAATGCAGGCCTCGAATGCTCAGTGTGCTCAGCTTGAATCCGCTGTTCAAACATAGCTATGTGACTCGTAGCTAGAAGCATAACCCCCGCTGGTCCAAAAGGGGGGGAGGGGTGCAGGGCTCAGAAACGAGTTGATCTGTGAGAGTCAGAGGCACGACTGTCCCCTCCGGCTCACATGCAGTGGTAGGCCGCCAAGGCTTACAGTAGCGGTTATACGAAGCTAGGCCTCCCAAACTTGGTCAGTCTGTAATACTAGCTCATGAAAACGTATCTTTGCTATCGATAAATCGGGTAAGTGACTCTTGAAATAGCCATAAATTGGGATTCTATTGAGGAGCCCCAGTTACATGCGGCTGCCTCGGTCCCCCCCCTCTGTTTTCTTTTAAATGTTAAATGTTTACTAAAATGCATATACAGAGCACAATCCAAGAAAGTTATGGTGGGGGGAATGAGTGAAGGAAAACCCCTTCCACATGAAGTCAGTAAACAGTCAATACATTGTTAAACACAGATCTGCACACCAGTCAAGCCACAAGACTTGGTTTTCCCACAAAAATCTCAAATTTGCAGTGATGTTACTACTGCAAGGGATTCTGGGTTGCCATATACAAAATAGTTTAACAAATAATCACTTTTTTGCTTCATTATTCCATTTTAAGCATGCTTTCCTTGGAGTTTATGTTTGCTGAATACAATGGCTGTGAAACCCAACTCAGGAACAGATGCATTAAGGGTAGAGGAACATAAACACTCTTTCTGTTTCTCCTCACCTCTCTGTTCTCTTTCTATTGTGACTGTAAGACGTATCAGGCATTCAGTTCCAGGACAGAGTGAAATTTTCAGACTTCACAAACACACATTTGTTAATTGTACGGGATAAGTAAATATGATTTAAAAAATCCTGTGAAGTGATAGTTAAACCTTTTAAACCTAGAAATGGCACTATTTAGTGCATATTGACATATAAGTAACATGGCAATTTTACTTGTTTTATTTCTTCTACAATTTCCTTTTTTTTTTAAAGAAAAACACAATGCATTTAATGTTAATGCATTGCACACAGCATATCGTTTTATAATGTTGCGTTGTTATTTTTCAGGGTAAGTGTTTCACATTTAGAAAAGTACCACTCTGTTCTTTCACTCATCATATTATTTTGAGGAAACTGTTAGATTTGTTTTTTATAACAATTATGATAGGTCAACTTGCGGTTATTAAACGACAGTGGTCATTTAAATGCCAGACGTATTTTGACAGAATTCACTTTATAAAATGTCAGCAAGTCTCTGTTTTTATTAGTTTGTTCCAAAATCAATTTAGAAATTTCAGCTGAGTGCTTGTAAGAATTCCCAGAGCAATGTCCATTTCTGATTCTCTGCTCACAGGATATTACAGATTAATCAGATTTCCAAATTTACGCATAATAGCCGTGCCCATTTATTACTTGATCCTATTATGTGCCGCTACTGTGATTGACATAACACAGCAAAGACAGAAATTCCAGTGAATAATATGTAGCAGTCAATTTTATTATCACTTTAATATGCTCAACTGTTTTTACATTATTTATAACACTATTAAAAAGAATATGTAGTAAATGGTTTAAAAAGAGCCCTCTTATTTGAGTAATACAATAAATGAATAAATAGCATATAACATGCCAATATTTCTTTAATTTTTCCAGATTAGAAGTAACCGAATGCTACAGTTTTTGCTAATCAACAAAGTGTGTATATTCTGATAACAATAGCCATTCACTTGTTTAAGATTTATAATAATATTGTATTTTTAGGTTCACTCTGCAGTGGAATTAATCTCTTGAGATTATCTCTAAATAAATAAAGATCAATGGGTACTCAACCAGTCCCTAAATGATTTTCAATAATATTGTATATACATATGTACTTAATAAAACCATAAATGGTTTTGTAATGGGTCTTTTTCCTACAACTTAGTATTAACTATTTACTGAAAAGTTGGTCCGAGCCGAGAACAATTTACATACAAGCAGCATATTAGAAAATGCAATTAATAGTTCCACTGCACTTTCCTGAGAGTGAGTAAAATTTTGTTTTGGAAATCCCTGTGATATTTTTATGTTGGACCACAACAAGACTAATCTATAGGTGTCTTAGATCACTGGGCACAACTTTTAATTGTGATTCCATTATCTCTAATTCCATTTATTCATTTATCTCCAGTGAGTATACATAATATATCTCCCTAAAATATACACTAATCAACCACAACATTAAAATCATCTGACTAATATCATGTAGGTCCTCCTCGTTCTGCCAAAACAGCTTTGGTGCGTAGAGGCATGGACTCCACAAGACCTCTGAATGTGTCCTGTGGCATCCGGCAGGTTAGGGTTTTCAAACCCTGACAGGCACAGTCATATACTAAAGGTAGGGATGAGTTTTCTAATATTTAACAAATATTTAATTTAACAAATAATCTATTTCCTTTCAAAACTTGGTGAAAATATCATTATATAAAATATAAAAGCGCTGAGGTGATGGTTGTCCTTTAAGGGGTTAATATGTGGTAATCTACTAACTTTTAAAATTACCTTGTGCAAAATTTTTTGGAATATTCCCCGATTACTTTAGGTACCCTTATTGAATATGTTATATACTTTTATACATAGTCCAGTATTAAATGAAAGCTTTTCAGCAAGTAAAAGGAAGGTTCTGCAAGCATTATCTTTGTATTATTAAGAAGACATAGACCATTAATTCATTTAAATTTAAAGGAGCACCTAAAACAAGATAGCTTGCTGAAGTGCTTTATGTGTGTCTTCTTTTTTTCATTAGAAATTTGAACTTTTATAAATTGACCTTACACCCCTGACTGTCATTCATTCAGCTGGTCCTGTTACTTCCTGGTTGTTTAGCTCACTGGAGCTAAACACGAGAAGTAGGCATTTACCCAGAACACCTGATTTGCCCTGATTTCCCATTCAGTTGCATTGGGAAGCCACTGATTAGATATCCACAGAAAGTCTTGGCTGAGGAAAAAGGGAAGAGCTTGCAAAGACCGCAGACAAGAGATATGCAGCTTTCGCAAGCTGTTTTTAGAAATACCTACAAAAAAAAAAATGCATGCATTTTCATTGGGGTATATCTACTAAATAGTGATGTAATGTATTTATTGTGTATTTGGGCAGTGGTGTGCCCATTTAACTATGAATTTCAGCTAGACACTGAAAGTAAGTAGACGGAAGGCTATTCTGTGCAAGGAAAATAGATCCAACAATCTTCAATACTGTGAAATGTGGGAGTACATGAATGGATCCATGTAGAAAAAACATTACGCTTCTAGAGAAAAATAAAAAATATACTAGCAGTTTGGATTTTTTCTCTTTGTTAAATGAGAATTATGGGTTTTAATAAATTTAACAGCACATATGCATGATTAACTGCACTTAGCTTTCATTGTTAAATATCCTTATGTAACCCTAAACTTGTGAATGTTATTGCATCCTACCGTGATATGCTATTTGAAATTTAACATCCTGTTAAAAGGAAAACTATATCGATTTGATTTTTGTATTTCTTTTTTTAATGTTTTTATTACAATTTTTAATGAATACAATGAAATGAAACACAATCACAGTAATGAATTGATTATTATAATACAATAGTTGATTTAAATTATGTTAACCTTTTTTATCTCTACTTTATGTAGTGTACTTTTCAGTGTCAGTATGTTTTGATGATTACTATACTTTGCTATATGTCAGAGAAGTCGAATGTATATGCTTTAAGTTTCTCAAAATGTACAGTGGGAACATCTCTCTGCTCTAATGCTGTCGCGGAAAATAAAGGAGAATGGGACTGACTACTAGATCAAAAAATACACGAGACACATATTTCTAAAGATACTCGCAGAGTCCCCACAGTGCTAAAGGTGATGAGTGTTGCCTGGCATCTGTCGCAGCTACAGATCAAGTAGCTGTACCTTGTGTAAGGAGGTTTTAAAGGATAGAACTCGTACTTTGGCTTACTTACACAGAATAATGCTATTGTGTGCTGAGAGTTCAAAAAGAATATCAGGAACAATGCATTATAGACAATATGATCATTAGTGCCTACAAGAAATATAGCATATGTGGATTTTTCCAGTTGACTGATTTTTGACTGTTTGTCGGGATTTAGTCAGGGAATAAAACATATGAAACCAAAAAAACAGACATGGAAAAATATGTGAGTTTGTGAATTTTTTCTCTTTGCCGCCAATTTGGCCTAAATGTTGTAATTCTCTGGAAAACTGGCAAAGAGGGCATTATAGATGCAAGCTCACAGTTCCATTCTTTATTTCACTAAAACAACTGCAATTGAGTCAAAATGTTTATTAGCAGAGTAGTACAGGAGTGAGTGAACAAGGAGGAATTGTCCAGGGCAGCCGTTCCCAAACTGTGTGCCAAGTTCTCCTCTAGCGAGCTCGGAGTGTTGCCACGGTTACCATGGCAACGCTCCGAATGTCACAAGAGTGAACTCTAGCCTCAGGAGCTGCTTGAGTTCACTCTCACAACTAGGACCGCCAGGGCTTCTTCACTGGACTATCAGGGATTAGTAATGACCTCCCTCCCAGGCAAAGGTAAGCAGGGAGGGTGGATATGAAAATATATATATTTTTTAATAAAAAAATAAAAGTATAGATTTATTAATCTGCCCTCCCCCATACACACACTACCCCGCCCTACACACACTACCCCCATAACAATACATTGCCCCTCCATACACATACACTGCCCCCATACACACATACTATCCCCTAAAACAAACACACATTCCCCCTCTATACACATACTCTGTCCCATATACATACATTGCCCCTCCATACACACAGTGTACCCCTCACACACCCTGCCCTCCAAACACACATACTGCCCCCCATATACACACTATGACCCCATACACACACAGTGTACCCCTCACACACACTGCCCCCTCATACACACACAGTGTACCCCTCACACACACTGCCCCCCATACACACACTGGCCACCATACACACACACTGCCCCCCATATACATACACCGCGCCCCATACACATGCATTGTCCCTCCATACACACACACTGTACCCCTCACACACACTGCTTATCATACACACATACTGCCCCCATATACATACATTGCCACTCTATACACACACATCGTCCCCATATACATACATTGCCCCTTCATACACACACACTGCCCCACACACATATATTGCCCCTCCATACACAGACACACTGTACCCCTCACACACACTGCACCCCATACACACATGGTCCACCATACACGCATACTGCCCCATATACATACATTACCCCTCCATACACACACTGTCCCTCCAGACACACACAGTGGCCCCCATACACACAATGCCCCCCAACACACACACACACACACACTGCACCCCTCTCACACACACACACACACACACACACACTACATCTTTCACACACACACACACGCACGCACGCACGCACATGCACACGCACATACACACACACTACATCCTTCACACACAATGCAAGCCTGTACACGCACTGCACCCCTCACGCACACACACCTCTGCCCTTATCTCCTACTACAGCCCCTATCCTGGCAGACCCAAGATAAGTTGTCAAACTGTTCTTAAACAGTTTGACTGCTTACCCTGGCAGGGCACTACAGAACTACTTGCACCATAACCACTACAGAGTGATGTAGTGGTTATTGTGCCTGGATTGTTTATTTAAATAATCTACCCTACCCAGATAAGGTTCGGTATTCGCCCCTGACTGGGAAACATTTCTGCAGAACAGGAGCCCAGTATATGCGGCAACGATATATGCAACCTAGAAATTTGTTTTGATTATTGAAGCAGTGTAAATAACCAGGCAGTGACAAGTGGTTCCAGTTTCTGTTAGACTGAGTATGGATGTATATGAGGATTTTTTTGATGTTGTTGTTGTTACACTATTAACTTTCAGTTGACATAGTGCAGACATATTTGATGCTTTCAACACTAGACACGGCTTGCAATGGTTGTTAACACATTAGAAAGCCATAATATAAAAGCCGTAGTACTGGTTCACAAATACCATGTTTGTACACCCTCTACATTTTATAGACTCAGGTCCAGTCACAACTGCATTCACTGTGATCTCTTTTATTATTACTTGCGTTTATATAGCACCAACATATTCTCCAGCGCTGTACAATAATAGAATGGGGATATCTGACGACAAGTAATTGACATACAAAGTAATATTGACAGAGACAAGAGGCTCTGTTGATACAAGCTTACAGTCTGTGAGGAAGTACTAAGGAAACACAGGAGAAATAAGAGCATGTCAGAGAGGAGGAGGGAATGATGGAGGGATTGATTTACATAGGAGGGGAGATTAAGTTAGGAAACATGGTGTATTGAAGTACTGAAGAGTGGAAGTGGGAGAGTGGGAGAGAGTGGGAGAGAGTGAGCTGGGCTATGGAGGCAAGGAAACTAAGGAGGGTAAATGTAATAAGAGATGAGTCACCCAGGAAGATGGCAAACTTTCCTAAAGACTTCTTAAAAGGCTAGAGACTTGAGAAGAGTCTGATGGCATGGGTTTGGGAATTCTATAGGAATGGGGAAGCCCTCAAAAAATCCTGAAGATGAGAGTTAGCAATGGCAGAGTAAAGGTATCGAGAAGGGGTGTATTTGTTATGTTAAGAGGAAATAAAGTGAGGACTGGAATTATTGAGGGCTTTGTAGGTTAATTTAAACATTTTGAATTGGATTCTAATGGTCACAGAAAGTCAATGTAATGATTGGAGGGCTGAGGCATGGGAGCAGTGGTAATAGAAAGGCCATTTTATTGCTTTATGTTTATAATCATTTCCAGGAAAACACAAATGTACTTTAAATATAAAGTTTTTAAACATGCATGCTAAATTTTGTCTTTATCTTCACAATTAAATAGTATTATGTATAAATATAAATTGTAGAGCAACATTTAGGAATGAAGCAATTATATCGGAAGTAGTAGAAATACTCAGATTATGTCTCAGAATGTGTAGAAATACTCAGAATGTGTCTGCTGAATTCTCCATTTTTTTGTCTTGTGCCATACACCCTTCATATTTCTATTATATTAATGAAGCATGTCTTTTATACATGTCACTTGTAATTATCTCAGCAATAAAATCTTGGCATACGATAAGGTATTGTATGTTTAGACACCTTATTTGTCACTATCACAAAAGAAAGGTGGCTTTAGGGTCAGGTATATTGAGGAAATAATGTACATCATTTACTTATTCAACCAAATCATTTATCTAGGAAACAGTTAGGAACAGATGGTATTATACCTTATCTGAAAAAAAGTCCCATGCTACTGATGCTAATTTATTTGTTTCATGTTGAGGAATTACGCTAGTTGTTGTTCATCAGAGCGTGAAAGGAAATTATGGTACCCAGTCACGCTGGGAAGTCATGTATGTAAATTGATGTATAATGCGACCTAGATTAGTCTTGCTGATGATAGCTTCAGTTTCTCTGCTGTCAGATCCTTGTATCTCCTTGAATGAGCCAGCTGGTCTGAATGAATGTTAGCATAATTTATGCAGCTGATAAGTGATTTGAGCTCTCGGGTTATTGATAAACCATTTAAGCATATCATTTTCAGCCTGATGTTCTGTGACATCACAAGTGAAATGTAATGTGCTGATCTCTAGTCCAGATAATAAGCCAGAGATTCTCTTTGCTTTCCAGGGGCCAGAGGCAACTCCGTGCCAGCAGATTCAGGCACAAACGATCTACATCAACCCAGCCATTCTCATCCGGGATTCTCAGTGGGGCCTCAGGTAGGTGAAATGCATTTATATATTCATTACGATTTTTTTTTATATTAATAAGGATATTTAAACAAGCTATGAAACATGATTTCTAATGTATTGTTTTTAATCTAGCAAATAATACTGTGTGTATGGCAGCATGCTTTTAGTCTTTTACTGAAATGCAATGGAACGTGAACTGCTCAAAAAATGATTAAGATCCAAGTTTACAAGTACTTATAGACAGACAGACAAATAGATAGATAGATAGATAGGTAGATAGATATTTTATGTAGATCCATATAGATCTAAATAAAAAATAAAAAAAATATATATATATTTGTGTTGTATTTATATTTAGATGAAATGGAGGTAAATGGATTAAGACAGATAGATAGATAGATCGATAGATAGATAGATAAGCTAAGAAGACAGAAGGAACGAAAAAAAGATAGAAAGAAAGTCAGCACAATACAAAAACTAATTGATGTGTTTAACCCTTTCATTAGTAAGTGTGTACTACAGTGTGTTAGCTTGCCAACACTGTAAAGGGAATATTCTACTTGTAAAACTGATTACATTAATGACTTGCCTTGTTAAAAGCTTGGCATTAAATGGTGTGGTTCAAGGCTCTTATCATTGATCTCAGTTATTGTTATGGGATCTTCTTTTATTTGTGAACACAAAAGGAAACTTTTTATTTAATGATTTATTGAATTCTTCTTATTCATGCATAAAAACATCTAGCAGTATACCATACCATTAATGCGGATGATATCAAGCCCCTAAACACTTGTGTGGCTCTGTCCTGATAACATTCCCAGAACTTGAGTTCCAAGCCTGTAAAATGTCATTATTGTCCAATACTAAATTAAACTTTCAGAAAGAAATAGCAAAAGCAGAATGAATGTTAAATTAGTATTAAAAGTTAAAAAAAAATCTATCTTGCTGGAACGTTTTCATTTTAGATTTAATGTTTATAGCAAATCTCTTTAGAGCTCTACAAATTTAAGTACCTTAAACAGTAGAAGGCACTGTCTTCACTAATGTTGCAATTAACAACTCAAATCAAATACCAAACTTTAGAGGACCTTACAGGAATGTATCAGGGTTATTCTCTAAACTCAGAACTGTGCCAAAATCACAACTTGTGACTATATCTGTGCTGAAGAATTTTTTCAGATAATCTATTTTTTACCAAAATGTTAAAATGTTCAGATTTTCATTGTATATAATTGGGAGTTGAGTGAATAGCCTGTATGTTGTATACCATTATTGAAACTATGTCCTGGGATAATTTGTAATTAGCTGCAGTCTTGAACTTGGGTGCAAATTTGTTTTAAAAAAAACCAAACAAAACTATATTTATGGAAAATTTTGAAGTAAATCTAAGATAAATACCATATTTTAAGCAATTCTCATCTAGGGTTAATCATACAGTGAGAAATGTTTTGGTCTTAAATGTGGAATTCACGTTAAATGGACTTTGAATTTCCAACATTCTCACTTTAGTGAATGACCCTGTAAGATGCACATTTTTATACTGGTCTGTTGTTTTGGTGATTTGTTTTGGTTGTTTTGGTAATTAAAATGGATACTAGACATGTGCAATTTGTTTCATTCCGAATGTATATTCGGACAAATTTATTGCAATTCGGCATTCGGATGCTTACGAATTTCTGAAGTTTGAAATGCCGAATTTCCAAATTGACAAAGTGCCGTATTTCTGAAGTGCTGAACACAACCGAATTGACGAATTTCCAAAGTGCCGAATAGCTTCGGATTTCAGAAAAGTGTGAAAACAGGAAAGGATGACAGGAATCTTGACCAATAAGCTAAATCCTGGCACTGGGAGCCCTATAGATGTGTAAGGGGTTGTGGTGGCAGTCCGGGGACTGGGAGCTCTCTAGATGTGTACGTGGTTGCGGTGGTTATGGTTGGGGTTAGGGAGCCCTACAGATGTGTAAGTGGTTGTGGTGGCAAAGTGCTTTGGATTTCTGAAAAATGGCAAAACAAGATAGGGATGCTTACCAATGTCCGAATTGCCAAAGTTGCAAATTGCCGAAGTTCCGAATTTCGGAAGTGCCGAACTGAAGGCCATTGGTACAATGCAGACACATTTTTTTACTTACCTGAATTTCCGAACCGAACCAAATTTTTTGCCCATGCACATCCCTAATGGATACTTCTCAAATCATGAAATTGTAATCAGAAACTAAGTGCACTTTTAACATAAACTACATCCACTTTCTAAATGTACAATATTTGTTTTTTAGATGTATTTATTTTTTTTGTCCAATATGCATAAAGCTTGTCCTGGTTACTTCATCTGATGCCTCCTTAATATCAATTTTATTATATTAAATGATCAAATTAATATTGCGCTTGTATTCATCAAATCAATTCACTGTTCTTTAGGAGTTAAGTTACTTTTGTTTCTGTTTTTGCAGCCCTAGCCACACCTCCCCTGTCTGTGACTGACTTAGCCTGCATGAAAACAAAATTATTTTCTTTTCAATCAGATGTTAACTTTAAATGTTTTTATCTCCTGCTCTCTAATTTGAACTGTAATAATATACAGGAGGATCATGTAGCATCTTGCAAGCTATTAACAGAACAAGAGATAAGAAGATATTTACAGTAGGTGTTTAGGAAGACTGTGTAAGTCCCATGCAGGGAGGTGTGACTAGAGCTGCATAAACAATGTGATTTAAAGGGACACTATAGTCACCCAGACCACTTCAGCCGTTAATGAAGTGGTCTGGGTGTCAGGTCCCCCAGGTTTTAACCATTCAGATGTAAACATAGCAGTTTCACAGAAACTGCTATGTTTACATTGTAGGGTTAATCCAACCTCTAGTGGCTGTCTTCCTGACAGCCGCTAGAGGTGCTTCTGTGACGCTGGATGCGAAAATCGCATCCAGCGTGCAGAATGTCCATAGGAAAGTATTGAGAAATGCTTTATTATGGACTGTTTGAATGCGCGCGCGGCACTTGCCGCGCATGCGCCTTCCGCTCCACTTGGGAGCTGATGTCGGCGGGGGAGGTGAGGTCACCAGCGCAGAGGGAGCCCGGTGCTGGATAAAGGTGTGGCTGAAGGGGATTTAAGCCCTTCAGTGTCAAGGGTGGGGGACCCTGAGGGTGGGGGGGGTCCTAAGGATGATATAGTGTCAGGAAAATGAGTTTGTTTTCCTGACACTGTAGTGATCCTTTAAGACCTAAACTGCAAAAAATGAGCAGTCAGACTGCAGAGGTACAAGCTTTACATTAAACCTGCTTCATTAGGCTAAAGATGTGTTGGTGACTTGTGTCCCTTTAAATAAAGGGAAAATAGCCTGAAGAAGAGGAGAGTATCCTTTACAGTAAGAATAATACAGATCTGTAATTATCTGCTTACAGATGTTGTTTTTGTGACAAAATAAGATATTCAGTGCTATAATAGGGAATACATATTTTATTAACAACTTGTTTATATAAGGAGAAATTTGATTGCCACCATGCAATTAACAAGGATTTATGTTTCCTTTTTGTTGCACAATTCAAAATCATTTCAAATTGAATTATTTGCCTGCATTTGGATCATGTAACTATTCCAGTGTAACTATGTAACTAATTGTTATGCATTTATTCATTGGAAATTATGTTTATTAGATAAGAGCGTATTGTAAAGTATTGATTTTATTTGTCAAATGTGATTTGGCAGCTTAGATTTAGGGGTCAGTAAATCTAATTGGAAAAGATCACTTGATTCGACTTAAAATTAATTTGAATTTAGTTAACTGCACAATCGTATTTAAAGGGAATTCAAAATAGACATACCTACACTATTTTGGGTTCCAGTACTGGGGAGAACAGGTACATGTAGAGTTCACAGTTGAGGAACAGGGAGAAAAGAGTTTCCTGTGGTAGTGTCTTCACACCGGCTGATACTCCTGTAGGATTGGTTGCTAGTTTCAGCAATTCCTTACATTTGTTAGTCATTTGACCAGCACAATGTATAGTTTCAATTATTTGCTTCATGAGACAGAACATATTTTAAAATTTTCTGTAAATGTAATTACATTTATTACTATATAAATGTATTAGGACACTTATCGTCCGTTATTCAACCGTTGTCGCTACTATAGTTATAGGGACACTCCAGGCACCTTAACAACTTCATATAAATGAGACTTTTAGCTTAAAGTTACCTCCAGTGGTGATTTTAGCTCATCCCCAGGCGTCATCCGGCTTCTGAAATTTCACATACAGGAAGTGCAGTGTGTACCTCTGATTGGTTGAGAGCAGTCAGCTGATGCTCTCAGCCAATGAGTGACTCCCCACTTACAAAACCGCCTTGAGAAAGGTACGCTTTTTTCCAAGCCAGTTTTGTGAATGGGTAGTTACCGATTGGCTGAGAGCGTCAACTAACCACTCTCAGCCAATCAGATGCGATCCTGCAAGGCAGCACTCCGTGCTTCCTGTAAGTGAAATTTTAGAAGCTGCCTGGGATGAAGTGGACATTGCCTCTCGAGGCAACATAGAGGTTAAACTTTTTGAGACTTGTATTTGAAGATTGTATTTGATTTGTCCAAATTAAACAGTTCCATAAGACCATATAAATGTATCATGGAACAAACAAAACTGGCATTGGATGAGCTAGAATGAAGAAAAAGCTGATTTTGGGGAAGCAAATTATCAGCGTATTTTGTCATGATTGTCTGCTCAATAAGATGGGTTGTATCTTATGTTTAACCAAGAGGTGGAAAAAAGATGATGGATGGAAAAAAAGACGATTGATGATTAAGGGACAACTGCTAAATGTTAATTTTATTCACAGATCAAGTGAGATTTGGCTATAAGAGGGGTAAAAGAGCAGGTGCAGTAAAACAAAAATCTATATATTTTAGCAGGATTCTTCCAGGCCAGCAGTCTCCTTCAAAAGCTGAAGTCAAAGTGCCTGGAAGAATCCTACTAAAATATCGTTGAAGATAAAATGCCTTTTTTATTTTTTTGTTAGAGACAGACAAAGAGACATCTGATTTGATTTGTAGTTGCACTTTTGTTGTATCAGTGTTGATTTGTTGTTTCAGTGCCACTGCTTGTGCATTGCAAGTTGTAATACAATTGCACCGAGAGGGGCAGGTATTTTTTTAGCTCTTAGAAAAAAAGTCATTTTTTCTGAGTGTGCTGCCGCAGCAATAGTGTATTATCACTAGTATTCCATCAAGGAGAGGAAGGCAGAGTACAGCATCATTGAAGAATCAGTTTTAAAAGTCTTTTTTTTCTTTACCTGTGTGCTGTTCAAGCAAGGGTGCTGTGTGCAATGTAGTGATTAAACAAAGTCAACACAATAATGTGACCGTAGTAGTAAGCCCACCAAGCAGCAACCCATTTTTCAACACAAACATCTAGTTTGGCTTAAATAATGCACACAGTACACAATCATATTCCCATTTCTATTAAAAATAAAAAAACATAATCCATGGTACATTCTAATCCAAAGAAAGTGAGGGAGGTGAGGTTCCATATTCCCCAATCCACCATCAGCAATAGTGCCATGACTTTTCAGCATCTAAACACATATTCCTCAATGATGAGGACTTCTCACACCACTGCTGCCACCACCACAAGAAGTAGCACCGCTATAAGTAGTTGTATTTAGCCTCAGTACAGTGGCGGATCCAGAGCCTGATCTCGGGAGGGGCACTTGTAGATTATTTAAATAAATAATCCAGGCACAATAACCACTACAGCTCAGTGTAGTAGTTATGGTGTCAGTAGTGCCAGGATTCCACCCCAGAGTAAGTAGTCATACCGTTTAAGAACAGTTTGTACAAGTACCTGGGACTGCATATAGGCCGTTTGTGTGTTAAGGGTGTAGTGTGTGCGGTAGTGTATGCAGGGTTGTAGTGTGTGTGTTGTAGTGTGTGTATGGGGTAGTGTGGGGCAGGGGCAGTGTGATGTTGTGGGTGGGGCACTGTATGTGTTTTTACAGTGTGGTGTGTGTGGGTGTACAGTGTATGGGAGTGTTTGTGTTCAGTGTGTATGGGTGGCAGTGTAATTAGCCAGTGTTTGTTTCCAGTGTGTTGTTGTATGAGTGTTTGTGAAGTAAAATGACAGTGCTGCAGTGTGTATAGGATAGTGTTGTAATTTGTGTGTGTGTGTGGCAGTACACAAATGCCATTGTGTGTGTAATATGTGTGTGTATGCATTGCATTTAATTAGAGGCAAATTCATTTGTAATGTTGGCTCTTTGTAACTAAAAAAACCTCCTGAAACATATGTCCATACGGATACACATGACTGAACCATATTTGCCCAAAAATGTTTATGGGGGCTGCCTTGTAATATTAAAAAAGAGGAGGACTCTTTTATAAAATTAATGTCCCCCCTCCCTTCTTACCTTTATTGAGCAGGAGGGGGGACATTTCTCCGTCCCTGGTGGTCCCAGTGGTGATTCCCTGGTGGTCAGGTGGTCAGAGTGAACTCTAGCCCACGCTCCCGGGCTAGAGTTCACTCTCGCGAGATTTGGAGCGTTGCCGTGGTAACCGCGGCAACGCTTTAAATCCCGCGAGAGGAGGACCCGGAGGAGCTGCAGACTGAGCTCCGGGTCCTCTCTCTCACTCCCTCCCTCGCCGGCCGCCAGCACAGTGCCTGCGGACCGGGGAGGGAGAGCTCTGATCTCCCCTCCGGTCCGCAGGCACATTACTGGGCTGGCACTTGGGCAATGCCAGCCCTGCGTTAGCCAGCAGGGGGGAATCTCGGGGGGGGCAATTGCCCCGTTGCCCCCCCCCTGGATCCGCCAATGCCTCAGTATTGTCTATTACGTCCAATTCATCATTAAGGAGGCAAATGTTTTCTTCTTGGTCTTTTTATGCTGCTATTGGGGACACAAAGTCTGAAGCAGCAGAAGAATCTGTAGCTCCTCCTGCAGTCAGCTAGGTCCACAAATAGTGGCAGTCAAGCTACTAATCATGTAGCAGTAGCTCTAAACAAGCAGTAAAGCTGCTGCAAGTGTCTCCTTTAAGAAGTAAGGGGGTAGCAGCAGCATGTCTGTAAGTATGCAGAGCTTCCCCAAATGCAGTACCTTGAGCAGCAAAAGGACTAGTACAACTAGCACCACCACTAAGACTTGAGCTAGTCCACCTATTTCTAGTAACCACCTAATATTGCAGCTGCTCCTTTACTGGGCCTTCTCTTGTCCCTCTGTTGTTCACTGCTCACTTGATCTGTGTATAAAATCAACATTATGTGGTTGTCCCCTAGCCATCAATCATCTGCTTTTTCCACCTCTTGACTGGACAAGATACAAGATACAAGATACAGCCCACATCATTGGTTTGTTTGTTTTGTCACTCACACTACAGACTCGATATGTGGAAAAGCTTTGTTATTCTTATAGTGGAATGGGTGGGTCGGTCATCAATTAGCCACTCACTTTTTCCTTTAACTTTTTTTAAATGCCCTCTTTTGCAATTAAAATGACTCCTGCTGCAAAAAATATAGATATAATGTTATAATTATGACATCTCTCAACTGGCATTACACAAATGCCATTAAACTGGGTAATATTGTAGCCATTTTGCATTGCAGCACAATTAGAGGCAAATTCATTTGCAATGTTGGCTCTTCCGAAACTGCTTTTTCAAAAATGATCTCATGTGTCCGAAACGAAATACCACATGATTGAACCTCAGTTTGCCCAAACCAATTTCTACGGAAATCTGCACTTGTTGTATGAAAAAAAGAGGACACACTCTTCATACATAAAGCACTTCAGCAAGGGACTAGTTAGTAGTTTGGTGTCCCTTTAACAACAAATGTGTTGTATTAATGTGGCACTGTCACAAATTATGTAATTGGAGGTGTTATCTCTACCTTATATCTTTATTTACTAAAGTGAGAATTCAAAGTAAATTCTAAGTGATTTCACATTTCAGGTCAAAAAAGCTGAACTGGAAAAGTGCTCAAAGTCAGCTATTCAGTCAACTACTCAATGACATCAGCAATTTCAGTTTGGCCTTAAATTTGAAATTCCCATTGAAATCACTTTGAATTTTGACTTTAGTAAATAACCTTGTTAGTATTACAGAGAACTTGGGTCTAATAAGATGATGCCAAGACCTGAGGCTTTTCAGGGATCCCACTCGAGGTCAGGGCTCCAGCCACTGTGTGCCCCCCATCCCATGCAATACCCCTGCAAGACAGACTCCTGTGCCCTGTTGGCCAAACTGAGGGTAAAGTTGTAATTACTTGCTTAACTTGGTATAACCTCATTTTCAAATTAAAGGCAACATTCTCCACACATACTTCCTCTAAAATCAAGTCTTTGTTAAAGTTAACAAGAAATAATCTGAAGAGAGCTTCAGAGTAAAGCTGCTCAGAGACTTGTGAAATTGCCAAATGCTCTCGCTATTCAAGTTAATATTAGTATGCACTTGACAATGGAATTCTTGGCAACTACCGCAGCTCAGTGCCAAAAACTAAAATGTGGTGTGAATGACCCTCTTGTAGTAACAAACAGTTACTCACACCAGTGGTGTACACGCAAACCATGGAGCCCCGGTGCAAAAATGATCCGTGGGCCCCCCTCTCTATTCCCCCCCGACAGAAACACACACACATAGACACATACACACAGGTACATACATACAAACAGACAGGCACACATACATACAGACAGACACACACAGATACATACATACAGACTGACATACAGACAGGCACACAGACACATACATACAAACAGACCGGCACACATACAGACACACACACATACAGACAGACAGGCACACATACAGACAGACAGGCACACATACAGACACACACACAAGACACACATACATACAAAGACACATAAATAAAAAAACAGACAGGCACACATACACACAGGCAGACACATACAGCCAGACAGACACACACACAGACATACACACATACAAACAGACAGACACACACACACAAGATGCACATACATACATACATACATACATACAAACAGACAAGCACACACACATACATACAGACAGGCACACACAGACAGACACACATACATACAGATACCCAAAATATTTTAGTCACCCTCCTGTTTCCTACCTTTTAGGTGCAGGAGGGTGACTGGGGTCCAGTGGTGGCTCAGGTGGATGGGAGTCAGAGTTCCCACTCTGACTCCCTGTTCTTCCTCCTGCGTGGCTATCAGTAATAGCTGGGAGGAGTGACGTGCGGTCACTTCCTCCCAGCAGTGATGTCATCACAGGGGGCCCGGTCGTACAATCCATATCCATCAGGTGGCCCTGACAGCATGGGCCACCCGATGGACCCCTTAGACAGCGGCCCCGGCGGTTTGCAGCGCGGGCCGGAGCCTCAGAAGATGATGGCGGCGGATACCTGGTCACAGGGGTCCGCAGTACAGCCGAGCCTCCTGGAGTGGCGGGCCCAGTCGCAGCTGCGACCCCTGCGACCGCGGTATGAACGCCGCTGCTCACACTACAGGTTATATCGGTAAATGTATTTGTGTACCTGATTATTCTTTGTGTGGGTTGGAGCACATAAGCAATAAAAAGGTAACATTAATTACCAATCCTATTGGAAATAGAGGATGCAAATTCAGGTTTAATAAAATAAATATATGTATGTGTCCGTCAAATTCAGCCTTTTCTACAATTGTATGTTAATCACACAAAATTGTCTTTTATACTACGGAGTAATATGTATGTAATTTCTTGTATTTACTTGATACAATTTTACCTATATATGAACATAGATCCTTAATGTAGTAACATGACTGAAATTGCCTAAATAAGAAAAAGTTTTCAATGCACGTTATCATACGCTTTGTTAGTTCTGTTACTTGACTTGGCGATCTCCACTTGTAAGTGTCAGATATGAATAGAGAGGCAGAGGTGGAATGGAACAGCTGAAGTATATTAAGATATCCTCTGGGATTTTTGAAATCATATTGCTCTTGGCAATCATTAAATTTGTATTATTAGTAGCTGTTGAGATAGGTTTCAGCAAAGTCAAAGATGTTTGCATTAGACAAATGTGTGTTGCAGAAACACTCAACAGAGTCCCACGTTAGAAAGTTCTTTATTCAAGTTCTGCAGTTAAGTAAATCAGGTGAAATTCTTCTACACAACACAGAGTGCAATACATTTAAGGACACAGTGCTAAATCATGGTGTTTAGCTTTCATTTAAATCCAGTTACTCCTAATGCTGGTGTTTACCCTATCAATAATGTTCTGCTCAGACTCCCCTTAGTCTAACATATTCTTATTAGCTCAGCCCTCATTGGTCTTTGCATTGAGCTTGCATTTTGTATAGTGCTTAACTGAATGCAACAACCCCTGATAAGACATTTCTTGATCCCAGTAACTCGGGCCTGTAATGGGTTCTGCATGTTGGCATGATAGTTCTTGTGAGGATATTGTGAGAATTCGGTAACTTGATGTAGGCTAGGAATGATATCCAACTCTTTATTCTCCCTGAGTAGAAGATGCTAATAATCATAACCTCTACTATTTTGCATCCCCAGGACACTAAATGTTTGGTCTTTGAGGGTGTGCCAGAAGACATTAAATGCATTAGTCAATTTAATTTTTCCTGCCGTCTCTGCTAATTTTTACAGTATTTGCAAACTTAAATAATCCATTGAGGTATTACATCTGAATGTGTCTTTTATTACCCTGTGACGGATCTGGCAAACACTCATGTCTAATGTCTCACTCATGTCTAATAATTCACCACTTGCTATGCTTTTAAAGCCAGTTATGCCCTGATATCAAATTTGAATTAAATCTCATTAAATCAACATACATTCTTTTACACATGAGTGTCTGGTACCCTCAGGTTAGTATGCATTGCATAGTACATACAAAAGAAATGATATTCTAGCACATGAAACTAGCTAAAAACTTGCTAGAAAGTCCAGATAAGATCAAGTCTGCTGTCTTCTATCAGCAAGTAAAAAGTCCAACATGTGGAACTTGTATCTGACTAAACATGAATGTCACTTTAAACATAATTTTCTTTTGGTATAGAGCAGATATATGATATGCATTGTAAGTATATACATCAAAGCACTATCACTTTCATTGTTTAGTTTTGACACTCATTTTTTTGAATTGCGTTTATCACATTAATTATGTATGATATATTCAGTATGATATATATTCATGATGCTCTTACAACATATTGTTAAAATACACTTTAGCTTACTTAGCACTAACTCTATTTAATTTGTCTCCCATGTTGGAATTAGTGTAGGGTCCACTTATATTGTGGTACTGTGAAGTAGTGGTGGGCTTAACACAATGTGGCCATATGGTGGAACTTAATCTCCATATTTGTTTGCTGAGATAGGGGATTTTAAGTATCGTTATACAATTTAAAACAGTATTTTTATATGTGCGCTGTTCCTAAATCTGTATTATAAACATAAATGTCTGACTTGACATAAAGCCATGGAAGGTTTGTACTCAAGTATTATAAGTTGTGTGGGCTACTTTGAAGCATCTATCAATATTCCTTACATATTTTTAGCTTAATATTACTCTATTTTTTATTAGGTTCAAGGCATTTCAATACTGTTCATGCAATAAAAATACAATAATATGTTATGGTACAACCTGCAGATACTTATATTAATCTTCTGCAAAGGGTGACAAATAAAACAAAAATAACGCAAAAGAAAGAAACAATGAATTTGTGTTTGTTTAATGCTGACACCTAAGTTGGTTAAATAACTGTAACAGATTTCATTTTAATTTATCTTTTATTTTTCAGCCACTCTTGGCAGCCCAACAACTGGCCTCGGCTGTAGCAGGAGTAATGCCTGGGGGTGCTCCTGCCCTCAACCAACCAATCCTCATTCCATTTAATATGGCCGGACAGCTAGGAGGGCAACAGGGACTGGTCTTGACATTACCTACAGCCAATCTCACCAACATCCAAGGACTGGTTGCAGCTGCGGCAGCAGGAGGAATAATGACTTTGCCACTGCAAAATCTACAAGGTAATCTCACCTGTTTATTGATATAAACTGTCAAACATTTGAACTGCTGACAATTTAGCCATTTTAATTACTGGAATTTCAATGTTCTTGGAGAACCACTCTAAAAATGTCTGGATATATTTACCCTAGGTTCTGAAACTGTATTCTAAGCCTGAGTACTACAATACATAACCTAGTATGAAAATGATTCTTGTAGCTACATTTGCTATTCCTTTTATGGCTCATAGTTTGTATGTCTGAGTGTTTTTATGGTTTTACCGCCATCCGTAAAAGAAATGAGATAGGCAATGATAACATAAGATATTTATGACTGCTTGAGGTCAATTATTACTAACACTGCATTTGCTAAAGCAAATCACTTGTGCTGGGGTACAAACAAGGCAGTGGCTTCTAAATTAATATATGTTTCAAATAAATTGAAACATGGTGCTTTTGCTATATATAAATACATGTATGCTAAACTGCTAACAAAAACAGGATAATGCTAATCTTTGCTTATGGTTATATGTCAGAAGATGAGCCCTGCCATTAAGGGAGGCAGTTGTTTCCTTTACCTGGTTATCAATAATGTGAGCTCATTCCAAAATATGCCAAGAATGCCTGTTGCATAATTATTCTGAAGATATGTAGGTTGAATGCCATCAGGAATAGAATTGTATAATACGATTATTCAGTAGAGATAAGCTAATTCTTATTTTATTATTGGTCAACAGTTCAAGTGTAATAAAAATTCAATTTTCAGAGCAGGAGATAAAAACTTCTAAAGTATGTTAACAACATTTGACTGCAAATTAACCCATTAAGGGACATTTGGCTAGGGCTGCATAAACATAAACAAAAGTGGTTTAACTCCTAAATGGCAGAGAATTGAGCAGGGAGACCGCAGTAGCATTATCAATCCATCAAAACTGCTTCATTAAGCTAAAGTTGTTTTGATGCCTATCGGGTCCCTTTAAGTTCAGCTACTCTGACCTTACAGTTAATATTTAATTTGAAATTACTTTAAATTCTCACTTTTGTAAATAACTCTGTAAGTTTCATTGCAGTGTTTTTTTATCCTACATTTGAACGCATTTCATACTAGAATATAAGTTTGAATCCTAAGCATATCAGCCTTTCCCGGTTTAATTTATAACCATGTTCATTTTCTTTTCCTTCCCTTGTGTTCCACCTGTAGATATAGCCACAGTGTGGCTGCACCTTGTGGCTATTTTAAAGTTTAATGCCAATAGACCTCTCTTATCATACTTGTAAATGCTTTTCACTTTAATGTTTAAAATAATGTCTCTCTCATACCATTAACTTGCAGCAAGCAACCTGTCAGTCATAAATCATATATGAAAAAGGGCAAGCTAATGCACAAATTTTTACTTGTTTAAAATTTGAGAGTGCATGTAAAGTAGGGAAGCAGAGATTAAAATAATGCAGAAACAGCACTGAGTAAAAGCAGATTTAACAGAGTGAAGGAAGAGGCTTTTTAGAGGAGGTAGATAATAAAATCTTAATGAAGAAACAGGCATTATAAAAAAAAATGCGTCCCTCTGCTTGTTTTTGCTTATGTGTATATATAGTATTATAAATAAATATAAAGTAATGGAAAGCAATACGTCATGAATTCATCCTGCATTCGGTAGCTCATTCTAACTATATGCTTTGCAAGCACTACAATCACATCACTAGATTATTAATTTAAAAGGAGAATTAGCCCAATTTCTAATGTATTTTCAGAACTGACCTAATTCTTGCAGAAATTGTTTAAATAGGTATTTTCAAAGAAACATCATGCTTAATAGTACTTCCCATTAGAAAGAATGAAAAGCCTACTTCCTAAAAATGTTGTTGATTGAAACATATAGTTAAACAAGGGCAGCAGTCTAACCTGTTAAAATGTAGATGGCGACTTTCACCATTGTGGGTTCTCAGGATTGATATGTTGAATGGATAGTGAAGAAGAAAAATGACATCCCTTAAATCAATATACCTTGATGTCCTAGTGCCATTCAGATTTTACATGATAGACTTAGGAAAATAAAGGTAGACTTGTATAAGAAAATAAAAGAAAGGCATGGGTTGGCAAGAACAAGGGTGGTTCTGGTTCAAAAATTGGTATCATAATCAGATTGGAATGAGCGGACAATTAGCAGAGCTATATACCACTTATTTCACCAAGACAAGGGGGGTTTTCATGAAGTCTAATGATCAACTCATAAAGATTACCAGTAGCGTAGGCTCATCCATTGGGGCACTTGGAGCAACAGCTCATTAGGTTTGTTTATAAACACTAAGATTTTTTTTGTGGAGGAGAGGAGGGTAAACAAAAACATTTGGGGAAAAAAATAGGTGTCTTTTTAATTCTGTAATATGTTTCAAATCTGCAGCCCCCTCTCCTCCCCCCCCCCATTCTCATTAGTAGTTGTTAAAGAAGCTTTCTTAAGTGCAACTAGGCATGTCAAATAATGCAGCAGGTTTGAAATATTCCCTGTTTTAGCAGGTTTTGCACATGTCTGTTGTCCTTTAAAAACGAGTTTCAGAAATTTTCAATGAGTTGCCATCTGGGGAGCAGTGAGAGCTGCCCATGATTGGTGAGTTCTATTGCCCTCTGTATTTAGGGGCCATCATTGTCTGATAGCACCAGCAGGGGATGGGGTTACAGTGTCCACAGGAGAGAGAAGCAAGAAGTAATCTTAAAAGCAGCACAGAGAGAGCACAGCAGCAGCAATGCCTGGCCCCTTTCATTCCTGGTCCCCCTGTAAGTGTATAATATTATCTTTTTCTTTCCCTTAATAGCCCTAGTGACTGCATGAGGGCTGATTAAGCAAGGGAATTTACTTAAATATATAATTAAAATATATATAGCCAGGGAAGCCAAAGGGTGACAATGGGAAGGGGGCATTTCTGACAAATAGCACTGTTCTGCCTATCAATGATAGTTTTAATAATTCTTACTGCACATACCCACAATCTTCTTTAAAGTGCTCAATCACTCTGTAGCTGAGACCTGACACACTCATGCAGTGGCTAGTTGAAATGTTGTGAAGCTTCAAACTGCAGGACTGGGACTGTGACTCCGAGGACTGATCTGATTTTTATTTCAATCTGTTTTAATCTGTAATGATTGTTGCTTCTGTTAGCCATGTCAGCTACTTCTTGGCTCCATATTACCACTGCTGCTTAATTATATTGCCTGCTGCAAAAGTAATGAGTCTATCAGTATCCTACTGCTTTAACCCTGTCTAGACTGTGTAATAAGGAGTTTATCAGTGTCTTGATGCTTTAATTATGTGCACATTGTATGATGAGAGCTAAGTAGCTGACATGTTTCATAACTGCAGCAATATTTACTAGACAACTAAAGTTATCATAGCAGGAGAACTACTGCAGCTGAGATCGTGAGAGGGCGAGCTAAAAGAGGGATAAGAAGATAGACAGAGAGAGAAGGAGATACAGCTGAAACATTGTACATAAACCTGTACTGTGTGGAGATGTCTGAATTGCAGCTCTCTATAATCCATCACAGTGTGTTATGTTTCTATATTTACTCAACGCTACCTGTTGTATGGGTATCTCTCTAATCTACCCAGCTCTGTAAATTATAAAGGTATCTATGTGTTGTGTCCAGCTCTGTACATTATATCTCAATTTATTCGCTCTGTTGGTAGTATGGTTTTCTCTGTATTGTACTTAGCTCACTGTTTTTTATAGCTATCCCTATGTTGTGCCAAGCTTGTTTTATTATTATGAGCTTCTCAGAATTATGGTCAGCTCTCTGTATTGCATGAGTATCTCTGTACTGCATAGGGAGGAGTAAAATTCAGGGGGAAGTCTGGCGCCGCACCATCTTAATACATCACCAGCCACCACTGATTAATAGTAGACCTACACCATACCTTGTACCATTCAAGATGTCTGGCATGAGATTCTATAGGCTGAGGTAGACCTCTAGTTGGAAAATTACAATTGTTATGCTACTTTACTAGCTATTCCTGACAAAGCATCACATGTGTTATAGCTTTGCAACAGTTGGGGATCTATTTCCTGGTCACCTAGGTGCTTGGATTCAAGAAAAGGTTTATTATTTATATTTTTAGTAACTAAAAAGAAACACGATAACAGAGATCCTGGAGCTTAATATGTATGTGTAGTATTAATAAATAATGCTCACCGCTTCTTTACGTTAGTGAGGTATAACCATTTTTTGTAAGCTTTATTAACATTTTGTAAAAGTGACAAAAAAAAGTAAGCAGAAAAAAAAAATGACATGAATGCCAAAAACAATTTGCAAAAGCAGACAATTGAAAGAAAATCCTTAACAATTAGTGCATAATCTTGCAGGAGTAATGATTTTGATCCACTTGGTGCCTTATCATAACATGAGTAAATGACCTTCATAACTGACAAGAGTAATGGAAAGAGAGAAAAAAAGAATAGGGTACAGGGATGCACTATTATCCTCCTTTCCTGCAAGTCTGATCCAAATTCTCACTGAGGAAATGTAATCATTTTAGAAATATAAGTGTAAAGGATTTATGCTATTTTTGTCCTCCAAGTGGCCCTATGAACGATCTTGACCGTCACCATTGTATTCTGCCTACAACAGTTGGACTTTTTGGAATCTTGAAAATTTCATCATGACCTGGATATCCCTCCTGTAGAAGCTCAGAATTTCCATGCAAAAAACTTTAAATTAAGTTAGTATTTTTCACCTTAGGGTTTACTACAAATGATTAAATGTCCATTGTCATAAATATTAAAGTATTAAACATGTTACATATTTTGTTTCTTCCTTTTCTGGGTTAAATGTGTTTTTTCCTGTGAACTGGTGTACACCACAGAACCATTTTCATCCAAAACAGCTGGAGTTTCCTTATAGTTGTTTTTCGGGAATGCAGAGGAAAACTGAACGAGTCCATTAGCAGTAAAGTACAGTAAAAGCATTAGTATTCATTTTAGAAAGACAGGTATTGACTGATTGATTGATGGAGCTACATATTCACCTGTATCATTATCTCTCTTGCTTAGTTATAGTTTCTCCCTTGTGTGCAAAATATTAACAAAATGGTTTGCTAGTATAGTCAGAGCTAATGCAGTTATTTTGGGGTTTTTTTGGTTGGGGAACAAAGCTTACAAAATAAGTAAATGGGAGGCTACTGTTTCTGTGGCAATGTTCATTAATCTAATTCCTGACAAATCACCATGTGCAACACTTTGTTTAGAGCAGTCTTTAAATAACTCCCAGGAGTTTTACAGTTATAGTGCAGACAATCACAATGAATTGAAGTAAATTGTACGTGGTAAGTCTTAGTTACTATTAGTTTAGTGTAATACAAGAAAGGCGAGCACATTTCAAAATTAAGCATTTTGTCTGTCTGTTTCATTGCTGTTCAATTACCATTTATATACTACATTTTTAAATCAAGTCTTTTATCCTTTTTTGTAGTATACACACACACATATATATATATATATATATATATATATATATATATATATATTGCTAAGAATGTATTTTTTTTAAGAAAATAATTGTTACATCAAATACAGAAATAAAATGTATTGTATCTTTAGATTGCAAGCTCAAGGGCAATCTAGCTAAGCACTTTGTATAAAAGCACTTCAATGGCTAGATATCAGCTTACAGGCAGAGCCCTCTCTTTGTTTTTGTCTGTGTATATTGTATGTCCTCCACTTATTGTACAGCGCTGCGGAATCTGTTGGCGCTTTATAGATACCAGTAATAAATAAATAAAATACCTTACATTTTAATATATACACAAAATCATAGTTACCCTAAAATTAGTAAATGTTACAGTTATGCAGTGGCGCATAACCAATAATGTTACAGTAAGAAATGTGTATGTCTTAAAATGTTTCTCTGAACACCATGGTCACTTCTGCCCCTAACCCCCACTACAGCCTTTATAACCAACTACAGCCCTTATAACCCACTACAGCTCCTATTTCTAACGATCCCTCCTATCCCACGCGACTGCCCTTGTCATACATTACGGAAACTACCCACCCACTAAAGACCCTATCTTCAATTAGAGCTGCTATCTCCCACTATTGCACCTAACCCCCACTACAACACTAAACCCCTTACTGCTACACCAATACCCCACTACAGCCCAAATCCACGACTACATCCCCTGTCCCCCCCACTACAGACTCTAATAGAGAAATGGAGTGATTGCCATAGAAACATGCATGTCTGGACGGGACATTTGAAAAGTTAGTTAGATGACCACGCCCACCTGCGGCACCCAAAAAAAATTCTGCATCCAGGCATCTGTGATCCTATGATCAGCCTTGACTCCTGGCATCCTAACCACTACAGCAGGTTGTATACTGGCCCTATGATTTATGGTGGGAACCCTGGATACAATGTTATTAGATGCAGCCTTAAATTATTTTTTTTTAAAAAGTATATCCAGTAAGTGAAACTATGTTACCTGGTATCTAAAATCTTACAATTCAAATAAAGCCAAGAAACATCAAGATAAAGATTAACTGCCTTAAAACATTTTCAATTCTTTTTTAAGTGTTTTCCATTTAAAAAAATCTCATATAAGAATTGTACAATAAAAGTAGCAATTTAAGCTACAAATAGTATACCAATACCAGCTTGAAAAGGATATTGCTTTACCATTCAGAACACTGTGCTACTTTAGTGTAATTATACGGCAGATAGCTTGCAAGTACTGAATGGTTTACACGGTGTTAAAGATTACTTGAAGGTGCCGAGTGGGAAACATAATTATCATATACTGTGTACATGTTATGATAAGGTAACAGTTCCTTTAAGAGCCTAATTACTGCATGCAGAGCAGCATTTACCTTGTCACATGTCTCCATATAATTATAGAATTATCACTGTCTTCTTTTTTGCCCCATAATGTAATTTCAAAGAAAGTTTGTCAAATATGACATGTTAATGCAAGTAAAATACTTTGCCCTTAGCAGTTTGGCACATGTGGTTTGTAACCTAAAGAAAATGGTGATCTGTCACTAACACTAGAACCTTTAGGGCATGAAGCAAATGAGATATGAACAAGTTCCACTTTGACAAGCAAGGAACGTGACACAATAACTTAATAAGCCTTGAAAAGTCACAGGTAACTGCTGTAAATTGCAAATTCAGAAATGACTGACAATCGCTCTGCAATTTCTTGCACGTGTTGTAGCCCGTCCCTTGTGATTTCAGGCAAACTAAGCAGCTGTAAGCACATACAGATCATTTGATTATTTGCAAGTCTTTCAGAATCATGAGGCCTATTTGTATATTCAGCTCCAGGCTTTAAAGCTGCTAACATTAAATCTCAACCCAAACATTAGCTAACATTTTACAGTGAAATTGGCCTAGGCTTGTGATATACACTGGGTTGGATCTTCTTTGTAGATGTAGAAATGGCAGTAGGTTCTGAACCTGAACCTTTATCTGAAGGTTGGACCTTTGAATGTTGACTGCCACTATGATTTTGCTGATTACTACTAACACAGGACTTTGAACAGTTCTTGACGGATGATTCCAAGAGATATTGGGACAAATGGAAGCATTGATAGGCAAGAATGGCGTCCTGTAATAGAAAGCAAAGCCTGAACATGACAAGAGAAGTCTGAATTTTCAAAGCAAAATTTGAAAAACTTGGAACTGGAGCAGCAAAACACTAAAATGCCACTAGCATAAGTCTGAGCATTAACAAAAAAACATGAAGGTAACTGGAACACAAAGTCCCCACTTATCCCAGTGGAAGACAGATCGCCAGCTGTAGGAAAACCAAATCCAGTAATAAAACAAAAACAAAAAAATAGAAATTACACCACTGTACGTGCTCGAAATCCACAGTAGGTTTAATCAGCACAAAAGAAAAAAGTAACAAACAGGGGGAAAGGTCATACCAAATGCGTTACAGATCCTGGCAATACTTTGCATTGGCATACAAGTACTGGGCAGTAGACTGAACATGTAGCAGACTAGCTGAGTCAGGAACTTGAGTATAACTACTGGTGCAAAAATACTGTACACTGCAATGAACACACAGTATGTTAAGGCAGAATTCTAAGGGAAGTGCCTCAACTACTAGAAGCCAATGACATCATGGGCAGCTGCTTGGCACTAAGACATTTTAGCTTTTGCTCATGTGTTTGCAGTATAATGGACTGTTGTGGTGGAATGGAGCTGCATGTTCCCAGGATTAACCGAAGGCAGAACACAGGCCATGATCATGGATCTTAGGTTAGGAACACAGTATCTTAAACTTTTTGTAAGGCAATACTTTTTGTTATTTAGTAAACTGACAATAGCTAAGTTATGGTAAAACCTACATAGATTTAGCATAAAAAAATAAGGTTAGTATCAAGACAGGGGAATGTGGTTAATGCAGTATATGTATAGGTATTTCATAAAGTTGACAATAACAATAAGAATAACACCCACTGTATCTAAAAAGTATGATAAATACACGCACAAACACACACACATTGTATCAATCAACAATGGATTAGTATTAATAATCCACAGTGTCTCATAAAAGGATGACCTCTTTCTATGATAGTCTCTGAGATGCTTACTCCAGAGCTGCCCATGCTCAACTCGCTACTGTTCTCTACAGTGGGCAGAAATGTCCAGACTTACATTAGAGCTCCGCAAACATGTTTAATGATGCAACAATCCTCTACTTGCTAAGGTTTGTTTCTCTGCTCTCCCCAGAAATGAGAGAGAGAAAACACCTAGTACGGGTGGGCAGACTCTGTACCAAAGAATTCTGGCGTGGTAACAAGTATATATGTTGCCACTTGATGCATGTCAACCTGATTTTGATAATGGCATACAGTGTCACAAGAAGAATACAGTTTATTTTTTTCACTATACCGAGTTGTGGGTAGTTGAGAGTCAATTTCAAAATAACAGAGACCGTAAAAAACTATCCAGTTCTGTGTTGATTTAAAATGTGAAAGTCAGTGCCTAGCTCACAAAAACAGCAATTTAGTGAGTAATCACAATATTCGAAGTGTATTATTCCCACTATGTTACTTTTTATTTCCACATTTTATATATATAGTACAAATATGGCCATGAATAAATTGACATAGATATCTAGCACAATAAAAATATCTTTTTTTTCTCAGCAACACTTGAGATTGTGATTCCTAGCTATCACTTTATCTCAATGCGTCTGCAAGTTTCAGGCAATGTAATTATGAGCTTAATGTGTCAGGCACTCTCTGTTTGAATTACATATTATGTATCCAAAGGAGATCTATCTTTTATTGAATGTTCAGCAATTCATTTAATCTGGCAGAAGTAATGTGACAAAGGGGAAGAGCTAGCACAATACTTGGGTGAACAAGAAAAGGGATTAGAAATAGGAAGAAAATTGCACGGCTAATACATCACTTACAGATCCCACCTAGAGTACTGTGCCCAGCTCTTTTATTCAGAAAGGTGTAAATATGCTAGACAAAATTGAAGAAAAGTTTGCATGTTAATTCACATGAAAGTTACTGAAAATTTGTTATAGGGAAGGAATAGTGTTGATATCACAGACATGAACAGGTATAACAATGTATTTAAGAAGGTACACGTTGACTTTAATTTGGATTGGGTGAACGAGTTATGGGTAATACCAATAACTATATATATATATATATATACTAAATATTCATTGATGGCTTGGCACTCACCCTTTCTTCAAATAAAAAAACAGAAAATATTTCCCTGGTGCAATCACACATTGAAGATATACATATACCAGAAAGAAGACATATATATGTTTTTTTGGGGAACATTTAGAAGAGGTAGATATTGTCGGGGATGAAAAAAATCCAAGAATCAAAATGAATATCAGATACATAGGTTTAGATCAGTTTTGTTATGAGTACCCACGTTTGCAGATAGGACACTGGTCCTAATATATTCATTGGTGGATGGCAATTATAGTCTTAAAACTGAAAGTATGCATTTTAGGATTTGGGATTTTACAAAGTGGTATTGTTTTTCAGTTAAGTGTTGGCAATCTGAATTTTTCTCTGTCTTAGTAATGTGCCTGCTTTTGCACTGTTGAACAGTCATTTTCTACATCATTTTGATTCTACTATTTGTGCAAAAGCAATGCATAAATATTAGAAAAATGCTATTTTAGCTATTGAATCTTGTCCAATGTGCAAAGTGATAGATTAGTCAAGTTCACAGATTTTGTTCAAGGCAATCTGTTCTCTCATCCACATTTTATTTACATTTAAACAGCTTTAGTAGTTTAATTTATTTTACTGTTCCATGCTGTTGCCACTTTGCATGAGGTTTTATTTGTTGAATACATTTCTCAGTGTGTGGGATGCAATTCGTATCTTCCTAAGCATTTCATTTCACAGGCTTTCTTAATGGTAAGACAAAACTACTGGGATTTTTTCCAGCTTCATTATTAAAGTCTAAATTTGGTAATTTGGTTGTCTGCCTACCAGAACTATGTTTTACATAACAGAACTACTGTTTAGTGAATAGTTTCATAAACTAGTAAAACACAATACATAAACCTCAATTTAAAATAGATGGATACAATTTTCAAATAATTTAATATTTTTGGCTACAATTTTTTAATATTTTTCTCAAAATATTACTTTTTTTTTAACAATACATCATATGTAAAAAAATATATCAACATATTAAATACCATAATATTAAATCATGTAAAAATTTAACAAAAATATGAAATGATTTGAAGAGCTAATCCAAAAATATTAAATTGAGGCATTAACACTATGCCCTTTATTTGATATTGTTGTATGATAAGATTTTCTAATTATTTAATATTTCTGGATAAACATTTCAAAAAACTGTTTCAAATAATAAAATATAAAAAAAAAATATGATATATAAATAAATATATCAATATATGTTTCATAATACAACAAGTAAATATGAATACCGCACTCTGGTCATATATATGACAAAAATCAATAATAAACGTAAATGGTAATGCAATTAATTTATTATTCCCTTAACTTACTTTTGAATCTATTAATGATTACAAAAATATTAAAGATAAATTTCATTGTATATAGAGTTACATGCATTTCATCCTATGTACAATAGCTATATACAAATAGTTACAAAAACCTCCATAAATATTATTTAAATTCATTATATGGATATATATACAGCTGGTAATGATCCCGCCGGTGATGTCAGAGCGAAGTATCTAGTACAATACAACCTGCTGCTGCCTGTATACAATCATAAAAAAAGAAAAAGAAAAAGAAAAAAAAAGGAAAAATGAAAAAAGGAAAAATTGAAAAAAGTGAAAAAAATATATATAAAAATATATATATAAAAAAAAGAAAAAAAAGGGATAAGACAAAAAATAAAGTCCTTGTATGCAATAGTCCAAACAATAGTGCACTATGTGAATTTCTATATATGGGTGGATCTCACCAGTTGGAATATATTTATTTGAAGAGTTGAAGGAGCTGGAGGATTTTCTAATGGTAGATGAAAAATGTAGAGGGTGAGTGTGTTCCAGCAGGCTGAATGGGCAAAGCTTTCTTCTGTAGGTAATGATCCTGCTGTAACATTATCAGATGACAAAATCACTTCACCGACACAGGTATATGTGCATCTGATTTAAAATCGTTGACAGTACTTGGGCTGCGTGCTCGGGACATTCATGTCCCTTCGAAGGCCCCTGCAGTCACATGTTTCATAATATTAAATAATTTTAAAAGTTTATCCAGAAATATTAAATTATTTTAAAAGCATATCCAACAATATACAATTGAAGCTTACATGCATAAAACATATTGGCCTTGATTTAATAAGCTTTCCAACTGATTTAATATTGTTAGAAAAAAATTCTGAATAAGTTATCTACAAAAATTCCCGAGACTTTAATGGTGACTCCTGTAGATAAATCATTTGCCAAGTTTTTCATATTGATTCATTGGGAAAGCTTATTAAACTGAAGCCTTTTTGAAGAATTAGTGGATACATTTCCACTGGTCCATAGCGGTGACTGAAAATACTTTAATATAATGTACATTTTCATCCTATAATTAATTAAGTAATGCCGTCAGTAGATATTCTAATAACTTCATTCATACTTACCAGCATTGGGAAATACAGAATTAATTAATTAAGGGAGTTGGTGGCGCCGTAGTGGGTGTATGTTGATGAAGAACACACCCAAAACAGGAGTGTAACATTTGGTAGCTCGTGTTTATCAGCTGACCGGCATTCCCATTATAGCTCTCTAGTTTAACAAAAAATACTCTGCTTAATTTTTTGGTATATGTATGCTGGGGAATATTAAGGAATACATTTGCTATGGTTACCATTTTATGGGCATGCTATTAAGCTCAACAATTGTGCATCCTAAATTATCTATTTCATGCCCAGTTTTACCGGTGCTCTCTATCCATGTCCAGAGTGTATGTCCTTCCCACAAAGTTTTTTATGTACTGTATAGTTTTAATGAAATTGCAGATATAACTAGAGTGCAAGTGGAGCGGATCCTAACTCCAGGTCTTTGGGCATGTAGCTGATGGGTGCCATGCTAAATGGTGTAGGCCAATTGACCATCAACAGGCGGTTCAAGAATTGAAAAGCCCACACAGTACACATCCCCCTTACCCCACTTTTGGCATTGCATGAATAACTATCATTGAAAAATGACAAGTGGTGTGCTGATTACTGTTGATTGTATTGATACAGTTCTGTGTCTGTATACAGATTGCATTAATTAACTTATAGCTTTATATTGTGAGAATCACAAGACTCAGACCTACATTTTGATGCATAGTATGTCTCTGAAGTATTAAAATTGAAGGCACAGTCGCAGTTTAGAAATTGCACTTCAAATTTGAGCTTTGCAGAGTGAAGTTTCAATGAAAGTCAATGGACGGCATTAGTTGCAAACAAATGATTATATTGTGAAAACTATCAGGACTATGGCTTAGCGGTTGACATGTTTAGTGGCAGGAGGGATAGCTGAACGTTTTGATATAAGATTTGTGTAGGTGGGCCTGAAAATAAGGGAGTGGTGGCAGTTTAGAAATCATGTCCTGATTTTTCAGCTTTTGCCAGCTCCCACTCTAGCTTTGCCATTCATTCCTATGGGACAAATTTCGCCACAAGAACGACGATATTCCGTGAACCATTCGGCGAAACGTTCCACAAAGTAATAGCAATCCGATCGGGAACAATCTGCACGTTTTGGTAAATTTTTGTCTATGTAGTGTAAAAACTGTGGGAGGAGTTAGGGTGGCAAATTTTGCTATAATAAGAATAAGAATAATAATAATAATAATAATAATATATATGTGAGATAACATTAAGTGGTCTTGCTATGCAAGAACACTTAATTAATTAATTAATTAATCAATCCATCCTCTGTGAAAATATGAAAGTGTTCATTATGACTGCTTCATGACTTCATCCAGTATCTACTCTGTTTGAATATCAAACTGCCAATTCATTTTCTTAAAATGTGGACACAATTGATATATACCATAAATGGAGGTTTGACCATAGACACCTGGAGGACCCAGAAAAGTGCCAAGCTGCATGAAGTGTAGTGATTATAGTGTCTACACTATCATTGTAATTCATTTCAATTTCTACAAGTCAAGTTTATCCAACAAACAGCTCTCTGGCAGTTGTGGGATTCCTTCTCCCATAATCCTTAGTAAATGTGAAACTGAAACATATAATTCAACAATAGCCAGATATTTAGCTGTTGACTAAAGCTGATTGTAAAATAAATAACCATTTTCAACCTTTAAAAATGCTAGTATTGCTTTATAAAGCTCAGTGTATAAGCACGGCATCAAAAAAATACTACATACATATAAAACATTTAATATAGATATAGCTTTTAAAAAAAGTTAAAATAGCTGTAAAACAAATTTACAATACCATATTGTAAGATAAACCCACATAAATAATCAGAGCAAAAAAATAATTGTGGTTTTGCATCCATTTTAAGCACTTTTGATTTATGCAGTATCAAAAACCAAGCCTACAAAGCATAATATGATTAAATCATGTAGGTGTGATATCATGAATAACATATAATATGCATCTTAATAAATGCAAATTAATTTCTGGCACATTACTTTTCTCATTATTCTTACAGAATTCTGCAGGCACAGATGTACAGACCTATCTCTACATTATGTCTGCGTCTGTACAGTAAGCTATAGTGACAGGAGGCTCGTCTTTGTTGGAATATATCTGTTCTTGTATAATGGAGATAATTTTCTCATCTGTAATACATCATTTAGGTAGTATTTCAATTCTCCCCGTTCTAATTGCAATCCTCATCTGTGTGCCGTAAATCCAAATTTAATTTATTTTTTTAAGCAAATGGAAGCTATCCTTGTTCATTTGTATATCTTGTCAAGGAACATGAAATAGCTTTCAAAGCCTACAGAAATTCAGTGTCTAACTTATGTATTTTAATGAGCACAAATGTCAGTAATAATAACAAAGATGTTTCACTTAGTGAAATAGTTTATGCCCAGGTACTCCTCTGTGCTAACATAGCTGGAACAGGACTTACAAGCAACATAAGAGCTAGCCTTACAGTTATCGTAGCACTTATGCTCAAAGTACTACTGCAGATGCAGGTTCTTTTAGACTAATCTATGTTAAATTTGAACTGCCATCTCTGCTGAAGTTATACAATTTGCACAGCACTTTTAAAACAGCCAAGTGCGATCCTGTGTGCAATGCAAAAAAACCTAAGCCATTCACTTCTGAGATACTGCATTTAAAAAAATAAAATTGAAAATTGGGAGAAAACAAATTTTGCCTTTAGATTGCAATTTTGTGATAACTAAAATAATAAAATTTAAAAAATGTGCATTTATAGAATGTTTATAATGTTTCGCTAAAAACAGACATACCACTCTTTCACATAGTAGGAAACGACCCATGGTGAGTTATTGCGTTATATCATAGAGGAGTGTAATGAAGGGATTAAGGTCCTGCAAAGTGCAAACATAACTCCATAAAGTCAAATGCAGGAGGATGGGTAGCTCCACATCAATGGATCAATGGACAGCTTCTACAGTCCCAGGCAAAAAGATTGAAAATAATGCATTAGGCAGGGCAATTTTGTCACTGTTATGTGACATTCTAAACAAATGACTACATCATTAACGGTGAAACAAAAATAAAACATATCAACACCTTGAAAGGTTTGATCACTTCTTCTTTTTTAGCGAGAGAAAAAACTCTAGTGGTACCTTATAGTGCCTCAGATTTGACATATAATCCATAACAAGTATTTTACCTTTTGGATTGGTATCCCTTAGAGCAAGAGTTGTTTAAACTACCTTTCTATCCAGAGTAAACTATTTCAAATGATGGGATGTTGAAGGGCCACATTAATTATTTATACAATGAATGCAAAATGCCAAATAAGGTTATTGGATATGCAGTACAGGCATAATATTCTAGGTAGGTCACTGCTTTGCTGTTTCAAAAGCTTTGCATTGTTTGTTAACAGGAGTGGAGACTACATAAGCAATAATGATAAAACATTTCGAAGGGTTCTGTTTTTAGAACTTGATGCACACCTCGTCTTATTGTGTTTACATAAATGCAGAAGGCTCTTGTGTATTTAAATAATTTATTTAGCATCCTAACCCAGAATTTGCTCTTTGGCTGTCAAGAGAACTTAAGCAGCCACTAGACTGATAAGGAGATTCATTTAATGGGGACATCATGCAAGGAATGGTTAAGATTAAAAATATGCTTTGAAAATATTGTATCTTGTCTTATTAAAGCAATACAATTCATTAAAATAGTAATAAGAATAACAGGCTTGCAACTCGTATATGCCCCCTTTCCTTTGTATATATAACATAGGTTGAAAAGAAGTCCATCAAGTTCTACATTTGCACATCACCTTGTTATGCTATAGAAGGCAAACCCTTTCCCCCCCCACAAGTTGCACATTTTGAAATTTTGAAATTTTATTTGACAAACTAACAACCACAAAAAATAATATTATTTGACTCCAAAATAGACACCAACAGGCTGTTATTATTAGGCTATAATTAATATGACTCATTTCAAACAAAATAACCATCTATATTTTTCGAGACTAAAATGATACAGTTCTTAAAAAAAAATAAAAAATGATAGAGCTAAATATGTTTACATTTGAACAACTTTTCTCCTTTCTAAACATGTTTTAGCTCTTTTTTCATTAATTTATGTGTGTGTATGTTCCTTGTTTTGCTGTCAGTCTGTCTCCACCCTCCATGACAGTACCACTGTATGTCAGCAGAGAGAACTGCAGAAACTAATGTATTGCATAATTTATTGCTGGGCCAGCACCAATCAGCATGTACGAGGAACCAACCTCCAATCTGCATGGAGGTCAGGCAAATCGACAACAAAAATCTCAGACCATTTCCCAGTATTACCTTAGAGAAAGTAACAAGCTTCATGTTTCATTAGATGTGGGTTTTAAAGGACCACTCTAGGCACCCAGACCACTTCAGCTTAATGAAGTGGTCTGGGTGCCAGGTCCCTCTAGGATTAACCCTGGGTTAATCCAGCCGCTAAAGCCTCTAGTGGCTGTCTCATTGACAGCCGCTAGAGGCGTTTGCGTGCTTCTCACTGTGAAAATCACAGTAAGAAGACGATAGCATCCAAAGGAAAGCATTATAAATGCTTTCCTATGAGACTGGCTGAATGTGCACGCAGCTCCTGCCGCGCATGTGCATTCAGTCGAATAGGAGGATCGGAGGTGGAGAGGAGGAGGAGTGCTCCCCGCCCGGCGCTGGAAAAAAGGTAAGATTTAACCCTTTCCTCTCCCCAGAGCCCGGCGGGAGGGGGACCCTGAGGGTGGAGCACCCTCAGGGCACTATAGTGCCAGGAAAACAAGTATGTTTTCCTGGCACTATAGTGGTCCTTTAATGGGTGGATGCCAATGTCACAAAATGCCTGCTCTTTAGATGACAGCTGTCAATTTATCATTATGCAATAACATAGTGTTGTTCAAAAAAAACAATAAATGGGTCTTAGCGTAGCGGATACAGTCACAAGGTAGATATAAAAAACTTAGCAGACATAGAGATGCTAACAGCTAGTGGCACTAAAAAGAGGTCACCCTTGTTTAAGAGAAATTCAGCTTAAATTTGTTGTTCATGGTGGATAAGTTTTAGAAGTGTATATGCCTCTCAAACTGTCATGATTTTGGTGGGACAGTCCCCATATTTGGTTCCTGTCCTGAATTAGTGCACAAAACAATACATATGTATGCCTTGGGGGGAAACTAACTATACACACCTAAAGTAGAAATTAACCCTTTCACTTCAAATATAAACACAAGTAGCCTAGTGCCCTGGTTCGGATTCCTTTCTTTTGTTGAAGAAGTGTTGTGGTCAGTACCAGTACAGACCACTTTAAGAGAAACCTCACGGTCCCCTGGTACTTTTCGATGATGACACTCTGAGTAATTGCCTGAGCACCAGAATTGCAAGTGGTCTGTATTTGATATTGGTACAGATGATGGAGATCCCCCATCGGAACAACCAGTACCGAACCACGCTCAGGTTCCCCTACATACACAAAGTTCAGCAACAACACACAACTAGCACACATAGTTACACACAGCCCCCTACATATAACTCTGACCTTCCTCGCCACACAACATACACTATCACATACAATACTCAGTCATCACATACACACTACTCACAGAAACAGAGCCCTGGGCACTAGGAGGGAACCCCAATCTGCCCCTCTGCATTGGGCATTGGACAACTTAATCCAACTCTGCCTAAAATATCAACTCTGTCTATAAACTAGAGTTGCTTCATATGCTAAAGCTGTTTTGATTGGCTAAATTATCTCTTTAAATGATAGTTTTGGATTGTTATATATTGGCATTGTTAAAATAAATAAAGGGAAAACCTAATATAAACTTAGTGATAGTACATAAATTGTTATGAATGTTTTAACTTACACAGGACATAAACTTTTGTTGATATGATCAAACTAATCTAGTCTCTATCCTCAGTGATTTCTCACAAATAGTAATGCTTACACTTGTCAGACTGCAGGATAAACATCTAGACACAAATGTAGTGGCTTTGGTGCTTAATGTATCTCTTTAAATAGTTTGAATTCACTAAAAAAGTAAAGATATTAGACATCCCCATTTTTGTTATTTGGAGTTTAGTTTACAGATTAGTTGACTTTATAGAATATTCTAATAAGTGTGTTATGTGTTATGTCCACTGGAGGCTGCTAATCACTGTCCTACAACTCCATTCTCAGGTCTGGGGAAATATTTAGTAAAATATTTACATAATGCATTGGAGAATACAGAAAGAGTAGTATGTCCCTAGATAGAAATAAAACTTAAAAGTTTTTGTTAATAATATACTAAAAGGAAAATGAACAACAGACGTGATAATAATAAAGTAAACCTATGTCTGAATAATGATAGGGGGAGAGAAAAAACATAAGATGGACATACTCTGGGTAAAGATTAGCTCGAGGGTGGGAGTACCCTAATCAAGTTCTAACAGTGTTAAAGATACAAATGTAGGTCAGAGTCAAAACCAACAGAGAGAAACTCTGTAGCCTAGCCGTTGATATAGGTAATATAATATTGGCAATAAAATGTATCTCATAGGAATCTTATGTACTACACAAAACTGTGTTGCCAAACTACAAGTGGCCAATAATGCCAGTGTGGTGATACATCTCAACAATATGTATAATTAGCTTTGTATCAAATGCAAGCATAAAATAAATGATTTACCCAGATATAAAAGCCACAAAATGATAATGACGGCAGGATCAGGTAAGTATAAACAAAGGATATCCTAGACAAGCAGGTATATTAGTATAGTATTAACTGATTCACTGCCAAATAATCTGGCGGTAACAGCAGGAGAGTTTTAAAGAAGAGAAAAATGTCTGTGCCTTCAAGGGCACATTTATAGACACATAAGACTAGGTAACTCACTGCCAGATAGACTAAGCTGATAAGATGCCGGCTGACACCTGTATCTGCAATCAGGTGGTTCTTGAGAGGAGGTAAGACTGTCTGTGCCTTTGAGGGCACCTATCTAAAGATAAATGTCTAACTGGCTGCCTCAAATGGAGAACAAGGAAGTGCTAAAGAGGAGGTAGGTCTGTCTGTGTCTTTGAGGGCACGGATCTCTAGACCAATAACTGTCTAACTAACTGCCTCTAAGAAAGAATCGAAAGTCCGATAAGGGACCCTAATTACACAGATCCAATTGTCAAACAAGGTACTAAAAACTCGAGGGAAGGGTGCTCAGTATATCAAAGTAGGTAAGTAGGGTCAAGAGGATAGGATGAGCCCCGACGCGTGTTTCGCCGGTCTGCGGCCCTGAAGAGGGATATTTACAAATAGTAACAAAACACAGATTTATGTAATTCTTGTCTCTGGTTCTATCTCTGACTGCAGTGCTATTTCTAACAGCTGGAGGAATTATCTTCACTATACTAGAAAATGAATTTAACTGGTGACCATATATAAGAATATTTGCACAGAATAGGTTTATGACTTCAAGGTTTCAGATATTTTTATAACTCGAATAGAAAATACACAATTAGAACAGTACAAGAAAAGTAATATTTCTAAGAGGGAAAACAAATGTTTTAATAATGCAACAATCTCTTTTGAATTGAAGCAGACAAACAAATTGTTGCACTTGAAAAAATACAGGACTTTTTTTAAAAGCTGAGCTAGGTGAATCATCAAGGTTAAGCCTATGCATTTAAAGTTTTTAAACCAATGGCATTGTAAGGGGAATTGTCACTTCTCTGGTGATTATACAATTTAATAGAATATTGAAAATCACATATAACTTATGCTTACCTTTTTTATATAATGCTCTCTTTTCCTGTAAATTTATAAACTTTTTAGCAAATACAATCACCTGTTCATTGTAGGCACAGCCATGGCATACAATGCAAATGAGGAGGAGTAACAGAAACATTGTTTCATTTATTTATCTTCTTCAGTGTATGCTCAATGCTAACTGCCATGGGCAGAGCTTATAACAATGAATGGCAGAGCTTATAACAATGAATGGCAGGGAGCTAAAATGTACAAGCCCAGTATCAGGATAAAGACCTGAAACTTCATAATTTGATTTTATTTTTCACACCTCATGAGTATATAATTGTTAAAAAATATGGAATATTTAATGGTCTATTCAAAAATGGAAATAGCCGTTGTACATAAATTGATGTTTAAGTTATAACTTAGCAAACAATCCTTGCACATTATAAATACTTGCCCAAACAATGCACATATGATCATGTTTTGCTCTCACAACAACTTTTGTTAATGGTTTTAGGGTCGTACATGCAAAAACAGCCATGCACACAGTTATTTTGACATACCAGAGCAATGAATACAGCAAATAAGCTATATAACACAAGCTATTATGAAGAAAAAAACTCTCTATTAGACCTTTCACTGATGTTCACTACAAGGAGCAGGATATTTGTGCCACTCCACACATTGCATAGAGAGTTTATAGACTTGACAATACCAGCAGAAATCATATCATTTCATGTCATATGGTATGATACCTTTTATTTACATATTGAGCTACTTAAAATGCCTCAACACTCTTTCTAACAGTAAAGTACCTTATGTTTTGCCTTCAAACACTTGAAGCCATATATTGGGTTTGTCGATGTATTAAGAATTAGTAGTGTGGTTTAGTGTCACTTTCTCCTGATTCCACAGTGCACCTTCCTTAATTGTTCTAATTTAAGAGCAGAGGAAAGTGTTTTACACATTGCATGGCTCTGTCACTGATCTTAATTCTCTGTATATTTTTTATTGCAAAACAATAAAACCTTATTATATATAAAGATTAAGGGATACAATGATCTTTAGGACTGCTACGTCCTTTCCAAGAAAGTTGGAATTAATAAATTGTTGATTTGAATAGGTGTAAAATGTAATGTAATTGTGAAGGCTTATTGACAAATCTCTCACTTCACAACAACAAGTATAACCTTAAAGATAAAAATAAAGGGTCATTACAATGGAGCATTAAACACATATATAGTTTTATTTTGAACAGCAAAATCTTTTGAGGTGCTTTCTGGTCAGCATGGCATATCACCAAGGATTTGTGGCTGTACTCTGGAGGAATTCTTGAAAACAAATCAAAGCCTGTATATAGAACTCACACTTACATTTGAACCATGACACTACACGTGCTACCAGAGACAATAAAAATTTTTTTTGGGACTTTCGAAAATTTAGATTAAAGGTACACTCTAATGTAGATTAATGCAGTGGTTCTAGTGCAAAGAAACTGACCCTGTAGTCTCAGCAATGAAGACACTTTTTTTTATAAAGGCAGTGTTTACACTGTTTCTTAAGGACATAGCTAGAGGTGTTTCCTGTTGAACTCCTGCAATCTTTGCAGGACCAACATTTGACGTCTTCCAAGTTCTGCACCGAAACACTAAATACTCCCCATAGAGATGCATTGAGCTAGTGCATCCCTATAAGGAGATGCTGAATAGAGCAGTGCAGTGATTCTCACATATAAGCAATAGCTCCCCAATGCTTTTCTATGGGGAATCTACATCGTTATCTTAGCCAGGCTGGAATGGTGGTCAGAGTGGGACTGGCACGCCGTGAAATATAAGGTAAGTAAAAACACTTCATTTAGCTTTTCAGGGTGTTAAATAATCTAAATATATGGGAAAAACTCTTACTTTAGAAATACATCACAAAGAGTCCTCATACATTTGGAAATCATGTAATTGAAACATGAAGTAAATATGGTGAAGTCAAAGAATAAAAAGAGAGGTGTAAGAGATGTAGAGATACAACTACCTCTCTGTGTATGCAGAATATTTCTTATATTATTCATCTTAAAAAGGCAAATCCTATTTTACTATTTTCTAAGTTCTTTACCCTAAAATCCACTCAAAAAATATAATTATTGTGAATCATTTTGGCATTACTAATACAAAAAGCCTATGTATTTAGTCATTTAAGACTATTATAACGTATAATTTGAAATTAATTTTGAATTCACTTTGAATCCTAAAAATTAAAATTTAGTCAATATCTCTGTGTGTTGCTGCATATCCCTTACAGTTTGAGAACATAGATATTCTATTCATGCACAGCATGTCTTACTTGACTATGTGCAACATCATTACAAGCTTTTTATTATATATTGCTCAGACAGGGACCTCATTCCAAACCATTCTAATGACATCAGACAATACTGAATTATGTAAGGTACTTATTTATAAAAATCCTTTGCAGTCAATAGGTCTGCTGTAAATGCTGTTTATAAGAAATGTTTTTTTTTTTTTGAAAGCTGTAAATGGAAAAAGAGTGGGGAAATAGCCCTTGGGTACAAATATTACCCATTGAGGTCAATGAAGCTGAAATGTTTGAGAATCACTGCAGGAAGATTTCTATAATCTATGTAATATTTTTTTTAATTATTATTATTTGTACACATATGCAAATGTGTGATCAGCAATGTATAGTATATTACATTTAATAAACAAACATTACACATTACAAAGTTGCATATGCACACAGCCTTTCAATGCAATAGAAATGAATGTAGATTTTTTCATTTCTCTTGAATCAGTCATTTTTCACTGAGCTGCATTAAATTTGATTCCGACCATCCATGTATGTACATAATGATGCATACAACAATGAAATACAGCGGTAATAATGAAATAATGTATATATATATATATATTTATATATGTAATTTTTTTTTTTTGTTCTATCATACAATGGGACTTTTTATGTGTGCATAATCCCTGGTGAGCCATGATTGAAAAAGCACATTTTGTAGCAGAACTTATTGAGCATTTGACATAAGATAATTTGAATTTGCCATGCTTGTGAGATACCTCACCAGGGAGAAGGCAGTGTTAAATAAATAATAGAGATAAAAATGTATACTTCCCTCTATTTCAAAGCTAATGTAGCTAAGTTACAATGGAAAGCTAGCAAGAAGACACAGCACTATAATTTGATGGATTTGTTTTGACAGCAGCCAAATAATTGAGAGTGAAAGGTGTCAGCACAGATGATATATCGTATAAGCCCCATTCAGGAGGCTATCCCAGAAGCAACTGCAACAAGAGTATTATTTCCTTTGATATCCCACTGTTACTCACTTCCAGTTTATTACAAAACCATGAAAGGTATTCAGTTTTACAGAACAGGAAGGCATTTCTGAAAAGAGAATAAAATGCAAGTACATGGGAATTAGGACAATGCATCATGACAAATGGATCCGTTCTGGATAAGCAGACGTATTACAGACTGATCAGAAGACAAGTCACATATAAAAAGCATAACAAAGTCTGAAATTATTGTTTCTAATGAAACAGGAGTCCTCCGTATTACTAATCGAATGACATCTCTAACATGCGTTATAACGTATTGACTGACTAGCCACTCTACCGATCTACCGTATGAATTGACATTCTTAATTATTTACTAGAGCGAATAATTGTAGTTTACTGGAATAGTATTGTTTTGGGGGTTTTTTAGGCTGAAAAGCAGCAACAAAATAGAATTGAAATCACATATTATCGACAATGTTTTTTTCTTAATTTTAATCTATTATCTTCTGTCCTATTGTGTTTTATACCCCACCACCTCTAGACTGTAAGCTCGTTTAAACACGGTCCTCTTTAACCTATTGTTCCTGTATGTTTTTGTAATTGTTTCATTTATTACTAAATCTTCCACTCTGATAATATTGTAAAGCACTATGGAATATGCTGGTGCTATATAAATACCAGTAATGATTATAATATTATGGCTGCATGCTTTAGTTGAATATGGTGAAGAAACATGGTATGTGTTATATTGAATGCAATCAATTCTAGGCTATTCCAGTATAGCTAATGTTATCGTGTGTTTCTCTGTATTTTTAATAAAATCATTGTTTTAGAATTTTTCACAAAGGTCCAAATGTAACCTAACCATTATCATTATGAGTTTGGGATAATCTTGAGAGGTAAAAATCCATACTATACTTAATAAATGTATAAAACTCTGATTGCTAAGCCCTAAATCAATGTGTGTGTACTCCTTTACTTTAACCTACTAATTCTGAAATTCTGGAAAATGTTAGGGTCCATTCTGAATTAAATCAAATAGAAGTTATCAAACTAATAATGATCAACAGCATGCAATATTTAACATAAGTCTATGATCAGGGTGTGCACATACAATAAATACTGTATATTGCAAATAGTGTTTCTATTATCATCTCAATATTTCATGCTTAAAATTAATAAATTAATAAGATAAGGGATACCCTACTCTTTTAAAACTTTCTATTTTCACCATTTCTTTAAAGTATTAACAAACAACAAATTAAACTAACCTATACATAAAATTACAGTTTACACACGGAGGCTCAATATTTTTTTTTTTTTAATGAAATACCTTAGTGAACAGTTTTACCTGAACATCATTGTATATTTATATAGTTGGCATGTAATTCTGCACATAGGCTGCATCGCCACACTCAGAGTCATAGTGAAAGGTAAATCCAGCAAGCGAGATCCTGTCGGATGCCCAGGAACACAGACTTGCCAGTGGGGGTTACACAAATAAGAATTCTTCCTTCTGATACAAGACAGCTTTCATTTTGCTGCTAGACTGGCATATTTCACTTGTTCCATCGTAAGCACTTGAATTACAAAATAAAAAAGCTATGTAACTTTTCAAGCAGAAAATCTTGGAAATCATGAAGAAATGCAATTTATGAACTGGTAGATAGTTGAGACACAATGTGGCAAGGGCTCACTACATGACATGAAGTGGAAGTGTGCTTGAAAACCTCATAGCTCATTGGCGGTATAATGGAAATCAACTATAATGTCTAATTTAAACACAGGGATGCAGTGATGTCTGCTGTGCATTTGCCTGTGAAAAAGCTGAAATCATATCTGGAATAGGATCTAGCATATTGGCCATTTCACTTCTGTTTACTTCTAGCTTTTATGTTATGGACGATGCACAAACGCGTCTCCATCAAAGTGACATTCTTCCTCTTCACTTATCATTGTCCAGAGGACATGTCACCTTGTACATTGTATCTCTAGAACCGATTCTAATGACTGAAACAGGTTGTACTCTTTTGATTTGCTTAATGACCTGCAGATCCGGAGGTTATACATTTTAATTACGGTACGATTTAATATTAAGCCTCTAGTGTATGTTTTATTTGCCAGGATTTTTTTTCAGCATTTTCTTTTTGCAGATATAATATGTTGTTCTTAGCTAAGATAGAGACTGCAATTCTTTAAAGATGCTAAAATGTATTGCTTTTCTACATCAATCAGCCTTTGTACGGGTTTGATGAATACTGTCCATTATATTCCTTGATAAACTGTAATATAAATGAAAAGCTCATTCATCTTTCTCTATCTGAGCCATCACTGAAAAATATTTTTGGATTACCCAGTGTATCCTGAATACAGAAAATAGCTGGCAAATCAAACATCTTGCTTTGACCATCAAGTGTTATCAGTTTGCTATGTATCTTTAAGACATCTTATAATCACTGTTACCATAAAAATATTTGCCTAAATGGAAAAAACAGCACTTTGGAACTTATGTCAACCCATTGAGAACTAATATTAAACCATGCCATCATCAAAATCTATTCCTTAAAGAGCCCTGGCCAGCCCGCAGGGCTCTGCTTATCTCCCTTTGCAAACTCTATTGATGCCTACTAATGCTAAATTAGTTGGACAGTCCATGTCAGAGGAGTTTTTTTAAGAGACTTTATGGGTAGGATTGTCAAAATGATATATTATTTGCCTTTAATAGCAAATAAATATTTTTTTTCCAGATTTGACTGCACTCAATGGCCAGAGTTTTCATATACACTGCTTTTTTAATGGTTCATAATGGAATTCTATTCTCTATTACAAGAGATAAGCTTATCTCTAATAATTGAATAGGCCCTTTTTATAGAAGACAGTGTTTTTTTTTTCATTTGCAAGCCAATAATTTCTTTTATGTCTAGATTAAGTTATACAGTGGGGTAAATGGCACTCAAACAAAAGCTACAGCAGTTTTAGGCTAGCAATATTATCTTGACAAATGTTTGACAGACTGAACAGTAGACGGAGCAATAGAGCTGTAAACAATAGGCAGAGCTCTTCTTGACAAAGCTACAGCCAATGAAGGATCTCGCAGGCTCCTAGGCAGATTACCTGTCTGGTGCCCTTCTTCATTCTTCACATAGGAATGGTAAACAAAGCCAAACAAATTCAAAGTTCTTGGGTCTGTTTAATTTTGCTCTAGGTACAGTGTTTATTTGTTTTTTTCTTTTCTCTCTTTTTTCACATATCCTGAGTTTGTTTTGGGTTAGTGTTCAATTTTGATCTTCAGCCTTTCTTCAAAACAGAGGTGCACACAGGTAATGTGTCAGTTGGGGCAAAAATGTATGTTGACACCACCAATTTTAAACTTTTGTGCTTCATTTTGTATCCACTCATTGCTTTGTATGTATCTCTTGACCCTTCTTTTGTGTTTCTCTTAATACCCCTTTTCTCCTGTGTGTCTCTTAATCACGTTCACTTTTTTGTGTCTCCTGATCCACATTAATTTGTTCGTATTGCTTAACCCCCTTACTTCTTGCCTGTTTCTTCCTTTTCTTACCTACCCTTTTTTGTCCCCCTACATACACACTTAGACATGAAATCATACATGCACTCACATACAAACATGGATATGTACTGTAACATACGCAGACAATCACACAAATATACATAATTACACAAATAAATTCACATAGTCACACAAACACACAAAGTCACAGGCACACACTCACAGACACACACATACACAATTAAAGGCACACAGTGACATAGTCAAATGCACACAGTTCAATACACAACAGTAACACATCCAGATTCAGTCAGAGAGACACAGTCACACACACCACACACAATCACAGTCATGCACATTGTCACAGACACAGTCACCCACAAGCTGTGGCTGTGCATGGATAGTTTTGCAATTAAGTTAGCTAAATCTTTGATATAAACAAAACAGAGTAAAAATCTTAACACAAGTTATAGGTGATTTTACAGTTTAATTCAATGATGTTATTTACAGAGAAGTAACAGTGCCAGTGACAGTTCTTTAAAATGAAACATGCTAATGAAAACTATGCTGATAGGTAAAACATTTGAAAACGTAGGCAGATATTTCTTCTTGAAACGCCATGCTAATAGGTAAAAAAAAAATTGAAAACGTAGGCAGATATTTCTTCTTAAAACGCCATGCTGATAGGTAAAAATATTAAAAACGTAGGCAACATTTTTTTCTTAAAACTCCCGTGGATGTTCCAGGAAACATGCAGTAAAATTACAATATGCAGAGCTGTAATTTAAATAGGTTTTAGAATTAGTATTTTTGCACCTACAGTGTATAAACAGTGTAATCTGATTTACCCCTAGTGCAGGGCCATCTACTTTTCTTCACACAACTTTTGGCAATCATTAGTAAAATGTGGGTGCCTCTAGTCTTATAATAACTACTAATGACAATAAAAAGGATAATCATTATATACATTTAACTTCCTTGCAAACGCATTTGCAACAATTTACAAATCGCTGCAATAACAACTACATCTGAATGACACATATCTGCTGTTTAAATGTATCAATGATTAAGTCACATTTTGTATTTTGTGGAGTGACCACAACCCTGTTTTGTTTATACATGTTTATACATGTTTAAATGTTTATACATTTACAACTATTTGTGTGTGGTTTCTTTTCACCTATATCATCCCCTTTTAGTTTGTCAATCATGCACAAAACCTACTTCCCACTTTTAAAAATAAAGTGCATAGAATAAAAGTATGTTTAGTTTTACTTTATTCAGCTAAATCTAATGGAGATCTAAAGATTCCAGAATTCAGAATTAGCAACAGAAATTAAAAACCATAAAAGAGTGGGTACTACCAAATTACCATAATTCTTTCAGAACATGCAGGAAGCACTGTTTAAATGCTCTCTTCAAGATCCTAATGCCCAGACCACCACACAAGTGCTTCTTACACTATGCATGTTGGGGACAGTTCACTGGTTCCTCCAAAAGTCATGATGGTGCGTCAGGCCGCGGAAATCATGACTGTCCACTGAAATCGGGACGGTTGAGACAACTGGTGGCTGGAAGGGATGGAGGTAAGCAGCTAGCCGGGCTTAAAGTTGTCTGAACTCCACAGTTGGCCTATTGCTGCCTACAGCGCCCCCCTCTCTGTGTGCGCCCTGTGTAACACACAGGCGCCAGTCACTGTCAGGGGCATTGCAGTAGTTCGTTTTCCCCAACATTTCTTTATTTCTGTTGCTGGCTTGTGAGGTAGAATAGTAGCAATAGCTGATAATAACATTTTGGTTATTACTCTGAAGAATAAACTCTGATAGAGAAGATTATTCTTTATGAACAGTTTAGTGTGCTTCAGTCAATGCACCTGAACTAAGAAGGATTGAAATCATTATAGTTCCTAAAGATCATCCGTGTATTTAGTTCACTAGGTTTCTAAATAAGAATAACATTTGCTTAAGCCTAATCTAATGCAAGATTGTTAGATAGACATAAATAGAATTGATTTTTCTTGACCTTGCTGTCACTACTATATGTTTTACAAACTTACACAGCCTGCATTTACATGCATACGTTACCCATTGCTTATTTTGTCGCAAACATGATAATTCACTTGTAATCTAATGTCCTAGCACAATAATTAAATAAATAACAAAAAGACGAACAACGTCATATAACCTTATTCCAAAGTACATGAAGAATGATCTGGAAAAAAAGAAAGAAAACATTGCTTTAATGTACATTAAGGATGCCCGGGAGTTCACTGAAGCATATGGTTTGAGCTTTCAAGAACAATCCGTAGTCAGGCATTTTAAATGAAAATTGATTTGTGATTTACATGGTCACTGGGAAGAAAATTAACTTATGGAAGCCTGTAATGAAATATTAGACAAGTAAAAAAGTAGATGGTGATCTAGTGGAACTAAAAGTCCCATCTGGAAGAATTCTGTGACATTTTTACATTTATCTGCGTTCTGCATGAGTTGTAATGTTAGTGGTAATTTTATGGGACTGAATTGAAATGAAAATGGTGTTATCATAGATTGCCTACAATATGAGATTGTGTTCAGTGGAGAGTCGTGTATCCTTTTCTCCATTTGCTTTTTAATATGACTCATTGCACTTTTTTCAGCTACTGTTGTTGAATCCATTCAGCCTTTTACTGGGTGCTATTAAAGAAGAACATCAAGTGGGCTCCAATACAATTTAACTGCTGCTTGCACTTGCCTCCGCATTATGAGGGCAATGTCCAGAAAGTGAACAGGTATCATCTACCATTTCCAGAACAGAAATCTTCTCTTTAATATTTCTAGCTGTACTAACCTTTTTTCCCCCCCTAGTTTTTGCAATTTAAAATCACAAGCAACAAAATCAAAGGACGCTCTAATTCTCTTGCTATAGTATAGAAAATGCACTGCAGTAGATTGGTACTAATGTACTATATTAGGATTCCTGGCTTCTTTTTCATCTCAAACTGATTAGACACGGAGTGCGTAACCTGGAAAAATAATATCAGTCAGTAAACCAAGAAGATATGTATCACTGAAATCATTAATGTTTTGATATAGTCTACAAAGCAGTTTCGAAAGATTAGTCTTAAATTGCAGTCAAACAAGTCTTGGCATGCTTCTTTAGTTGTAGTTTAATTAACCAGTTACTATCCTTCCGATATTGTCTATGCATGTTCAGCACTAGATTAGAGATACAAAATTACCAAAGGTCTACTTCTGAAATTTGTATCTATGATTTTGGTATCTTGTGCTTAAAAGTCTGTAACTAGACTATGCAGCTATACATAAAGTCAAAACAGGGTGAAAGAGAGGGGCAATAACACATTTAGATTGCTCTTTGGTGGGTTGCCACTCAGGTCTCACTTGTGCCAGTACCTTTCCATTTGCATGTCAGACTGAACCCATCCAAGATGGCAGACCAGATATGAAATGTAGCAAGGTTCTTCTGCATGAGAGAAACAGCAACCCCAGATGTGTCCTTCATTTGGGGAGGTGTTTTTGTTCATATGTAGCTTCATCCAACATACATTTAAAAAATGTAAAGACAAAATGAAAAAAGGTCAGCGCTAATATAAAATATGTGTGATAAGTAGCAGCCCAACAGAGGATAGCCCTCAAACCCTCTCATAAGGGAACATATGGCACAAAAATAACAAGAAAAGGACTGCGCCAGGGGAATAACAATAAAAATAAAGGATATATTGTAAAATGTTAATCAACAGAGAAAACAATAATATAGGACGTTTCACTGACTCAGTGGGATTAGGATTCTAATAGAATCAAAAAAAGAGAATTCCACAATAGTCAAGTCTCACTTAGAAATAAATGTCTTATTAAAGTGCTTTTGGGCGTAGAGTCCTCAATGTCCTAAATGGTCCAACTGCTCCTTTTATATGAAAGACAAAAGCGAGGGAAGCCAGTGGTGCAGAATGTACAGACTCCAAGTATATTTTATGTGGGGTTACCATTTAAGGGTACATTACCAAATTAGAGAGCTGTGTTTAGTATATAACTCCCTAATGTGGTATCCTTACGTGGTATTGCTATATTTAAGGATACCAAAATATGCCAAAATAGGGAACAATCTACCAAATACAGTCCCCTCTGTAATTTGGTACTCTTTAAATCCCACCTAAATGTACCAATCTTATTTAGGGACTTACCAAATTCTACTAGACAGTTAAAATCCATTTTCTGTGTTGCCACAACATTCTCCTCCTGTTGCGGCATCCTGGAGGCAGGCCTCCAAGATGACTGGCCAATCCAATGCTCCTCAGAGAAGAGCATTGGGGGAAGTAGGTGCATGCATTAAACTCACAGTGATGTTCCTACGATTCCTCCATAGTGGATCATTGTATTGCATTATTGTTTATGGCTGATCGTGACAGCATTGCACATGACGGGTATGTGAGCCAGATTGAAGCCACATTTCCAAGTCTTCTAATTATTACAATCAATGATTTTGTGGGTGGGACAGGGAGCGCAGGACGGCATGCACTAAAGCAACTTCAATAAGATGATGCCATGAGTGTGCACATGTGCATTTGGGCATCTAACAGAAACATTCCATACGTATGAATGTAGTCTCTGAATTTTCTCCACCTGTGATGTACCCACTCAAATTACACAGCATGAACTAATTTACATATTTTGCATGGCATTGGCATATTTAAAGAAAGAAAAAAAATTTGGCACAACCAATAGCAAGCTTTTAGACAGATCCTCATTAGTTATCATATAACGGTTAACCAAAAATAACAGGGAAGTCATAACATATATATTGGTTGGTTAAGGCAGTGGCATTTCCTAGTAAACACAGGAAATATTGGTCAGACCACTGTACCAGTAAGTGTCCTTGTGCAAGACACCTAACAATATAAATCTGCATGCCTCAAAGCCTCATAGAATGTAAGCTCATTTGAGCAGGGCTTTCTTCACTTCTTCATATCCCTTTTCTGTAATTGTAAAATGCTGTGGCGTATGTTGGCACTATAGGAAGCCTAAAAATAATGTGTGATCATCGTAAAAATGTTAAAACAAACATCTATTTGTCTGTAAGCATATTACTCTTTACATGTATCTATCTAGGCAAATATATATTTTTTATTTCTCAATGTGTTTCCTTATTAACCACTGATTTAACCTTATGCCATCAGAACCCTTTCCTTGAACAGTGATTGGGTTAATTGTCAGGAAAAAAAATCATATCAATATATTGTATAGGCTTTCAGTGTTGTTCTGCTGAAACAAGATACCATAGTTTATTAAATCGGTAAATGGTGGTAAATGAAGCTTTGAGAAATATTCGCATTGCAGAAAGTCAAGCCTTTAGAATAGATGCTAAGTGGGACTTGTGGTTTGTAATTGTAGCCTTAGCCCTAATCACCCTAATTAATAGCTGCTAACTCAGGACCTTTGCACTCTTCCTCACATGCTAGCTAATGATTCAAGACAAAAAGTGTATCTTTCTGGTAGATTTAAAAAGAATGTCAGAAGGGTAAAGATACTCTTGGGAAAAGTGCTGAGCTCAAATGATCCTTGGAGTCGCCATCTTTTACTAACCACAAGTACATCAGTGCATGATCAGATAGCATCTATGCAGACCACAAAATAGGCAGCAGTGGTCGGTGAGATAATGAGAGAGAAAGATCTATTTCAATCCAGATTAGAAGAAAAAATACAGAACATGCCATTCTGCAGGCTCTAATGTGCTACTGTCTCAATAAGCACTAAGCTTTCTCATTATTTCTAAATGGTAATAAATATGGCATAATGTATTTGTTCATAAAGAAATAAAAATAACATAAAAAGGACCACTAGTGATGATGCCAAATATGTTTTTAAGCCAGCTGTAACAGAGCTTCTTAACCACAGTGCTCCAGAGCATTATGTAAATGTATATATATATATATATATATATATATATATATAAATATATATACTTACATGTATAAAGCCTAACACAGACTTTATTCACTAAACAACAAACGTGTTTAATGGAAAGTTTTCAAAATCAGTGAATTTTGGTTTGCAAATCACTAGAAGTAGGTGTTTAGTGAATAAACCCCAGTCATCCTACTGGCCATCGAGAAACAACACTGAGCCTAATTACACTCTTCTAATTTTGATGGGATTGTCTTAAATAATATACTGTACACAGTGTCTTGGCAGTATTCCTAAGGTCTCTAATATTTACTAAACAAATCTGATAATATGCTTTCCTCCTCTTTCATAGTGGTCCACAAGCATTCTTATTTTAATTTAAAATTATATTATTGGTAATATATGTGTAGTTTCTTACTCTGTGTGAATATAAAATATACATTGATCATGCTAATACTAAAATATAGTTAAAAAAAAAAAAGTTATATTAGGGGAATGTTAGCAATGCTATCTCATGTACACCAATGCTAATTAATGGACCTTCATGGTCCAAAGGCTGTAGTGCAAGGTCATGCTCTAACATAAAATTACATTTGGAAAATTTAAATTGTGGTTATGTAAACATTTATATTTTTTTTGTTTCCTTGAACAGCAATATAAGTAGGACATTTAGGATTTTTTTTTCTCCTCTGTTAATTTGGTACCTTCAACTTTAAAATCAATATTATCCTAATGGATTAAAAGAAAAAAAGAGAAAACATTGCCAGTTTGTAATTACTAGCGCTGTTTCCTTTGAGTACTAAATACAGAAACCACATCAACTTTAAACGAGAGCCTATCAGCGAACGTTTTCAATCAACGTTTAAAAGAAAGCCCGTTTGCTAAAAGTAATATTTGGGTTACATCAAGCAAGCTGTTCAAATAATAATCAAAAACATTATCTAACAAAAACCAAAAACACATGTTGACATCAGCATCTGCAGGAATTTTTCCAGTGGGGGGCATAATTGTAATGACATCCATGCTTGGTCCCTTTTTGACACTGTCATGAAAGGGAAGGGGCATAGCCATTTTCACATGAAGCCAGGATGAATAGCGTTTTCACAACTATGGTGTCAGGAATACTAGCACTATAGTGTTCTTTTAAGCAAATTAAAGGAACATTCTGGTCACCATAACAACGTCATCTAAATGAAAATGCTATGATGCCAGGAAGCCCCTGGGTGCTCTCTTTCCTTTAAGGAGTTAAACCGCTCTCAAATGGTTTAACCCCAAAGACTTCCTCCAGCTCCAGATCTCCATTTCGCTCAGTGGTATTCGGCTTCTGAAACGGAGTGTCAGGAAGTGCAGATTGATGCCAGGCATGGGTGCTGCAGATTGGCTAGAGTGATCAATTGACGCTCTAAGCCAATCGCTAGTTCCCGGTTCATAAAAATGTTTTGCATTTTTATGAATGGGGAGCTATTGCTCGGCTTAGAGTGCCAGCTGACCGCTCTAGCCAATCAGTGACACCCCTACCCAGTGGCACTCTGTGCTTCCTGACACTCCGTAAATAAAAATGAACACATTAACACTGATATTTTTTTTTTACCTGGGGAGATGAGAAGGTCCAAAGTTTCCCTGCCAGGCCTAGGTACCAAAGCCTTGTGATGTGGTGTCCAGAATAAAGTGGAGGGTTCACTTCACTTGTCCTTACTTCTCCAATCTCCTTTTCTTCTCCTTCATTTGACACAGTCTTCTTTTTCTTCTGACACTGTCTTCTCTCCTCCTTGGCTCCTTCTGCTCCTTTACCTTTCTGCTACTTTCTGCTTATTGTGCTCCCCCTTCCGCTCCTGTCTCTTTCAAATCACTTTCTGCTCCTTGCTACCCTTTTCTGCTCCTTCTCCTACTTTACCTTTGTGCTCCTTGTGATTCTTTCTGCTCCTTTACCTTTGTGCTCCTTCTGTCCCTTCCTGCTCCTTGCTGACCCTCCTTCTCCTTGCAGACCCTTCCTGCTCCTTGCTGCCCATTGCATACCCTTCCTGCTCCTTTACTGCCCCTACCTGCTCCTTGCAGACCATTCCTGCTAATTTCTGCTGCTCCTCCTACTTTACGTTTGTGCTCCTTCTGCCCCTTCCAGCTCATTGCTGACCCTTCCTGCTCATTTCTGTTCCTTCTCCTACTTTACCTTCCTGCTCCTTGCTGCCCTTTCCAGCTCCTTGCTGACCCTTTCTGTCCCTTCCTGCTTCTTGCTGCTCATTTCTGTTCCTTTGTGCTCCTTTTCCTACTTTACTGCCCTTTCCAGCTCCTTGCTGACCCTTTCTGCCCCTTTCTGCTCCTTGCTCACTCGTCCTTCTACTTGCTGACCCTTCCTGCTCCTTGCTGCCCTTTCCAGCTCTTTGCTGACCCTTTCTGCCCCTTCCTGCTTCTTGCTGCTCATTTCTGTTCCTTTGTGCTCCTTCTCCTACTTTACCTTTTGTGCTGCCCTTTAAAGCTCCTTGTTGACCCTTTCTGCCCCTTCCTGCTCCTTGCTGACTCTTCCTTCTCCTTGCTGACCCTTCCTTCTCCTTGCTGTCCCTTCCTGTTCTTTGCTGACCCTTCCGTCTCCTTGCTGACCCTTCCTGCTCCTTGCTGCCCCTTTCTGCAACTTGATGTCCCTTCCTGCTCATTTCTGTTCCTTTTCCTTTCTGCTCCTTCTCTTACTTTACCTTCCTGCTCCTTGCTGACCCCTCCTGTAGGCTGCTCCCCCCCATCCCTCACTTACCTGATCTATAGGCTGTCTCCTCCCCCCATCCCTCACTTACCTGATCTTTAGGTGGACCCCCCATCTCTCACTTCCCTGATCCATAGGCTGCCCCTCCTATGCCTCACTTCCCTGATCTATAGGCTCTCTCTGCCCCCCCATTCCTCACTTCCCTAATCTCTCTCTGGCAAGCAAGTCTAACTTCTCTGGCCATGAGTAATTATAATTTAAAGCACCCAAACAATGCCTATGGGTGGAGACAATGTTATTCATGACTGGGCACTAGTTTTTCTGTTCTAGCTTCTGACCTCTGCCCTTTCTTGTTGCAAAAAGCAAGCCACTCTTCTGGTAATGAATGTCATTCAGTTCAAAAAGTTGCTTGCTCCTATACTAGAACTCCTTTATATTAAAATATAATAATAGTAAGCCAACAATATATTTAACAGCATATGTGGAATATAACTTTATCAATTTTAACTTTATCCAGCTGTTGGCTCAGCCAAAGAATATTAGTGCACAATAGCTTTAGATCCAGAACTGATAAGGAAAAATGTTTAGGTTGAAAATGGGGTGGATCTTCATTAGTTGCAATGACCAATAATGCAATTTATTAAAAGGTAAGTATTTAGGGCTTAGAAAAAATGTTAGTGAATGCAATTTTCTGCAATAATTAATTATAGATGATTAAAAAAAATGTATGCAATGATTAATTACATGCAATAACAATATGCATTTTGAAAAGAGTTTCTCTTTAGAGAGTTACTCCAAGTACCATAACCACTACAGCCTGCTGGCCAGATTTCTCAGTGATGGGACAAACTGTTTAGCAATGGTTTGCCTCTTTACCTGATACCCGCTGGGCTCAGATGCTCCCTGGTGGTCAAGTGAGGGACTTCCAACTTCTTCAGAGACACAAAAGCTGGAAGCTGTGACTACCAACATTCATTGGCTGATAGAATCAGTTGATTGCTCTTAGCTAATGAATGCAATTCTGTGCAACTTTTCAGGATTGACATTAGTCAGCCTGTAACACCCCAACCACACTGCTGTAGGTAGAGTTAAATCTTCGGCAGCCATGGGGTTAAACATATGTGTAGCGTTTCAAAGCCAATCACCGCACGTAAAGACTTCAGGCACCATGACAACTTTAAATCACTGAAGTGCTCCTTTCATTCCATCTTTTCCCTATTGCATACTTCTGCTCGCTTTCTCTAAACCCTGGGACTTGGAGTATGGCCCAACTTATAATAATAACGCGGCACACCCGCCTGCTCCACGTATAAAGCACTAAACAAAGGCCCTAATGGGAGCTGAGTGGCTGGGCCACACTGTTTCACCTAAAATAAAGTTGTCAGTTACCGTGTTTGATATCATAAAAATGTTGAATGCACCTGAAAGTATAGATATAAAGGGGCTGCTCGTACAATTTTGTGATACTGAAGGACCTGCGAGTCCTATGCTTTACTCCATTATTGAAAGAAAAAATGAAATCTCAATAAAAAAAGAAATTTACAACAAAAATCACTGAAGTGGTCATGGTACTTGGTGTAACTTTTTAAGCAGTCAGATTCATTAAGAGTTTAGGAGTGTAGGAAAACATTTCTCTGTATAACAGTTCACAGGCAATTGAAATGTTATGCAACGCGGATAGATATCTACTAAAACAGCAAGAGGTTACAGAGAAGTTATGCCGATTGATAAATGTACCTTGCAGATTTTGAATAGTGATCCTCTGTACTGAGGAGTTGCGATATGTCGCAGAATTATAGGTATCCACTTGCAAGACTTTAGTAACAAATGGATAAAGGTTGAGTAGAACTAAAACAAGACATATACATAGCTCACTACTCACAGACACACCTATATACACACACAGGTATTCACACATACACACACCTACCAACATTTTAAATAGTATATGAGGGTGGCCTGTGAGTTGAGGTGTGGCAAAGGGCTGGGCTGCTCTTAGAAATTTTAGGCAACTATTTTTGCAACTAAAGTAATTTAGAACATAATGTATCTTGTTTACACAATCTGATTTACAAATACATTTATTGCCGTTTAAAGCGATTACTATGAGTATTATTGTTGTGGAGCTTCGTTGTGCACTCAGATTCACCAAGAATACAGAGCTCCTAGAAAAGATGAGCATTATCATAAAAAAAGGGACAAAGGGAAACTGGCCAAAAGTAAGCACTGCCCCTCCTAAATAGCAACCGTCACAATTCATACAGACATATCCCTAGCATGAAGAAGAGGCCATTCACTAGACTGGTGGAGTAGGTACTGACAGGGGAATAAATCCCAGAGAGGGCCATATGCCAAACCCTGCAAGTGCCATCAGGGTTAACAGATCGCTCACTTGGCCTAAATCTTTAGCAATGAGAATGGCAATCCTGTAGCCATTTCAGATCAGATAGTCATACTAAGAATTAGGCGAGAAAGTGTTCATTGAAGCACAATTTAATAATATAGTTCACAACATGCTCCTGTAACATGATGGAGATCAAAAAAAGTCAGGTGTGTGATAGGTCCCTGCAGCGCTAAATGGAAATAAAAAAAAAATCTAATTTGTGTAAGTAAAAATTTTCTCTGGAGTAAAAACCTGTTTACCTTTTTATTTATTGTAATGCGTCTATAATAAAGCATCTGAAGTACCATCTTCAAGGAGTATGGAAATGCAGCTGAATTTGAAATCTACTGTATGGCTCTCTGGGCATCTCATTTTTTTACCATTTCACACCCTTTTCCGCATCTTCAAACAAGCTTGTACATTTTCAGTGCATACATTTCTTCTGATGATATATTGTCCTGGTGGAAAATTTCATTTACTGGCTGTGCCCTTTACTGAACCTGTTGCTAGTCTGAGAACATGATAAGCGTATAAGTAGCATGCTACTTCATTTATCATACATCGTTTGAGACACTCTAATATCTCATATGCAATTCTGAATTTGGCACTCGGGGAATCTAGTAAACGAGCAAGAGATGTGTGTGTGTGTGTGTGTATATATATATATATATATATATATATATATATCTACATATATATATATATATATATTAATATTACTGTAAAATAAATACATAAATAAATAAATCATAGTTTATGTGAATATATTGTACATATTTTTTTATAAGTTTAATAATTTTAATTCATGGGTAAAAAAATATGCATAATACATTGACTTATTTTATAGTAATTAAATTTATGTAATTCATAGTATTTATTACAAAACAAAAACAAAAAACAAACAAACAAACAAACAAAGAAGGGCATAGGAACAAATCAAATTAAAATATATTGGGCTTTTTATTTTATTATTTCTTTAAATCCAGAGCAGCTTAGCATCTCTTAGTGGTACTGTTGGAGAGCATTAGCTGTGTTGATAAACCAGGGACCAAGAACCCCTGTAAAACCCATCAAGCTTTATAGTAAACATTCGATCATGGTTAGGGCTATTCAACCTTTGAGTTTAGAAGCTGGATATATAGAAATGATACACTTATGCTAGCATATTATCTATTTACTTTTTGTTAGTAATATATGATCACAAGTAGACAAGTGCATTTGGTTTTAAACAAATTACAATCTGGCCTAATTTTGACTGATCTGTGGGTCATCTGAATTCCGTAACTCTCAAAGGAACACTATAGTCATCTAAACAACTTTAGCTTAATGAAGCAGTTTTAGTGTATAAATCATGCCTTTCAGGTTTTTCTGCTTAATTCACTGCCATTTAGGAGTTAAATCACTTTGTTTCTTTTTTTGCAGCCCTTGCCATACCTCCCCTGGCTATGATTGACACAACCTGCATGAAAAAAATAAATAAAACTGGTTTCACTTTCAATCATATGCAATTTACCTTAAACAATTTTATCTCTTGCTCTGTAAATTGAACTTTAATCCTATACAGGAGGATCTTGCAGGGTCTAACAAGCTATTAACATAGCAGGCGAAAATAAGAAAATCTAAATTAAACAGAACTTGTATTAAAGAAAGGATAAACTTTATATGACTCTTTACAGGAAGTGCTTAGAAAGGCTGTGCAAGTCACATGCAGGGAGGCGTGACTAGGGTTCATAAACAAAGTGATTTAACTCCTAAATGGCAGAGAATTGAGCAGTAAGGCTGCAGGGGCATGTTCTACATACCAAAACTGCTTCACTAAGCTAAGGTTGCTTTGGTAAGTATAGTGTCCCTTTAAACATCATAAGCACTTATCACAAAGCAAACAACATTTGGAAAGTATGAGGGGTTTGGTTTGATTCATGATTTAGATTTCCGTGTTGCCAAAAACAAAGAAATTATTGATAGGGGACAGCCACTAAATCAAATAAATAAATCATAAAGAAATAAACCTAAAATATGCAACCAAATGCTCAAAAGTAGCCAAATGTTCAAATAAAGAACAGAACCAAGCACAGAGCACATTTTACATGCTAAATACAGTTCTATTTCTAACCAATTCTGCCTGGAATTACAGTAGCTTCATCAAAAGGGTGGGAAAATGAGCCGTTCATTGTACTGCAAAATATATACATATAAACATTTTGAGGTACAGTGATGGTACATTTTTTTTTTTTGTCTGAATAGTTTTCTCTGAATTGTTTGTATGGCCAAATCTCCCTTTCCACCTACCAATTTAGTTGACTGAATTAAAAAAAGCTTTTACCTGAATTGAATCCATTTTTTCTTCACCTTTCACAGTTCATAAGTCTATTTACAAGCAATCTGGGCAGTGTGAGTCGGGCAGCAGGGGGCATCGAACTTGCATTTACTCATAACTGGCCTGGGGAATTTTCCACAAGGACAAATGATGCCCTATGTTGCCATAAGAATCAGTTCTTTAAAAAAACTTATTTTAAAATGGAATGTCCCACTATATCAACGACAAGAGGGCTGGAAGAAGCTGAAAAATCCTAACATGGCAGGACATTCAATGCTGGAATAATAAATTTGGAGATTAAAGTGGAACAAAGGAAAAGTATGCAATTTTGTCCTTAACACGTTAAAACAGATTGCAAAATTGGTGCAACTCTGATCTTCAGTGAATAGATCCCAGAGTGTTCGGTGAAGTAGCACATTCAGCCACCAATAAGCACTGAATACTAGTTTGTCATCTAGAGACTGTGTAAGCAACAGAATTTGACTTTACACTCTTATTGTTACTCCAGATGATTTTATATAAGTTCTATTAAAAAGAGAAGTGATGGTAAAATTCATGTCAGCTATAGGTTCACAGTTCTCCACTATCTGTTGTATCCCTCTCAATAAAAATTTCCTTTAGCCTTCAATATGGTTGGTATGATTGTCAAGATCAGGCTTCCCCAAACTCCGGCCCTCCAGATGTTGCCGAACTACAACTCCCATGATTCTATGAATGAAATAGATAGGCTGAGAATCATGGCAGTTGTAGTTCGGCAACATCTGGAGGGCCGGAGTTTGGGGAAGCCTGCACAAGATTGTAAGTTGCTGTTCCTCTTGACATATGTAATAGTTTGCCCTATTTGCCGTTATATCGCCACATGAAATTACTAAACACTGTGGATTATGGATACATTACTATAAATGTCAATAATAGTAATAGTAATAATAATAATACCACACTAGTGTTACCTTTCCTCACAAGTATGTTTGCCCTCTCTTCTAGCTTGTGCTAGCAATTATCTAACTGAAATTTCATTTTGGGTAGCAAGAAAGTTTACATCACAAAAATGGAAATAGTATTTACTGCCAACATTGCTCAATGGCATTATAATCGTACCAACATATATTGGAAATTTAACAAACAAATAATTCCAAATAGGTATATTATATGTATCCTTGAGTAACACGTTCATACTTACTACCTAGTGCTAAATCACTCTACAAATATTGATGCCCTATCAAAACTCATGCTAGTTACGTTTGCCATGTGTTTAGAATTCCAATTATCTAAATAATATATTGTGTTGTGAGCAAATTACGCTTAAAGACCTACATTTAAGAGATAATAAAATGTTCAGGCTTAGTGAATGATAATGAATAGCAGTAGAACCGAAGGAGGTAAAAGGAGCTGTGGTGTTAATGAACATTTTCCTTCATACTCGCACTCCAGGTTCAGATAAAGAGATTCTTTATAGAGCAGTACATGATGTTTATCAGATGCTTTCAGGCTGGCTGTGTTAAGAACATTAATGGAAAAATTGTAAATGGTGACACTTAGAGATGAAATATGAAATATTTCTGTTTACACCAGGTGATATATCCCTATAATTTTAATTGGTCACTTAGCATTTTGCATTTTTCACAAATATTGGTTTGTTAATAAAATTCTTCTGTAAGATTTGACACGAAGAATCGGACACTGCTACCATTATTAACAGGTCATGGTGCATAGAAAGATTTAAGGATTCCAAGGTAAACAATAAATAACATGTGTATATATATATATTAAAAGACAACAAAAGCAAAAGTATTTTAAAAATCACATGTTTTATTACTGTAAAAGTCATACGAGTGTTGTGGATTAAAGCTTTTATCACCCACTTCAATGAGACAAATTCTCACATGGCTCTTGAAGGGGAATAAAGATATTTAGATCTTCAGATTTCAACTAGCTCTGGGTATAACATAATAACTACAGACCACTTTGATAACATAAAAATATCAAATGACTAAAATCATCTATAAAACAAACTGAAACAGCATCTCGCAAAAGCCAGTCCTTGATCAACTACTATCAATATATTTTGTCACTTAACAGTGACAGTGCAAGGGTTAACACCTTTATACTTTTCTAAAAACACTGTTGCAATATACCCAATGTATGTAGAGCCTTCCCTTATTGGTCCACATTCAGCAACTGTCGAATCAGAATCCTCAACAGCTCCATGTGGTTTAATGAATCCTACTGCACATGCCAAGGTCCTGATTGGTTCTTCTTTGGTTTCATTCATTGCATGTTACATATCTAATCTTTATCTATCTTACCCATATCCCCTTTACAACCTTTTTGAGTGCAATCAACACAAGTTTTAATTTGTCTATTGAATATTAGAATTACTATCAATGAAGATTTATTATTTTTTAACATATTAGCAATACATTAGATGCTTATGTTCATAAAGGTACAGTATTTGCTAGATTGCTAGCTCGTGAGCAGGGACTTCTGTTTGTATCAGCACGTGATCATTATTTTTCAGTATCTATTATGCTCTATTGTACAGCACTGCGGAATATGTTGGTGCTATAGACATAATATCAAATAAAGTACACATATTTTAATATGAGCATGTTCTGATACAAAAATATATACGCTTTAGTTGTAGAGATATAAACTAAAAAAATAGAATTACAGTACAATAAAAAAATGCTTTTTAATTTGAATATATCAAATATATTTTTTTTTTATTTTTTTTTTAATTGCAAATACATTATCATATAATGTTTACAACTTAAGAAAATTCCTGCATGGACATCAGTCTCACTAGCAGAAAACAAACACTATAAAATATCTGTTTTTATTCGTACTATTATTTTGTATGTAGTCAAATATCGTTATATATTTTCCTTTAATTAAAAAAAAAATCTTGTAGTGTAAGATACCAAAGGTAGACATTGTTTGAAATATAAACATTTTATAATAGTAAATAGTATGACTTTCCTGTCAGAATAGATATCAAATTAAAAATAATAAAATTAAAAAAAAAAACCTCTTAAGGGCTACTGTATGTTTTACCTCACCAAAGCTATCTTCCCTTTGTCTTTTCAAGCAGCAGAGATCGCTCTTTACTGCCTGAAGGTTGACCATGCATTGTTATTATACAGTCTTTATGTTCGCATCATGTGTCATCTGACCAAAGGAGAGTCTACAAAGTGAATAGCTCATGCAAAATTTATGCTTATATGGCTGTTTCAGTCAGTGGGAAAATCAATACTGCAGACTTGATGCGCAGCAATGAATGAGTGCTCTCTGACTGACACTAAAAGCACTAAGAGATTGAGAGGCGGTATTTGCTGTTCAAGGAATTGAGTGTATTAGAGTCTTATAATAGCCTGCTCCCCTTATATTAGCCTTTTGTTGGGATTATTTTTTGATAACAATTATGATTGTGAGGTTTAAAGCAATTACACTATTACAAAAGGGGGGAGGGGGAGGCTTTTTTTTATATGCCTGTAAAGCTGTCATATATTTCACGCCCTGACTGCCATCCAATTACTCTCGCCACAATGTTCCAAGATTGAAAAAAATAAAACAAACAAACAACAGTCTACAGAATATATATTAACCTGACATGCTTTATTTAAAAAATCCGAGCCGTGATGTGATCTTGGATCATGGAGCTTCTCAATTTCCTGGTTGTGATTTTGAGAAAGCGTAAAATGCATTGCACGCCATAAGTCTTCACAAAGAGAGTCACTCACATTATATGGACTCAGAAATAGGATCTGAATTGTTGTCTATTGGTACTAATGAGTCAACTCTGCAAGGAGTTGAACAAAAATGAATTGTTGAAAAGTTACTGGTTTATGAAAGAAAATCTTGTTACATACATGTTACATACATGTTTATTTTTACTTTTTTTAAATATATTAAGTCTCTTATTTTAAGAGGGTTTCAGGCATTTTATTTCATAATTTATAGTATGATGTCACATTGTGAAAACAGGGAAATGATAAATCAGTGTGTGAGTAACTAGACAGTTGTGGTATTATGAAGTAAACAGAAAACTACAATGACCTAAAAACTGAATTGCAAAATTGTGACTATAGCTAAATTGAAGTCACTTTCAAATAATTTATTTTGACTTACATTTGCTATTTGGCTTTCTATTCCCTCCAGTTCACTGTTTAGTGAATGTACCCCTGTGAATTGCAGGACTAAATGTAGCAGAAAAAAGCTTGAAAAAGTCACCTGACATACTGGTTTCTACATATTCAGTCAACAATAAGTTGGGTGTATGTCTGTTAGAGAGAGATGGGTTGTTTAATAAAATTTCAAATTAAAGCAAATGAACACATGAATGACAAAATTTTGCCTAAAATAACTGATCTGGAAATTTTCTTTAACTGGCCTTTAGTCGCAGCTTGACAATGTTAGCCTTTTTTATTAAAACATTGGGTGAGATTTATCAAGTATTGCTGACACTTTTAAGTAAATTTTTTTGTAATTTTTTGGTACAGTTTATTAAATCTGTCATGTTGCTTATTTTTAAATACATACCATTCTTTTTTCAATGACTATGCAGAAAACTTACACTTTTTTGTTCATGATGATTTATATGCTCCACTGTTTATTTTAGATAATATAATATTCTACACATGGCAGAATCGCTTTATTGAGAAATGCCATCAAGGTGTTCTGGAGATATTAAAATAACCACAAAACTCTATGGTTTTATGTGACTTTTTTTTCATAAATTCCTTTAATCTTGGTAAAGCACTGGGACATACATGTTCAAGTCTGCCTAAAAGTGGTGGGATTTACAATCCTGGACAGCAGCTATTCTGTCCTGCAACTGTTAGGTCAGCTCCTAACTGCATAATGACTTCCAACTTTAGCTGTCAGAGTAATTGTGCTATTTGAGGAGACCCAGTGAGAGAAAGCAACAGCTAGCAGCTGGATGAAAGTTGTTTTGGTGTTTACAGAATCTCCCTACATGCGTTTACATTGCAGCATAGGGATGCCTTCAGTGGCAGTCACTCAGAGGGGAAAGCATTGGATTGGCTGAGATTGCCAATTCTGATGATCTCAACCAAGGAGGGGGATCTGGCGGGGGTGAGGGAGCACCGGCAGAACCGCACAGAGCTGGAATAAAGGTGAGCTTTTGTCCTATTTAAGGTAGGTCAGCCACCTAAATAGTGTTTCTAACATATAGGGTTAGGAATACACATTTGTATTTATGACCCTATAGTGTTCCTTTAATACAGATAAATGTGAATGTATGCATTTTAGGATGAGCAATATACATGAAACTTGTATTCTAAATGGCTTTCAGGGATGTTAGACAGGAACAGGGATATTAGACAATTGAAAGTGGAAAATCTTAGTTATGAAGAAATGCTTGAAAAATTTATCTTTATATAAAGACACAAAATAACATGCTTTTACAGAAAAATAATGAGATAACAGAAATCTCTGGGTATTAACAGGACTATAAGAATGACAAATGGGCATCTGATGTGATGTGAAAAAAATGAGTCCATCTCTGACAGTAGAGAAGATTCTTTATTGTATGAACAATACAGACGTAGAGTTATCTGCGCAGAACGGTTGTTGTTATAAGATACAATAGACTTCATTTAAAAAAAAGGTGTAGGTGTTTTCAGAATCTGCATATTTAGGGCCATTTTGGATGATATGCATGGTTTTGATTCAAGAATAAATAATATTTCCACCTTGCAGTCAAGAAAAATTTCTCTTTTTTTAGCACAATTTCTAAATAATTTCTCAATAATTTTCATTCTTTTGCACCAATACAAAGAATAATGTGTGAACTGTTGAACCTGTTGAATTGAAGTATTTCTCTCAACTATTATAATAGTCATAACATGAAACTGCCTGAATTCTTGAGTTTTACTAGTTGTGTTAGGTGGCAGCTTGTAAGTAGATATGTATACATCTATAATGTAAAAGTTTGTTGTTGGCTCTAACCAGAGCTACAGCTTGTGGTGTGGAATGAAATTCAGAATAACAGTTCCAGCACCATAATCACTTCACAAGGTCCATAATATTACTTGCTTTCAAACTAACTTAAAGGACCACTATAGTTCCCCCCACTACAGGGAGTGCAGAATTATTAGGCAAATGAGTATTTTGACCACATCATCCTCTTTATGCATGTTGTCTTACTCCAAGCTGTATAGGCTCGAAAGCCTACTACCAATTAAGCATATTAGGTGATGTGCATCTCTGTAATGAGAAGGGGTGTGGTCTAATGACATCAACACCCTATATCAGGTGTGCATAATTATTAGGTAACTTCCTTTCCTTTGGCAAAATGGGTCAAAAGAAGGACTTGACAGGCTCAGAAAAGTCAAAAATAGTGAGATATCTTGCAGAGGGATGCAGCACTCTTAAAATTGCAAAGCTTCTGAAGCGTGATCATCGAACAATCAAGCGTTTCATTCAAAATAGTCAACAGGGTCGCAAGAAGCGTGTGGAAAAACCAAGGCGCAAAATAACTGCCCATGAACTGAGAAAAGTCAAGCGTGCAGCTGCCACGATGCCACTTGCCACCAGTTTGGCCATATTTCAGAGCTGCAACATCACTGGAGTGCCCAAAAGCACAAGGTGTGCAATACTCAGAGACATGGCCAAGGTAAGAAAGGCTGAAAGACGACCACCACTGAACAAGACACACAAGCTGAAACGTCAAGACTGGGCCAAGAAATATCTCAAGACTGATTTTTCTAAGGTTTTATGGACTGATGAAATGAGAGTGAGTCTTGATGGGCCAGATGGATGGGCCCGTGGCTGGATTGGTAAAGGGCAGAGAGCTCCAGTCCGACTCAGACGCCAGCAAGGTGGAGGTGGAGTACTGGTTTGGGCTGGTATCATCAAAGATGAGCTTGTGGGGCCTTTTCGGGTTGAGGATGGAGTCAAGCTCAACTCCCAGTCCTACTGCCAGTTCCTGGAAGACACCTTCTTCAAGCAGTGGTACAGGAAGAAGTCTGCATCCTTCAAGAAAAACATGATTTTCATGCAGGACAATGCTCCATCACACGCGTCCAAGTACTCCACAGCGTGGCTGGCAAGAAAGGGTATAAAAGAAGAAAATCTAATGACATGGCCTCCTTGTTCACCTGATCTGAACCCCATTGAGAACCTGTGGTCCATCATCAAATGTGAGATTTACAAGGAGGGAAAACAGTACACCTCTCTGAACAGTGTCTGGGAGGCTGTGGTTGCTGCTGCACGCAATGTTGATGGTGAACAGATCAAAACACTGACAGAATCCATGGATGGCAGGCTTTTGAGTGTCCTTGCAAAGAAAGGTGGCTATATTGGTCACTGATTTGTTTTTGTTTTGTTTTTGAATGTCAGAAATGTATATTTGTGAATGTTGAGATGTTATATTGGTTTCACTGGTAATAATAAATAATTGAAATGGGTATATATTTGTTTTTTGTTAAGTTGCCTAATAATTATGCACAGTAATAGTCACCTGCACACACAGATATCCCCCTAACATAGCTATAACTAAAAACAAACTAAAAACTACTTCCAAAAATATTCAGCTTTGATATTAATGAGTTTTTTGGGTTCATTGAGAACATGGTTGTTGTTCAATAATAAAATTAATCCTCAAAAATACAACTTGCCTAATAATTCTGCACTCCCTGTATAGTTCCAGGAAAACATGCTCAGGGTCCCACTCCTGCCGGGCTGGATGGCGAGGAAAGGGGTTAAACCTACCTTTTTTCCAGCGCCGGGCGGGGAGCTCTCCTCCTCCTCTCCGCCTCCGATCCTCCTCTTCGGCTGAATGCGCATGCGCGGCAGGAGCTGCGCGCACATTCAGCCAGTCTCAAAGGAAAGCATTTATAATGCTTTCCTGTGGACGCTGGCGTCTTCTCACTTTGATTTTCACAGTGAGAAGCACACAAACGCCTCTAGTGGCTGTCAATGAGACAGCCACTAGAGGCTTTAGAGGCTGGATGAACCCATTTATAAACATAGCAGTTTCTCTGAAACTGCTATGTTTATAAAAAAAAAAAGGGTTAATCCTAGAGGGACCTGGCACCCAGACCACTTCATTAAGCTGACGTGGTCTGGGTGCCTAGAGTGGTCCTTTAATGACAGACTTCAAAACATCTCTATGGAAAACAGTCTCCAACTCAGTGGGGTTTTCAGATAATTATACCTCCCTAGACACTGAAACTAATTTCACAGTTAAATCTCAAATTGCCTGCATTTAAAAGGAGTCACATTTTCACTAAGGCTTTTATGTGTTTATAATAATACGTGCAAGGATACTCTGTCTCCTCAAATGATTTCCCACTTGGTTATATAAAGCATACCATATAAAGTTAAAGCTAGCCATTGGTAAACCATTATTCCTCATATTTATGATTGATTTTTGAATGTTTATTTGCTTCTAGCTGTCTCAGGATTACACTAACTGTTAATGGAATACTCCAACCTCGATAACAACTATAACTCACCTTTTGAGATTTGTTTGGCAACTTACCTGGTGTCTACCTCCTCCTCTACTGCAAAGAGCTGTCGTTTCCTACTTTGGGCTGAGGCCTGCCGTGCAGAGAAGCATGAGAAATAAAACGTAAAAAAGAAAATGTGTTTGTGAGTGTTAGGGGGTATTTTGTTTACTTAAGAATTTTGAGAGTGCATGAATGGTTCCAGCAGCATTAGTAGGGTTGGTGTCAGCCAGTGAAGGAACTTATGATGTCACCCCCAGTAACCCCTCTCGTGACACACAAGCACGCACACAGAAAGTCATGCACTGGCACAGAAAGTCATACACATACACAGACAGGCACATATAGATGTGCACCAAAACAGACACAAATTCAGAGACAGACAGAGAAACACAGTCACACAGAAACACAGTCACATGGTCACAGGCAAAGTCACACACACATACATACACACTCACAAATAATGATACTAGCAACAGTTCTGAGAGGAAGGTGGTCACAGGAAGGTGGTGAATCACTTGATGCAGTTTGCCCTGTCTGGTCAGTCTCCTGCGTGGGCTTGTGAGCAGTACAGTGAGGGGGGTGTGGGGATATGACATCATATTCCAAATGTCTCTACCTTAACTGTGCTGCCTGAATGTGCCACAAAACTATCTGGCACTGAATTGGTACATTTCTGTGTGGCTTTCCCTGCCTGGCTTGCTCTGTAAGTCTCTGCAGCTTCTAGACAAAGCTTGCAGAGCAGACCAGGCAGGGGGAGCAGAACAGGACTAACAATTCTGAGCTCCAGAATACCAGTGGGGTTAAAGTGATTTGGCGCTATGGAACCCCAAATTCAGCGGTAGTGTCACCACAAATAACAGGTCAGGATCCACCCCCTCTGATGGTGTCACCCAGTACTCTGCCCACACACCCTAGTGATGCTGATGGCTGGTTCATAAGTTACACAAAGTATATGGGTGGATCCAGCTAAGGGAGACAGAGATACAATATAGTGCAACACTGTGGAACCCAGTAGGAAAATATATAGTGTGTCAATGGGTCACTCACACTTTGTAGTCAAAGTTTAGGCATTCAGAAATCTCATAGACGTATGAACGTATGGTCCATAAATTGACAGTGATGGATTGGATGCACCTTATGTGTTAGAATTTAAGAGTTGTGTGAGCACAGGTCTTAAAATAGAATATTGATTTTTGATTGTCTATAAACAGGGAGTAGAGTGTTGCAGTGGTAGAGCATATATTATATTTTTTAGTGTTAGCATTAGTGTTTGGATTAGGGCTAGTGTTAAATCTCATGGTAGCATCAATGACAAATAAATCATGTTCTACCTATGATACGAGTGTTGTACTCATGAATAGCAGCTGCTATTTGCAGTTACCACCATTAATTTAGCTGAGAAGAAGGTTAAATTAAAACAATGGCATCTGCATACACCAGCTATAACTCCCAGAAATGTCAGGCAGGCTAGGACCTTTTCTGAGACCTATACATCATGTTGCTGTCTACTTGTATGTCATTATCTGACATTATGTCAATGTTAAACCAGCTCTAAAACATGTTGTGTTGGTGAAAACTGAAATCATTGGTAATTGTCTTTAAATGTGGGTGGAATTATCCAATAAAGACATGATTGTCATGTCTATGAACAGGCTTCGTCTTCACTAATGCCACAATAAAAGTTAGGTATAGTAAAACAACCACATAGGTAGCATGTTCATGGACAGACCCATTAATAATAGCAAATTGTTAATGGCAGGCATATCTTTTTCACTACATATTATCATTTCATGCAGTTATTTAGCCCCTTAAGGACCAAACTTCTGGAATCAAAGGGAATCATGACATGTCACAGATGCCATGTGTCCTTAAGGGGTTAAAAGATAAATTCTAAGCAGTCAGCCCAACACATTAGTCTTTTTTAAGTGTAAATAGTGATATGATAAGGTATTCACTGTTCTTGGACCAAAAGTTGTTAGGTAGCTTTTTATTTATTTTTTTATGTTCTCTATGCTTGAACACTGTCATTCCATGATTTCTTTTTTTTGTGTCTTGCTTTATGATTGTGAAATAAGAAACAAGGGCCGAGAGTAAAAGAAGATTGCACCTTGCATGTAACAAATAAAAATAGACTGATGCTCCCTTACTACTTGGCAGTCCTTTAAGTCCATTCTCTGGACAAGAACTTGATGGTGGCAACAAAATGTCAGAAAAATATCTCTACAAAACCATACTGAAAAAGTACAAATATAATTGCTATATGACTAAGCCAATTGAAATCAATCACAGTAAAGCCATTTGTGGTCATGTTCATGGCAATTTTTAGTTGTTCTGCAGTTTAAAGGACATATTCATTTTTCACGGAAATTGCACCAAAAGCTGAGGGACTTGTCTAACTTATCTAATCATAATAGTTCTTTGATAGTATTACCGCGTAATCACTTCATCAAAAGAAGGTAATTACCCAGAAGAAACGCTTGACAAGAACACTATAGACTGATAAAGATAAAGCTATTGATTATTAAATCACAGTCTGAAATTTATTATCCTGCAAAGGATTGTGGAAATGCTACATGTAATATACCCAGTTTACAACATCATCATCGTAAGCAGCAATCCTAATATAATATTATATTTATTATTTTACTGTATTGTATACCTACAATAATGCTTTGTTTGAAAGTTTATGTTAACAGTTAATACTTTGTTTATGATATACCCATCACAGGAATTTTTTCCCAATGTAATTTTATGCTAATTCTTAATTTACAATATGGTAGAGGCACAATAATGATCTTTTGGAGGTTTATATCTCCAGGTATTTTTTTTTTTTATGCTAAGCTGAGGATATCCCCCACCTAAAAAATACCCAGCCAGTCCATTCCTCGTTCTCTGGTGTCAAGAACATCACTCCAAATTATGAATGAAAACAAGTATGTTTGGGCTTCCATAAGTCAGTTCCCCCGAAATTCACCCGATCGGCCCGGATTCAGACAAATTGCAGTTCAGTCTGTATCAAATCTCAAAGTCTAATAATTACTAATCCCAATTTAGTATGTTATTTCTTTTTGTAGTGTATGGTATAACTACTGCAATGCTAACATTTAATATCTTGTTTACAACATCATTCAACATCATTGTAGGTACTAATCCCAAATGTGATATTACAAGGTTTTATTTTCTTTCATGCATAGTTATTTTGTATTTGAAAGGTTATGTCAACAGATAATAAAGTGTTGCAGATTACATAGTTATTCAATAGTATTTTAAGCATCGACATAGCATTTGAAAATCAAACTTGCTCTATTATATATACATTTTATTATTTTTATTATTAAACCATTTATTTTCAAGGAATTAATGCGAACAGTAATCCAAGTGAATATTGAATAAACACTATAGTGTCAGGAATGCAAACATGAATGCCTGACACTATAGTAGTAAAAACACAGTTTTGGTGCATGGACCCTGTTGCTTCCCTTTAAAAAGGTAGTTCACTTATCTTTTTTCCAACACGGCACTGATTTCACCGAGGATGGCCTGCACCTCGCTCCGCCTCTTTGGCTGAGATCATCACATTTGACAATCTCAGCCAAACCAATACTTTTCTATAGGATAGAAGTGGGAGGCTATTGTGCAAACTAGGCAAAACACTGTGTTGCACTAATCCAGCTGTCCTCATAGAGCATTCAGAGTCTCCATGCAGAGCGTGGAGATACTGAACATCAATATTGAACACTGTGCAGCACTGACCCAGGAAGCACTCCTAGTGACCCCCACTAGAGGTGTAAACACTCCCTTTTCTCTGTCTATTTCAGGGACAGGCTATTTACACAAGAACCATTACATTAAGATGTAGTTGTTCTGGTGACTATTCTGTCCATTTAACAATACTAATAGGATTAAGGCTTGTTTAGATGCAATGGAAAAATAAACACACAATATACATATGTGTTTATATCCACAGCATCTTCTTTTTAGATGTAAAATTGAAGTTTATTTAACTTTTCTCAGACACCACACTGCTCCACCTGCAGCTGGCCCCACTACCTTGACTAGAATCATTGAAATCGATTATCTTTGCCAATCCAAAGATTTCCCGCTGGAAAGCATTGGGAGACTAGTGTGCATGCATGGTAAAACATCACACTGTGCTGATCAGTTTCTCCCCAAATGTAATAAACTTGATAAATCTTTAATATAGATTTTAACAAGAAACAGATCATCACATGAAAAGAAGGTTTAAGGTCACAGTTCCTCTTTAAAGGATTTCTCCCATTTTCAATCAAAAAGCAACTGCAATTTCTGTTCATGCTCAGTTATTTTGTTACAGAATCAGGTATGTATTCTTAGTAAAATATTCTATAAGTAAATAAAAAGACCATCCCACACTATGATGTGACAATTCTTGTCAAGGACAGAGCTGCAATCATGTCAGACCAAGATCTTGAAACTTCTGCTCACCAGCCTTTTTCTCAGTTTTCATTTACAAAATAGACCTGTGCAGAAAATTGGGATTTTGACATGATATTTTTGCACACCATAAATTGGCTTCTGTTACAAGACAAAAATGTAACTCTCTGCAATAGTAATTCCCCCATTAAAGTCTATAAGAAAAATTGCTTTTCTGTAAGCAAATTAAAACTTATCTCTGCTAATAGAATCCAGCCCACGGTTAAAAGTGAACTATTCTTTTTTAAGTATGTAGATGTCAACAGAAGCGTTAGCTAAATAATAACATTTATATATATTTATATATAATTGTTTAATTATATGAAGTTTGGTTCTGGATCTACCCAGTGTGCTCTTATAGACAGTGTCAGGATGTCATTCTTCTTTGGGTGTAAATAAAGCTGATTGATTAAGGTTTAAGCTTAAAGAAAAGGACGTTACTTTATATAGTGAAGTTATGTAGACTATTTTGGCATCTGGGGGTATATAATGCCCCTTGGTTGATCAGGGGTGCTGTAAGATCGTTAGGTGGAAAGCAAAGATAAATAACACATGCATACTAATATTACTAATAACTAATATTATAACGTACTATTCTGTCTTTAAAAACGTGTAATTAACCGCTGTTACAGTGGCAGAGAGATCCTGCAGCCAATGCGGCCCCTACAGGCATGCGATCTCGATGAAATCAGGATCACATGGCTGGATTGGCAGTTTGAAGCACTGCCTGCAGGGGGACTGCCTGGATTATCAGGCAACCCCTCAAACATGGAATTAAAGTTAGCAAAAGTAATGTTTATATCCCTAAATAATATATATATATATAAAATTTAATTCTTAGTGTATTTAAAATACAATATATATTACATTATTATTGTTATTATTTATTATATATTACATTATTTGATAATATAATATATAGGTATGTATAGATATATCGCTGGATATCAAAATACACTTAGAATGATTTATATATATATATATAAACTCTAGGTGTATATTTATGTATTATTTTTACATAATTATGTGTGATTTTAGAGAATGTTAGAGAACTTAGTTTGCAAGTCCAATATTTGCCTCTGTAACTTTCCCACATCCCATAAAACCTGTACTACTGTTACTACTACAGTACTACTGGCACTGTTGTACTCATGAGATATCACTGAACAAAATTATGAGCGTTTTTGATAGAATGATAGAAACATTTAAATGCGTAATGATAGAAACATTTAAATACATATGAGTAATCAACACAGTAAAGGAGGAGAGTCTATTTAAAAGAAGAAAAACTACCACAACAAGAGGACATAGTCTTAAAGTAGAGAGGCAACGCTTAATAAATATCAGGAAGTATTACTTTACAGAGAGGGTAGTGGGTGCATGGAATAGCCTGCCAGCAATAGAGGTAAAGACAGTAAGGGAGTTTAAGCATACACGGGATAGCATAAGGCTATCCTAGATACAAGATGAGTATTTAGAAAATAGGGCAGACTAGATGGGCCGAATGGTTCTCTAGTATTTGCTAAGGCACAGATTGGCTGAGAGTGACATGAGTTTGCAACTGGGTATTGAACTACATGCTGACTACCCTTCTAAGTTGCTGTAGTAAAAGTGTCTGACCTGTAAAGTTTTAATAATTACAACATTCTAAAAGCACTTGGTTCACACATTGATTCCCCAATACGTGTTTTAAACCTTCAAGTCAGATATCATATTTCTTCTTTTCAGATGCATTAGCAACCATAAATAACACGTACTTAACAAAATTGCCTGAACTGTAAGTTTACTGCTCATTGCAACAACTTGTCAACTACATTCTTAAAGCTATTCTGACAACAGCAACGGTAGTGTAGGTAACCAGTGACCTTCCCTTTATTTGGCTGAAAACAAGTCTAGTTCACTAGTGGGTTCCAGAGGAACAATGTTCAATTTATCTGCTACAGATCAAATTAAAGAAGATAGCAGAAATTTGTCTTTTCTTGTCATGAAAGCACAGTCAGTAAGTACACATTGGAAAGGTAGGCATAAATGATTCAGAGCTTAGTAGAGTTCTCTCAAATGATGAAAATGGCTATGCCGATTATTCTGTAAACAGAAAGGACTTGTGTATTTGCTCATGTCACACATTCAAATTCCTAAGCTCAAAGACATGCTCAGTTTTGAATAAAGAAATAAAAAGGGACTGCAATCATGTGAATAAGCTTCCAAATTGTAAAATGTATTTTTAATTTTCAACAGTGGTATGATTGAAAAGTGGCTCCTCTCTTCTTTAAAACATTTAGGAACCATCTTTATACTAACAGTTCAAGGCCTACACCTTTAGAATACAATACTTGGTTCACACACATTTTACCATAAATGCCCTCAGCTTCCAATTGCCTCTCCATCAGACACCAGGTCTAGCCTCATTGTTATTTCCTCTTTATTCTCTCTACCTTCCATCTTGTGTATTCTTTTCTTCCATAATCTCATCTTATTTCTGTTTGTCTCTCTTCCATGTCCTTTTTTGTATTTTTCTGTTTTTTCTTCTTCCATTACAATCACATTTTTTATATTTCTCTGCTCACCCTTCTTCCATGATCTCCCTTTTTTCTCTCTCGCCCAACCTCTATTTCCATGCTGCATTGGATCGTCCACCTTCCCTTCATACTTCTCCAGTCTTTTTCACAGTTACTTCCTATTCATTCCTCTACACCTTTTTCATACATTCGCCTACTACATACCACCCCTCGTTGTTCTTTGTTTCTCACACTGCTTATTCCTCACTCATTGTGTGCTCTTTCTCTAATTTTGCTTCTCTTCTTGTTATAAATCAAACTGTCTCCCCTTTTTATTTCTCTTTATAAATATGATTCCAATTTCCTTCCCAATGCCCTTTATCAGTTGAATTAATTCATATCTTATATATTATATTATATAATATATATCTTATATAGTATATCATTTATTTTTCTTCCTCCTATTTCTACCCACACCTTTAAACCTTTTTTCTATTACTCCACCCATGATCCCAGTCTTATTTCTTTTCCACACTGTTCACTCTGCTATCCATTAGGCAACTTTGAAATATACAGTATACTTCCTGCATTCCATAATTTATTGGTTAGTAATTATGTTGCTGCTTGAGGTTATCTCAGTACTGAAGTTTCTTTTGTGGGTTAAGCTGTTTAATTATACTAGTACTGCAGCTAAAGTTTGGCCAGGATCCTCACTGAAGTGTACAGAGACGCACTGACATGGCTGTTAAAGGGCCACAGTGCCTGACCAGACCCCTCAGCACACATTGCCTTACTGCAGCAAATGGATCTGACTGGGCTGGTGATAGCGATAATTTGCTTTGTATTTTATTCCCTTTTGGCGGGAACTAATTCACAATACAGTAGTGCCACTCTGATGACCGTTCTAATATTTACCACTTTACTTTTCCACAGTTTCTTGTTAATATATTCATGTATCTTCCTACTTTTTTGCAAGCATTGTTTTAAACAATTTTCAAAATAGATACTGTTTAAAGTTGAACACTTATGCAGTTTCTGTAATAAGATCCATACACTTGCTCATATGTTTATCTAATTCCATAAGTTCTCCCTTCCTCATGCCCCTTAATTAAGTCATATTAATTATTCTAGTACCCCCCTTGCCATTTGCCTTTTATTCATATTTGCCATCTTTCCTTCCTTGCACTGAATTTGGCAAGGTTATTCACTAAAGTGAGAATTTAATTTATGGTGAAAATAGCCGAACAGGAAACATTCTTTTAGTCAGCTATGCTTTCAGTTTGCCTACTCTGGACTTTAATTTGAGATTCACTTTAAATTCTGTTTGAAATAATTCTGTCAGTATTTCTACCACATATATGTGATACAGCTGTGCTGGATTATGATGTGGTACACATATACAGTATGTGGTACACTGTCATTGTATACGATGGCTGATGTTGCAGCTCTCAAAATATTTCTATGGCATTCTAGTATGGGACTATTTTACTAATATAGAAGCTTTATAATGTAAATGTTTATCTGATTCTAAGAAGTTTCTCACAATATACCACCAGCATTACCTCCTCCTCCTCCACTACTACAACCACCCATAGGCAGAGGAGGGGGGATGATGAGAATAGTGCAAGTGGTCAACAGAGGTAGACTGGACAGAACATAACCCGGTGAATTAAAAAAAACAAAAAACTGAAATGACAAAAAAGAAAAAAAAATCCTCTTGCCTTGTTGATACTGACAGTACCACTGACAACCACTTTAATTCGCTGATTTAGAATTGTTTTACAGATTTATTTATTTTTTTATGTAGAGATAATCTATTTGCTTTGTAGTGTGCTTCTGTGCCACTGCTTGTGCTTTGGAAATTGCAAGTTTCTTCCTTCTGCAATACAGCCATTGTGTGGCTGCAGTTTACTTCACAAGTGCAGCCTGCCTACACTGAGTAGCAGTTTTTTTTTTACTATTTGTAAAGATATTCACTCCCCCCCACCCCCCAAAAAAAGAAAGATTAAATATTAAAATAAAATTGCTACTGCTGCTCTCCATATTTTTTTCCAAATGTCTTTCATAGTGGTCTTGTCCTATCTGACTGAGGTCTTCTTTTTTCCACATTGACAGACACATTTTTAAATGAAAAAATGGGTGGGAATGGGCAGTTCCACTTTTACCATACAGCCAATCTGATTGACTGTCTTTCAGGATGGGAAAAATGTGCTTATTATAAGTTTCTATCAACTAAGTCTGCTGAGGTAACAGGCACCACGTGACTCATACAAAAAAAAGTGGGGCAGCAGTAGGAGTAATCTAATTTAAAAACAGATGATTTAAAAATAAATAATAATTGATGACCCACTCAACCCTCACCTTCTTTAATATTTGAAAACTCCCCTTATTTTCCAGTTAAATAACTCTTGCTGCCACTTGGGAACAGTGTTATTTTGCTTTCAACTGATGGACAGTAGCTAATGCTACAGACCGTCCTTCAGTTTAAAAATATATAAGTGGGTGGTAAATTGCTTACTGATCTTTTTCATTTCATTTTTGGATAGAAAAAGGAAAATAGAAAAAAAGAGTTCTGTTTTTCCCCCAACATATATAATAGTAATAATCTAATTTTGGCAACTCAGAATTAACTTTTTAAGAAAGGTGATATTGCGTTCCTATTAGCCCAGGCAATATTGACAGCATAGTCACACGCAGCATTTATCCTGCTCTTCTGGCTGTCCGAATTTCCTTCCCAAATATTTTTTGTTAAGGAATTCAACTGAGCCGAACAACAGCATTAACTAAATTCTGTCATCACTATTTTTTTTCTCACGAAAAACAGAATTTTCGCCCTGTACAAAACTAATAAATAGAATGAGCTATATATTATAGTCTATCTCATCAGTTCCTTGTATGACATCTCAAATATGACCCAAATACGTATCTCTAAGTATTGCTAAATTCTGTTCTTTTATAACCTTTATCATGTTGCTTTCAAAATATGTAATTTTGATTCCCTAGAAATAATTGTATGGTAATTTTTTATATATATATATATTTTAAAGGGTTTTTAAATAAAGACAGCCTTCTCTCTTTTATCTTTGCATTTTATTTTTACACATTCGGTAGACAGTAACATGGAAAGAAAAATAGCTAAATAGGGTTGAAGTAGCAGATCAGACTGTGCATGATCAGTGATTGATGAGAAGTGAGTAATGTGTCTGTTTCTGGCTATTTAATTTAACTGGGTTCCTCTAGAGACCAACACTTGCTATATTAACACACTCTGCTCCCATGAGCTCGGGCACTTCAGAATGGTCTCAACAGAAGTGAGTGCTCATAAAAAGACATCAATTACAAGCCATTTTAAGGGTTTTAAATGTAATCCAGCAGAGCTGCTTAACTCAATGATTCCACGGAAAAGATCTCCAGTGAATTAATAGATCAGTGTGAGAAGAGCTCACTATGAATCTGACTTAATGACTGAAGAAGATCAAATTTATTAAAAGCATCCATAGGGAGTTTAATAAGAAGTGGTTCTTTCTTATCCGCTTAACTGCAATTTACTCAATATACTTACAGTACAGAGACTGTTCAGTGCACTTGTTCTTTACTGCAATCTCTACAAAAACAGTTTTCAACTCATCAGGAATTAATTACTTAAAGAGCCAGCCAACAGATATAATTTTTCATAAAGTCTGATTTGTGCTTAGACACAGGTCTGCTTATACACATTTTTACTGTATTTGAAAGTCTTTATAACATTTTTGAAATGTAGGATTTATTTCACTTTAATTGATATAATATAAACTATATCATAAACCAAATATCACAATGAAACATCTGAGCTGGACATAGTCAGTAGTAGCCTAAATCTGAATGCTGCTGATAGCTCTTTGATGTGAACTTGTTGCTGGGCCCGCCATATACCTTTCAATATGGCCTATGTGGGCACTGGACATCTTACTGTGAATGCATATTAAATGTTTTTGGCTTGACATACTTCCCTGAATCCAGAAATTTACTTAGTATATGGCACTGTGAAATACCCTACTGCCCAAATTATAGAGTCATGTCTGGTTGGAAAAGGGCTGCAGCATTATGGACATACTTTTTTAAACCCCCTCACTCACACTGGGGAAGGAAGGAAGAAAGAATGATACTTATTTGAGTAGTAGGGAGTTTAGAGGACCCATAAGGTATTTCTGAGAGTGAGTTCCAAGCCATGCAGCCCTCTCTCTGTTAGTAGCCCCAATTACAATTGTTAATTTTTGTTTAATTTTCAGTTATATGGGAGCATATGGAGTTCATCATAGGTTAGTTATGTTTTTGTGGAAGGGGTTTTTGCCCACTGACAGACTATTGATGGGGCCTGTTTTTTTCTGTTGTTTGTAATCCTCCATATGTATGACCAGAAAGCAATTCATGACATTGTCACTTTTCCTCACTCACATGCACAAATCTTTGGAAAAAAGACTCCAAAAGCAGTCTAAAGCCAAAGAAGTCTTTGCAACTAAGGTGGTTAATGTTGTCATCATGGGTGGCCAAACAATAGTCTCACATTTTTGTGGATTTATAACTCTCATTTGAAAGACTAAAACCTGAGGAAGAGCCATGGGTGTTGGAGCTTGACCATTCTTGTGCTACACCATCACTGATAATATTTTATGCATTCCTTTTGCTGTACTTCTATGCCAAGTTATAAATTAAAAAATTTAAGCAAAGCAGGAGGTGAAATTTGAGTTTCACAAAGCCCCAAACTTTTACAGTATGTGTCTGTTTCCCACTGACAATTTATATATCTGCATTACCATAATTATATATGGATGAGATAGGGGGCTCAGTGATGATACTAGGTCAAGTGTGACCCATTTCACCTGTTTTAAGAGTGAAAACGGGGGCCCAAACTAGGAATCTGTCTGTGACTTTGTGGAATCTTAAATGGACACCATAGCCACTATCACCATTTGATCTTATTGAATTGGATAGAGCCTGGAATTCTCTGGCACTGTTCTTTAACATTTAGTGTTGGACCATTTTCGAGCATTCTAACACTAAATATGGCCACCCACAGGAGGTTTGGCTAATGCGGAAATTACACACTTCTTTCTAGTCATACAAAGTCATATCAGCAATGCACTGATAGGCTGCAAGTGGTCAGCTGACATTCTCAGCCAATCACAACCACCCATTGCTGCTCAGGATAATACCTCCTCATTAGCTCAAACGGCACAATTAAAATGGTTTAACACTGAATCTTCCAATCAGCGAGAGGGGACTTCAGACACTATAACCATTTCAATTAGATGAAGCAGTTATAGTGCCTACAATGTACCTTTAATTTTTCTCTGATAGAATAAATAATTTTCTTCAAATTCTAATTCACTTGCATTTTCAAACTAGCAACTGGTTTTAGTTTCAACGTTATTTTCAAATGATTTCTAGATAGCGAATGTGCATAAAACTCTTCCTTATTTTTGCACAAGATAAGATATTTCTGAAGCCTCTTTCACACAATGTTGACATTTGTCAGCAGGCTACAGCCCAAGCTGGCAGTAATCTGCAATGAATTTAGGTTTATGAATGTAAATGTGTCTAAAGTGGCAATCCTCTCCGGTATCATGACTTTGTTTTTACTGCTGGGCTAAATGACATCTATTAATATTTCAGTAAACATGTCCCTTTGCAGAACCCAGCTGTGGTTATACTGCACAATCACAATTTTATGGATGGAGACTCCACGAGCCTATTTGATGTGAACAATGCACCGTAAGAAACGGCTGTGAATTTCCACAGATAAAGTCATGCATTATTGTACTGTGATGGGAACTTCCCCGTGCTTAACCTTTTGATTGCAAAGGGGGTTTTATGTAGCAGACATACAGACAGTCTAACAAATAGAGAATGAACCCATTAGTGATCATACCATATATATCATGACATCAATCCTGTGTCATGAAGGGGTAAAAAGTTGAAAATCATTCCTATTTCACGAAATTATGTAATATGTTAAAATAAAAGCATGCTCTTTCTTCCCTTATAAACTTAAACAGGTGGCACTCCGACTTTAATACATTACATATAGAATATATTGTATGAAAGATTTTGAATCTAAATGTCTTGACCCCAAAAAACCCAAATGATGAGGATTTAAGCAGATGGATATGCTGCTTCTAACTGGGCTACTCCCATTAATTTTACTCACTGAGTAAGTCAGAAAAGCAGGATAAGAATAAATTGTGAGATGTAATGTATTTTCTTAATACTTTTACTATGAATTTAGTTTTTTTTCAAAAGTGTGTCTAAACCAGATGGCATATCGCCTGTGATGCAAAACGCATCGCTAACTATGCCCACAATGGGCTGAGCCGACGGGTAAAGTGGCGGTCTCGTTCAAAGAGGGAAAGCCCAACCCTCAAAAAATGAAGATCCAACCTTAAATCCTCTCAAATCCTAGGCTTAATTCACAGCGTATTTTTTTTTTCTCATCGTTTAGCAGACAAATTCTACAGTTTGGTTAACATTTTACTGCAATTTGGTTTAGCTATTTTCAAATGAGCATCTCTTTAGCAATTACATCACTTTAAGAAATAGCAGGCATCCATTTAGCTCAATTATGTTTATGTTAGTATCCATTCGATACTGAATATAGTGATACTTCATGGAATTTTTTTAACAAATGCCAAGAATTGAGCTGAATGAAAACAGCAAAACTTGCCTCTCCAAGCCCTAGCATCCCATATGGTTTACTGGATCCATTGGGGAAAAAAACACTTAAAACACAGTTTCTCCTGTTATAAAATATACAGAAATCCCCAAATAATCAGCTTTATTCATGATATGTAAACCAACAAAATCCAACTGCCCCTTGTCAGAACAAGCATTTTAAGCAGCCCAACATAAGGCAATTCAGAGTCACATTAAGTGAGCCTAGTTGAGCAAATCTATTAGTTATTATAACAATCTTGTGTGTCAGTAGTCCAAGAGAAGTAATTTTAATAACCAATGATTTAATGCATTTTAATAACATTTACAGACACGAGTTATATTATTTTAGCATGCATGACCATGTCTAACTATTTTAATCAACATTTAAATTGTCTTGATATTTTTGTTTCCATGGATGTAATTTTTATGAAGAAGTACGGTAGTTTTCTACTTTTAAATTTTTTTTTAAGGGACTACCGATTGTGGATTTTGCATGGAAACATTCCGTTTCACATTAAAATCCTGCAATAAACGATAGCATTAAGAAGAAATCATAGTAGAAATATAGGATTGACTTAATTAACTGTCAGAAAATGTACTTTCCACTGCCAACATCCTTTCCGTGTGTATTAATGCATTATTTGAATATAAAATAGGTTTGAGTTGCCATTTTATTATACTGAACTATGCTTAAAACATCAAAAGTCATCATAAAACTTTTTGTGACAAAAATGTTATTTATATTTTTCAAAGTGCTGATTTTTTTTTTTACATTTATTGAATTTCTTTTTGATGTTTTATTGTTACCAAAAACTAGGTTACATCAGAGTTTTTTCACTTGTGATATATTCCCTACTCCATATTTCAGCTGGTTATGTTTATTGACAGTTTTTTGGCTCCTGATAAGCCATTTAACTGTCTTGGTTGATTATTTATAACAGTTAAAGGCTTATCTGAAGCCAGAAAATATCTGTTCACATATCGAATCCCATGCCTATTGAAAATACAGGTTTTGGTTATTTAATTCCATTTACTGGGAACATAGCGTCTGTGAAATGGGCCTATCAGATTCAGCAGGACCTTCAGCACCAAGTTTGTTCCCAGGTAAAAGGGAAAACTGTTCAAAATGGTTTGCCCAATAACCGGGAAAAGATTTGGCATCATAACAGTGTGCTGTATCGGTTATGATTTTTAGAGTAACCCTTTAATAACTGGGGAAGGGGGGACCTGTTGTCCCACCCAGCCTCCAGCCATGGGCAGTGGTTGAGGGCTACTGATATTATAGGAACACTAAAGTGTCAGGAACACAAACATGTATTCCTGACACTTTAGTGTTAACATCACTATATAGGTCCAAAGCCACCATGGCTTCCCTTTGAAAAGGTACTCTGCCTCCATGGCTAAGATCATCTAATTTGATGAACTCAGCCAAGCTAATGCTTTCCCACATCAAAGCATTGGAAGGTTCTTCTGCATGCACAGCTAAATGATGTGCTGCGCCAATCAGTATCTCCTTATTAGGAGCATTGAGCATCTACATGCTCACAGGACAGCCACTAGAGGTGTTACTAGGCATTAATAAAACACTACCTTTTCTATGAAAAGGCAATGTTTACATTAAAAAAACCTGCACGGACAGGCTGTAGATAGCAGAACAACTACATTAAGCTGTAGTTGTTATGGTGACTATATTGTCCCTTTAATAATGGAGGGGGGGCATGCGCATTAGGTCTCCCCTGCCGGTGAGCGTGATTGGTCTCCCCTGCCGGATGACGTGGTGATGGGGAGGAGCATGGGTGGACCCAGAAGCACCGCGAGGGACATCGCACGGCCTCAGGTAAGTCACTTCAGCAACTGGGGATGGGAGGTGGGAGGGAGAGGGGACCTGCAATGCCAGGAAAACGATTGGTCTTCCTGGCACTGGAGAGTCCCTTTAAATAGTATTTTTTATGCATTGCATTAACCAAAGTTAATTTTTAAGTACTTCCAGCTCTCTGGCATTACCACTACAGGCAAGGAATGGTTCTGGCAGACCCCAGATAAGAAATCCATCAATTTAAAAACACCTTGGCTACTTACAATGGGGTGGTGTTAGGGTACTAGTTGTAGTAGTTGTAGTGCATGGAGTGTTCCTTAAAACAAATTCTTTCATAAATAATATGTAATGATCTATACTAGGCCTGTCCAACCTGCGGCCCCCCAGATGTTGCTGAACTACAACTCCCATGATTGTGACATTTAGGCTATTTATTAGTTCAGGTTACCTTATTACAACCAAGATATCACTGCTATCGTTAATTGTGCAGATCATTCATTGTGGATGACTGCTATGTATTTTATTTCTATCTAATAATAAAGATTGTATCTACTGCAAGCTTCATTGCACTTCCTAAACATTTATTACTAAAACTTCTATAGCTAAAAAAGGTAATTGGTCTACAAGCTTTCCACTCCTTTTACTCAGACCTTTATAACCTGAGACAGACCCCACCCTCTTCAGCTGAAATTGACCAACTCTTATCCACACGACTTAAGCAAACAATCCCTCCAAACACCAGACGGATTTTTGACTCCCCAGTCTCACTAGATGAATTTGCTTTGGCGGTCAAACATCTACTAGTTGGCAAGAGCCCGGGTCGAGACGTTTTTTCAGCCAAATATTATAAAACATTCTCATCTATTCTCAATGGCCCATTCACGACAGCCTTCAATTCCATCACACAGTCCAAAACCCTTCCTGATGCAGCCTCAGAAGCCCACGTAACACTAATACCCAAACGAGGAAAGGATCCCATGGATTGTGGGAGCCACAGACAGATCTCAAATCTGTTAAATATAGATCTCAAAATATTCACAAAAATTCTTGCCAATCGCTTTTGGTCACTCCTGCAGGGACTAGTCCACCTTGACCAGGCAGGGTTTGTACCCAGGAGAGAGGCCAAAAATAACACTACTTAACCTAATCCACCTCTCAGAGATGGAGCCCTCGCAGAGCCTCATCTTAGGCATTGATGCCGAGAAGGCGTTTGACAGGGTGGACTGGTCCATGTTGATGATGAAGCTACAGGCACTGAGCTTTGGTCCAAACTGGATCTCAGCCATATTTTCCAGACCAGGGGCCAAAATTAGAGTCAACAGCTAACTCTCCGACATGGTGCAAATAACGAATTAGCATGAGACAGGGGTGCCCTCCCTCCCCTCTTCTCTTCATTTTAGCAATGGAGCCTTTTCTCCAAGGTATTAGAGACCACCCAGACATTAGGGCTTTTCGTACCGCTGACCAAGAATACAAAGTCTCTACCTTCGCAGACGACCTGCTCTTCACGATCACGGACCCCATCAAATAGTTACCGCACCTACTCATAGAAATAAACATTTATAACCAAGTTTCTAAGTTGGGAGTGAATGTCACCAAAAGCAAGATTCTACCATTAAATTTGATGCAATCTACACAGTCTAGCCTACAAAAATCATACCCCTTTCACTGACTTGAACTTTCCATGCCTCTTGACAACTATAGCAAAGGACATCACGACCTGGAATAAGCCACATTGTGGATGACTATGCAGAATACACATTCTGAAAATGAATGTCCTCCCTAAATAGCTTTACCTGCTACAAACCCTGCCTACAAAGATCCCTACACCTTTCTTCACACAGGCGAAGCGCTTTTTCACAACTTTACCCTGGGCAAGCAAACATCCTAGACTCCAATACAAGTGTTTAACGGCATAAATTGTAAGGAGGTCTAGGCTTACCAGACCTGTAAACAGACCACCATGCTATCACACTCACTAGGATATACAACTGGGCGATACCTCAAACCCCAAATAATGGGTACGGTCCCGATCCACACAGTACCATTTGCATAAAACGGAGAACAACTTCTTTTTACCATCCCACATCCCACATCCCACATCCCACAATAACGGCAAACTTACAGCTATGGACGAAAATCAAACATACCCCTAACTTGTCACCTCACCCATCACCTCGATCTCCACTCACGGAAAACCCACTATTTACACCTGGGTACCAACCAGAGGCCTTCCAGAAATTTACAGCCACCGCAAATTACCTTACACTGAAGAACATACTGAATGACAAGGGCGTGAAACCCTACCAGGACCTCTTACCAATAGACCAACTAACTGAAATACTGCGATTCCAACATACACAACTCACTCATCTTATTTATTTTACTCCATCTCTCCTACAAGGCACCAGAACATCCACACAATTTGAAACCACATGTGTACAACACAACCTCAAAGCCAAACATCTGTCCACCTTCTATAAACTTATGCAAAATCGACCAGATGACTCTCAACCAGAATTTATTAAGCACTGGGAAGAAGAATTGAACATCTCACTACACCGCAAGGACTGGACACTCAATTTTACTAATATCTTTAAAACATCCATAAGCAACAACACCCATGAGGGATAACCACACACGAGAAGGATTTGGGAATTGTTATAGACAATAAATAAGGCAGCAATATGCAATGTCAATCTGCAGTTGCTAAGGCCAGTAAGATTTTGTCATGTATAAATAGGGGCATAAATTCTCAGGATGAAAATATAATTTTGCCTCTTTATAAATCGCTGGTAAGACCACACCTTGAATATGCTGTGCAACGCCTGTTCTAAAGAAGGATATCATGGCACTGGAGAGGGTCCAGAGACGAGCTACAAAATTGATAAAAGGAATGGAGCATTTTAGTTATGAAGAAAGGTTAAAAAAATTTAATCTGTTTAGTTTGGAAAAACGGCACCTGAGAGGGGATATGATAACTTTATACAAATATATTCGGGGCCAGTACAAACCTTTATCTGGAAATCTATTCATAAACAGGGCTATACATAGGACACGAGGTCACACATTTAGGCTGGAAGAAAGGAGATTTCATCTAAGGCAAAGAAAAGGTTTTTTTACAGTAAGAACAATAAGGATATGGAATTCTCTGCCTGAAGAGGTGGTTTTGTCAGAGTCCATACAGATGTTTAAACTGAAATTGGATAAATACTTACAAAAACATAACATACAGGGATTTAATTTCTAATTAGTGGGGTAATAGCTGCTTGATCCAAGGAGACATCTGACTACTATTTTGGGGTCAAGAAGGAATTTTTTCCTAGTTTGTGGCAAAATTGGAAGCACTTCAGACCAGGTTTTTTGCCTTCTTTTGGATCAACAGCAACAACATTTGTGAGGAAGGCTGAACTTTATGGCCGCAAGTCTCTTTTCAGCTATGTAACTATGTAACTATGTAACTATGTAATACACCACTACCTGGAAACCCTGGCTGACCTTCTTAAATGGTACATGTCCTGGTATTCAAGGCGTGACGCTGGTATACAGCTGACTGCAAGGGTATATGTTCATGTTGACAGGCTGCCACAAGACGAGTTTCATACGTGTAACTTTTTGTACAACTGTTATGCAACTGTTATGATACGTTGCATTCCAATGTCCCTCACCGAATCCTCAGACACAAAGAAGCACAAGTTATGCCTATATTTATGAAGATCCTTGAAGACATATAATAGCCATGTGATACTACTTGATACTACTCAATATCATACTGTTTACGATCTTTTATATTTGTAATACATTACTCCTTGAATACTATAACTATTTGCAATCTATGCAAATGCAAAATAAAAAAATAAAAAAAAGGTAATTGGTAGAACATAACTTTATTTTTAATGGTTACATTGTAAAAATGAAATTGCAATATCTCTTTAACTTCATATAGCTCATATATGAATCAATCACAATCTATGCTGTCATAACATTATGGTCTTTAAAGATCGTATTCCAAAATCTGTCCCATTCATTTAATGAGAGTAGGGCTGTGAATCCTAAATAAACTGAGCTGCTATAAGGTCTTTAACGACCACATTGAGATAATGACATGAAATCGTTAATTGTTAATCGTTCCATCAATATTAAAATGGTGATAGTAAGTGTTTCACTCTATAAGGTGTAATACCAATATAAATGGTAATAGTACATTTTTGCCAGTGTTCTACTTTGCATTAAAATTGGAAATCCAATGCCTAACATTAGGGCAGGGCTGGCAAGGGTCGCATAGGGGCATTCACCACTTCGTACCACAAATTACTGTTTTTGGACCATCCCATTCTTCACATGGAGTTCATTAATAGGGTCAAGCAAATTAATAGTTCCCGGGGCCCCTGTCCAGTCCTGGGCCCTAGGTGTCTTCGTAGGGTCGTAGTATAGTTAATCCTCCTCTGGCCAGTAAGTCACAGTCCAACATGAACTTTAAATAAGACAAATAAGTACCAATAAAATGCATGAGATATCACTCACTTGCTGATGTTTTAACCTATATGAATCATGCTCTTTTATTAGGACTATTTCAAGATTATGTACCTTAATGTCACCATTAGATTTGAATAAAATTTGCAGATGTATGTGGGTCGTATTCTAAACTCTGAAAAATGCAAACTGACATATTTCTGAATATTTTGCTGTAAATTAATTTTTGGGAAACAATACGGATATTTTTTAGTTTAATACTGACAACAATGTCATTTGGATGCATGGTCATTTGTAAGTTTTTTTGTTTTTTTTTGTGACTGTCAAAACAGACTTTACATTGTTTATTTGTAAATCTTAATGTATATGGATATATTTTGATGTGAACTGGTAGCCAAACCTCAACATAGTGATAGAGCTGCAATCCACAAATAAAAAAAAAAATATTGAGAAACATTGGATGAATAATGTATTCTATTGATTTGCTATGAAAAGCCTACCATAGAGAGAGGAGGATGAATAGGGATTTTGAATGTCCCAAAGGAATGCCATCACATCCATATACATAGAAACTTGGTGATAAAGATCACCTTATCTTCTTTTCACAATTATCTCATGGGATATTCAAGCAGCAATGAAGTCTGGCATATAACTAAAATATTCATTTTTGTCCAGAGAATTATTATAGAGTATTTTTTAATATTTACAAAACAAACCATCATTACGTAATACTTTAACAAAAACATTTCACACTAAATTATATTAGCACAGTTTAATGATAATTAAATACCTGTCTAGTAGTAATGATAATAAAATGCAAAGAAAAAACCATATAAATATTGTATCTCGCTAAAGAATGTGTTTAATAAGTATCATTCCTTTGATGATCCATTGCTGATTATTTATAAAAAGTTATGAGGAAACATTTTAGAATCACTTAGAACTCTAATGAAATATACTTCTTATTGTTTTGATGTCATGCGCACCATATTTTCTTTTTGTAAATATCTTCACAGTGTTTAGGAATTGTCCTTAATAATAGATTGGGGATTATTTATGAAAACAAATGTGGCAACCTTTTCTATAAGTGGATTAATCACTAGTAAATTTAATGAAATATCCAGATTATTATTTTTATTTTATTTACAATCTTTTTTTCTTGAAATTTTCTCAATAGTAATACAACATACAGTCAAAGTATACAGGTGGAAATCAATTACAGAAGTAGGTCAATCCTCCCCACAGCGGGCTATCCTACTATCCTGTGGTTCCCGATTTGGGTTTGCAATAATAAGTACAGGTCTATAGGTATCACCGTACATGTTCAAGGGAGCTGTTTCTGCTTGGTGTGTTACTTAGGTGGGGCTAGAGCTCTGCATTTCCACTTGAAAAAACCTGCAGGCAAAACGCATTGTGGACATTTTAAACGGTATTGTATTGTATTAAAGGTATTTTCGTCACTTCCTCACTGTCAGTTGCCATTTTACTTTTTTTTTTAAATATATATATTTTTATTTATTTTATTTTATTTTACCTATTTTACCTGGCTTCTGAGTTTTATCATGTTCCAGTGAGACATTACTCCAAAGAATCCTAGGTGGGGATTTTACCACTCAAGCCCTATACACTGAGCAGTCCGTCTGCTCATGTAAACGTGAGTAACCACTTTATATTTTATTTTCTGCTTTCCTTATTTTAAATAGAGAACACTATTGCTGTTCTTTTTTTTTTATATATGACCTTCCCTCAGACAAGACATCACCTCACGTATCCTGTAAGTGGGGATTATACCACTGTATGCACTTCATACTATAGCTAGTCCATTAGCTCTATAAAACTTGAGTAGGATCATATAAGACTTTTACCAGAATAACACCTGATTGTTGAATATACCGCACCATTAGTTGTCTCTCTTATTTCCACATACGGAGTGTAAGAACATCTTCAACTTACGAAGCTGTTATCCCGTATTCTACATTTTCGTTGGCTTCTACATACAGTTACCCAAAAAACATTCTTGAACTCTACTACTGGACTTTTAATCACTTAGACTATATTATTATTATTTTTATCCACTTTGCTCTTTATTACTTGTGCCGCATATCTACTACCCTCTACCCTATTGCTTTGTCTACCTGTAAGGCCTTTTGAGGGAGCCTTACTACCCCGGTGTGCTGCCCAATTATCCATTGTTTTATCTGTACCAATACCTTGAGCGCTGACCCATATTAGTTATGGAGAAAGGTTAAAAAATGTAAATCTCTTCAGTTTGGAAAAACAGTGCCTCAGAGGGGACATGATAACATTATACAAATATATTCGGGGCCAGTACAAACCATTATCTGGAAAACTATTCATAAACAGGACTATACATAGGACACGAGGTCATGTATTTAGGCTGGAAGAAAGGAGATTTAGTCTAAGGCAAAGAAAAGGTTTTTTACAGTAAGAACAATAAGGAATTCTCTGCCTGAACAGGTGGCATTATCAGAGTTGATACAGATGTTTAAACAGAAATTGGATAAATACTTGCAAAAACATAACATACAGGGATATCATTTCTAATTAGTGGGGTAATAGCTTCTTGATCCAAGGAGACATCTGACTGCTATTTTGGAGTCAAGAAGGATTTTTTTTTTTTTTAGTTTGTTGCTTTCAGGCTGTGTTTTTTGCCTTCTTTTGGATCAACAGCAAAAAAATATGTGAAGAGGGCTGAACTTGATGGACGCAAGTCTCTTTTCAGCTATCTAACTATGTAACTGTAATATAGCATGCAAATGTTTGATGTGATTTAATGCAAAACTATCTTTAATTTACATATTTAATTTTTTGTTCTTAGTAAAATTGCCATTGCTTGTTGTGTTTTAAAGTAGACTGTATTTAAATGTTAATATGAAAAAGGTTTTTACAAAGAGAAAGCTGTGATATGATAATTGTCTTGAAATATGTAAAGTGCCAAAGCTGGAAAAAGATCCAGTTCTAATTAACTGGAGATCTTTTCCAACTTTGCTGTTTATTATAAATATTCAAAGTTGGTTCTCAAGTCAACATGACTTTGTGACTTAGCTGCAGTAGTTCTCTTTTCTACTTATATTTATTTAATGTAAGCACCTGCCCAGGAACTATGATTGAATACCAGAAAGAAAACACATAAGACACATTTTGCCTAGTTGGTCTGTAGCCAATGACTGATTTACTTTACATAAAATTACCATTCAGTTAGTTATCGAAATTAGAAGAATGTGGTGGAACAAAAAGGTACAGTGCAATAAAAGTGTTTATCGTACACTCTCAACAATTATTTCTAACTTTCTTTTAGAAAATTACAAATATTTAGTTTTGTACACGTATAAATGTTTCTATGTTATTTACTCTACCTATTCCTTTGTGTTTAACATCTTTGTCTCTAATCTCTGTCTGCTAATCAAATTCATTCAGACCCTAAACGCTCTTTTGTGTTACATTATGTCTATAAGTTACCCACTAATTTATCAATAACAGTAGAGAGTAGATGGCCATCAGTAAATAAAATTATGTATGATAGAATGTGTTTTAGTGGGTACTTATGCGAAGAGGACTAGGCAAATTAAAACTTGAGGGAAGGGAGTTTGGAACAAAGATAGATTTGACACTAATATGGTACTCTGACATTAACCCCTTAAGGACCAAACTTCTGGAATAAAAGGGAGTTATGACATGTCACACATGTCATGTGTCCTTAAGGGGTTAAACAATATTGTCATCTCTTTCATTGAGCGATTAAGCATTGCTCTAGTGCTCAAGGGGACTGGCATAGCTATGTACCAAGAGATAAAGCTTTTAATAGGGACAATAATGCAGGTTCCACAATAAAAATTGCAACTAGCCCAAAGCCCATGAGAGTCTACACAACCCACAACTACTTGTTACCAAACCAAACCCCACAAAATAAGCACTTTCTTATCATTTATATCAATTATTTGCCCACAGATATTTATTCAGCACCATTTTACATTTAGTTGCCAAAGTATAATACTTGGTAGCCAATAAACATAGGAGTATTTTAAGTGAAGTTGGTGAAGTTGTATTTTTCTCTCTACTCAGCATATTGAGAACGGAGTATAGGATGGCTTTAATCACCTGCTATTGAGTCAATCACCCATCATGGCATCACATTTGACTTTTTATTCACGAATTAACGTTGATTGAAATTTCAGAAAGTCAATTGATAGACTGCTTTGTGCATCTGTGTAGATAAAAGCATTCAAAGAGGATAAAAAGTTAAGTGTACGAAAATATTTTATGTAATCCAGTAATTGAAGAAAGGATGGTTGAAATATATGTTTTTTAACCCCACACACAACTGAGAAAATTCTTATCTTTATTTGAAATATAATATGCGAAGCTTTCTTATGAAGTTAGGGCAAATCAACAGTTTTGTGTTTAACCAAAACATCAAAATGATGTATAATTATGCAGTATTCATTTACAGTGTATCTGCATAAGGCACCAAAACTGACTAGCCCCAGGCTGTTATTGTTTTTTTGTTTTGTTTTTTGCTATTAGGAGATGATGAATACAGGGGTGAAACTTGTTTATTTAATATGATATTGTGATGCAAATTAAAGCTTAGCAAAATGAATTTATATATATATATATATATATATATATGTACCACTTACCTTTACATCTTTGTATTTTTAGTATTTTATGATTTATTTATTTCATTATTATTTAATTTTGTTAGACTCGCTGACGCTGTTTCATTTTACTAAGATATTTTCATGTAACAAAAGGCACGGTACAATACGGTATAAATGCATGTATTGAAAACCACCACACTCTACCATGTTATTACAAAAAAGAAAAGCAAACATAAAGAACCACAAAGATGAAGGCTAGGTTTGAAGCACAGTTTCATTAATACTGGATGGCAGGAAAGCAGCCAAGACCTAGATAATGAGGAAGGAGTTGCATTTTTTTCTGTTGTTATCTAGAGACAGTGAAAACAAAAATGACATTCAGCTGACGAATAAGCAGAGTTTGACCTAGCCTTTTGACCCCTGACAATCAATCTTACCTGCTACTTCATGAAGAATTATAGCCGTGCCACTCACATTTGACTCTGAAATTTTACAATTCCCATTTTGTGCTTCCTTATCCTATTTAATACATGGCCTAAGAAGATAAATGCCTGATAACACAAGATTGCAATAACACAGACTGCACTTGAAAACAAGAGAACAAACGTAGAATGCGAACGCTCAATATTCTATTGTCCATAATATTTTAGTTTGACTGATGAGTAGATATGAATAAGATGACTGGAGTGAGTCTTCTTTTTATCTATTTGAAATGTTTTGTGTATACAGACATCAGTATTATTCACTTTATGAAGAATACATTGCCATGTCCAACAAACTGAAAGATCCCAAACGTTCATTAAATAATGATTTGCAATATTATATATAGTATACATAACTATATATCTCAACTCACGGCCATTGTAAATCCAGCTAAACTCTTTTTAAATATCTTTATAGTATATTGCTAAGAGAACAGTAGATAGAGAAATGTTGCTTAGTTTGCTCACACTAGAGTTTAGGGCATTAGCCTCTATGTGATGTACAATTAATGCCACACAATTAGATTGTATCCATAATTGTAGCATTGAATAATAGCATCATGTGGTTTTTCAGCTTAAATGCATAATCTACCATAGATAGCAAAATTATCTAAACCGATCTTTTTAAATATGTTCATGAAAGGCTCAAGTTCGCTAGTGAAGTTGTGTCACATATTTTAGTTCTACACAATGTACAATGTATTTAGGAAACCTTATGTCACGAGCGTGGGCTATAGGCCCAGCCGAGACAGTGGGGAGAGTGTGGAAGTGACAGGGTTAATGACACCAGACCCCTGGTTACCTGTTGCTAGTCCCAGCAACCACTCAATTAACCCCTGCAATCCCTTCTACACTATCCCCCTTAGTACTACTGCCACCACCAAGACTTTTAAACCCGGGCGTCTTAGGTTACCCCACACACAGGAGAATTATAGTATCACAGTTCTACTTTTACTGATAAAACATATATAGTTAACCCCTTTTGGTAACGTGTTTACCTGAGCTTTCCTCTGGAGAGTGAAGCTCATAGAGAACAAAGACACAAGCTGATTAAGTAAACATTTAATCTGACAAAAAGGATTCACAGTGCTGAGTACAAAATACAGAAATAAATGACATACAGAAAACAAATTGCAAAACAGTACATAAAATAAAATAGGAGAAAACACAAGAAATTCCTTACATATATTTACCCCATATAGAATTCTTGTGGGAGTCTTAGATGGTATAGGGCTCCTAGAAGTTACTGACAAAAGAAAAATGAATAACTGACCTCCCTGGATAGTCCAACACCCTCATATATCTAAACTAGTTGTTTCTCAGTGGGCAGACCCCTGGGGGGGATCAGAGGGGGCTGGTCTGGCAGTCTATTGCCCACTCTATGAAATTCCTTGTGTCCAGCTCTGGTGATGGCTATCTAGATGTTTTATGGTCTAGGCCTGGTGCAAGATCAAAGACCACAATAAATGTCATCCCAAGGTTTACAAAAAAACTACTCTTAACATATATAAACACACATCAAACACCAACTCATGCTTTTGGCATGACACCTCCCCCTTAAGATGGTGGACAGAAAAATTCAGCCACAGGCTGATTTATCTGTCTACCATTAACCCTCTAGTTGCCGAGACAGGCCATCTGTATTCCCATGCAAGCTGCCTTTTTTTTTTTTTTTGCTGGGCAGTGAAATTATACTGTTGGAGGATAGGGCTCCAACGGAGCAGTTTATCAGTGTTACCTGTCACCTGCAGCAGGTTGTGATCAGTCCATACCACAGCTACCCCCTCAACAAACATGCCTGATTTGCCTGTTTCAATTTCCCATCGATCTCTGGTAACATCCCTTAAACCACACCCACTGCGCTCATGTAGTAGCTGTAAGGGGAAGAAACCAATGGATTTCTGCAGCACTCCCCGGTAAGCCCACAAAAAAGCAGAAAGAGAACACTCCCAGGATAGATGTGCTGTATCAACATCCATCATCTCTTTCATTTTGCGGTCTGTCTGCTGGCCTTGTTGCACTATCAGACTCTGAACCTTTGGTTCACAATCAGAAAGTTGCTTAGGTGTATGCGTGAGTTGTGATAAACTGACAAGGTTCCTGGTTCCTCCAACAGTATGTTTCCCTGCAGCCATCCTTCCTGGACCCACAAGCTGAGTCTGTCTGTGCCCCTCACTTTCACTCCGGGTCATCACACATACCGAACTTTGGAAACTGGCTAAGTCTGGCGCAGAGTAAAGCTCACACACCCTCTGCCCTCCCTCATAGCCTCGCTGTCCCTTCACATTTTCACCCAGTGCATCACATACATCTGCTTCAGGCACATATTGGCACATATATTCCTTCAGGCCCCTCTCGCTGGAAGGCTTTTCCCATACATTTTCACAGGACACATTTGACCCCCCTTGATCAGATACAGAATTTTGCACACACTCACATAATTTCTTCTCCAAGGCAGGCCATCCTCTCGCAATCTCACATAGCCCCTCAGACTCTGCAGCCGTGACCCACTGCTGACTTGTTACCACTGCTGACTTGTTACCCTGGCTCTCACCTTCCTCCTCTCCCTTACTCTCTGACATCCCAGCCTCACAGTATTTTAATACAGGCACATCACTACTCACCCCTATCTTACATTTGGTAGACATCACTGGTTCAGTTACAGGTAGATATTTATCCACACCCTGCTCTCCCTCCCAGCAATCACACTTCACAATGTCTCCCAAAGTTTCACACAATACCTTAGGTGGAGCAGTCAGCCCTTCTGGCTCACAAACCGTGTCCGCTGGAGCATAGTGACAGAGCATCCTGCCCAAATCATTCCCCAACAGAACATTAACAGGGATATCCTCTGAAATCCCCACTTCCCGCAAACCTTTGCCCGCACCCCAATCAAGGTACACACGTGCCAAGGGCACAGCGGGGCGTACACCCCCAATTCCTTTGATGGACATGGTTCTTCCAGGGATTATGTCCTCCGTATTCACCACTTCAGGTCGCACCAGGGTGAAGGAAGCTCCAGAATCTCTCAGTCCCATGGTCACTCGGTCACCCACAATTACACTCTGCAGGTTATCCTCTCGTTTCCCCACAGACCCACCCACAAGCAAAACTGATGGTGCCCCTCCACGGGCTGGTGAGGGTATATTCCTCGTGGGGCAAGTCCTGCTCAGATGACCAATCTGGTTGCATCGAAAACAACGGCGGGCATCTGACTCACTTGATATAGCCCTGGCTACGCTGGCAGTCGGTGGTGAAGTTCTCACTGCAGATCTTACAGGTGGTGATTGAACTGTAGCTTCTCTCCAGGTCGAAGTAGCAGCTGACACAAGTCCACGCCTGGATGTGGGTGCATGGATGTCGGCATAGTCGTCTGCCAGTTCTGCAGCAGCTCTAGCATTTTTTGGCTTTCTTTCCAAAATCCACTCTCGTACATTAGGGCTCCGGGTCTGCAAGAACTGCTCCAGGACCAGTAAGTCATTAAGGGCTTCATAGGTAGTAGCTTGTACTCCTGTTACCCATTGCCGGAACGTGGTTTCTAATTGTGCAACATATAGAATGCAGCTGGATGATGGGCATTGCTGCATACTCCTAAACTTTTTCCTGTAAGACTCAGGAGTAAGGTTAAAAGTTTTTTGCAATGCAGATTTGATTGCCTCATAGTTGTTATCAGTCTCTGGGGGAAGGGACACAAACACATCCAAGGCTTTCCCTTTCAATTGTGGAGTTAAATATCTGCCCCACTGGTCTGAGGGTAGTTGATGCTGCCTGCATACTTTCTCAAAACTTTTTAAAAATACATCCAAATCTGTCCCTTCTTCGAGGGAAGGAAAATCATCCTTACGGAGCCTACGTGTGCTGGACTCTGATGCATTGCTGTTCAGTGAGGACTGAAGGGTAAATTGCAGTTTAGCAAGTTCCAGCTCATGTCTCCTTTGTGCCTCCCTTTCGGCTAGCCTCTCTGCAGATTCCCTTTCTGCAGCCTGCTGTTGGATCATCACATGCAGGGCCTCCTGAGGATTTGCAGCCATCAGTTGCCGAAATAAATCAGTTGAGCAAATGTCCTTAATGTTTTGAGGGGTACAACCACCAGGCATTTCAGTAAGCAACACTCCTGCAGTAGTAGGGAGCTCGGTAACCCTTTCAGTGTCCGTCTCTGGCTGGAAAATATGGCTGTCAGCCTCCACAAGGTCAGCAATAAGTTGTGCCTTATTTTTGCCAAAAGTTGGTAAATTCTTTTCTTGGCACAACAATTCCAAGGCCTCTTTTGATTGTTTGCGATAGGCCTCCATATTCACAAATAGGATAGAGAAAGAAAAACAAAAGATGGGAGGGGAGAACTGTTTTGCACTTTGTATGTATTTTAAATCAGCACTGAGCTTGGTCTTTGGAAATTACACAAAAACAAGTATGCAATTTCTTTTAGTGCTAAGACCCCCTTTACAGGTAAAATCTAGCAAGCACTAAAAATCTCTAAATATATCCCACTAGCTGCCGCCAGTTTGTCACGTGCGTGGGCTATAGGCCCAGCCGAGACAGTGGGGAGAGTGTGGAAGTGACAGGGTTAATGACACCAGACCCCTGGTTACCTGTTGCTAGTCCCAGCAACCACTCAATTAACCCCTGCAATCCCTTCTACACTATCCCCCTTAGTACTACTGCCACCACCAAGACTTTTAAACCCGGGCGTCTTAGGTTACCCCACACACAGGAGAATTATAGTATCACGGTTCTACTTTTACTGATAAAACATATATAGTTAACCCCTTTTGGTAACGTGTTTACCTGAGCTTTCCTCTGGAGAGTGAAGCTCATAGAGAACAAAGACACAAGCTGATTAAGTAAATATTTAATCTGACAAAAAGGATTCACAGTGCTGAGTACAAAATACAGAAATAAATGACATACAGAAAACAAATTGCAAAACAGTACATAAAATAAAATAGGAGAAAACACAAGAAATTCCTTACATATATTTACCCCATATAGAATTCTTGTGGGAGTCTTAGATGGTATAGGTCTCCTAGAAGTTACTGACAAAAAGAAAAATGAATAACTGACCTCCCTGGATAGTCCAACACCCTCATATATCTAAACTAGTTGTTTCTCAGTGGGCAGACCCCTGGGGGGGATCAGAGGGGGCTGGTCTGGCAGTCTATTGCCCACTCTATGAAATTCCTTGTGTCCAGCTCTGGTGATGGCTATCTAGATGTTTTATGGTCTAGGCCTGGTGCAAGATCAAAGACCACAATAAATGTCATCCCAAGGTTTACAAAAAAACTACTCTTAACATATATAAACACACATCAAACACCAACTCATGCTTTTGGCATGACACCTTACCCTTATGACATGTTTACATGTCTCACTAAACCAAATACCACCATAAAAGAAATACTACAAACTTTCCTGAATTACAATGCCTACAGGTACTCCATCTGACTAACTCTGTTACTTATTGACTTTAAACGATATTTCAGACCATCCAATATTGTCTTGCTGAGTCGAACTATTCAATGCCACTCAGATGTCCATCTCATACTAATCTTAGCAGAATTCGCAGGTGAAATGTAGCAAGTTAAATGAAAGAGTACATACAGTTCCCCATCAAGTCCTCTTCTTAGAACTCCTTGTTCCTAAATTTACCCTCCAAAACAAACACTCAGCTCTGTTTTGTCCATATAATTCAAACAGCCTGAAAGAACAAATGCTGTTTGTAAAATTCTCACCCAAGCAAGAGGAATCCCTACCCTGCAATGCTGGGTCCATGACAACGATCAACTATCTGGTTTTACTTTGCAGTATATTATTTACCAGCTAATACAAGTAATTGCTCTATTAAATATAGCTTTTATCCTTGCTGTTTCTCGGCCATGACCAGACTCTGATTCCCCAATTCTCAATTGGTGGACCCATTCATTTGTCTTGTTCTTCTCAAAGTGCTGACCAGGATACCTCGGAACTATACAATTACCTCCAATGACATAAGCAAAAAAAGAAAAAATGAAGAGTGCTGAGAATGCAAACAGGGAACTCTCAAGAATGTGTTCACAGGATTAGTTTAATGTTTTCATTAGTTTTCACTTTTCATTTTTTTTATTGTAAATCAAAACCAACAATGAGACCACATTAGTTCCTTCAGCTTCTTCTCCATCTGCCAAGTGAAATATCATTTGCTATAATGATCAGCCTGTCTGCCACATGCACAGGTTCTGTTCATGTCTGTAACTGTACCTGGCAGAGGGACAGACTGTGTATGCTGTACTCACTTCTACGCTATAAAAGACCCTGAAAGCACAATGTCAGTACAGCAGCACAAAGGCCTTTGAAGCATTCAATAAGTTATACCTGCAAGCTGTCACATTCGTTTTCACTTCAATGTAAATTACAGATGCGTGTGTTTGTGTACAGGCAGTTGCATTTACTAACTAAGGCATTATAGCTACAAGAAACCATAATTTTTGACTACCTACATATACAGCACTCACATAACTCCAACATTTAAACAATAAAGCACCAAAACCGTATACAGCAACCATGTAATGTAAAGCACTGACATAATATGTATATCCAGAACTGAATTACATTATGTACCTAGAACACACACTTATGTAGTCATATAATAGAAACATCATTTTGTTCACTGCAAGGAAATCTCGATCACAGTGGGGTGGGTAAAGTTGAATTTTTCATTGTCACATAATCCTGTATTGATGGATGTATAACTCTTTAAGGACATAGCTTCAGAAATAAAAGACCAGCATGATGGAAAATTTCCGTCATGTGTCCTTAAAGTATAAATATTTTCTGTTGGGTGTGCTAAGAATGGGATACTGTGTGATGGACTTATAATTATACTATTCCTTGTAATGCACTTAACAGCAAATGCAATACATTAGGCATTAAAAATGAATCGAATATTGACTACATCTATCGAAGTATAAACTATTAATGGAAATATATGTTATTTGTAAAATGCTTAAATAAATTAAAAAAAAATTATTATTAAAAAATAAATAAAAAAATTAGGCATTAAAAAAAAAGACAGGTACCTCTCAATGTATCCATTGGTAATCTCTGTTCCAATTGAGATATTCTCTCACTGTTCTCAAAATAAATAAATAAATAAATATTATCCCAATAAAATATACTCACATATTGGTAGCAAGAAACTGACAAAGGGCATAAGCCTGCTAAAAGCACACATAGTTAAAACATCTCAGAGCAACACTTACATGCTTACTGCTTCCCTGTTGTGAGTTCCAGATGAAAACGGCATATAATTTAGTTCATTTTCCTATGACCGAGTGTATATCGAGTGTCACCATGGACAGTGTTGTAACGCTATATTACAAATCTCCTGAGATCCAGAGGAAAATTTGAAATGGGAGAGGAAATAGATCTTTATGAAGAAATTTAGATGAAGAGTTGTTAAAGGAATTTGAGAGATGAAAATTTTTAAGTAATATGGGTAGAGACACAACAACATATTTGTGCAGCTAACTGGCTTACCCCAGGTAACCATATCATTTTACAAAAATGTCTTAAATGATATAAATTTTATCTGGAGAATATGGTTCCAAATATATTTATGTAAGTCACAGATATATAGGTACACCAAATTATAGACCAGGAAAGAACTGGTTAACACAGATAACCTTCCTCTGCAATGAGATGACACTGAACTGTGACTGTCGATCTTCATGATATTGCTCTTTCAGGGATCCAGTTTTCTTTTTTCTTTATTGTTTTGGAAAGTTCGTTTTAAAACCCTAAAGCTGACTTCATTGTACTGCAGTTCACAAGCTACAGAGCTGACCACAGGGAGTTTTCCTAACCTTTATAGAGAAAATATTTTTAGTGACTGTGTCTGAGTCTTGGCAACGGCTGCAGTATTGCAGCATGAAAAGAAATTAGATAGAAACATATTACTAGAAAAGTGTTTTTTTCAGGTAGAGAATACGGAAGTTGAGACAACTTTTTATTGAAAGTTACTGCAGGCAAATGTTGCTGAGAGAATGTGAGTACTACTATGTGTAAAGTAATATATAGTTTATTTTTGCCAAGGTGTAGCGTTAATATTATGAAAAGCTAAAAACATTTTTTTTTAAAAGCTGTGTTTAAGACAGCGTCCATTGCTAAGAGTAGCTGCAGAAATGAAGGATGAAGTCTGAAACACAACACTTGTCTTTGCTCATTTGCGTGACAAGCTGGGAATTCTTGGATATTTGTGGAAACAGGATTTCTCAAGTTCCTCTGCCCAAGGAGAAATTTTTAAATTCCAACTTAAAAAATATGCAGGTAAAGAACAACAGTAAGTGTTCGACTAACATAGGCCATGATTTACTATTGTTGATACCATGACTTTTTGATATGCATACTTTTTTTCATCAATACATGTGCATTCTTTTCATATACATAATTTTTCTGTGGATTATTTGGGATTATCTATGGGTGCGGACCTACATGCACCTATTGTGATACATCATCAATAGGGAGAAGGTTCAAAAACACATAAAAGTCACGGCTGGTAAGCATGTCTTCCTTTTCCACTTGTGCCTACATGTGCTGTTAAGTATGTTCTCCTAATTTGGAAAATGTCACTTTGCTTTGAAAAGGATCCCACATCTAAGTTATAGTGGAGGGGTTTAGGTATTAAAATCCCATTATATACACATATAGTCTGAGTACTAAGAACAGGAGAAGGACAGCGGGTGTCCACACAGGGAAGTTTGAATACAGAGTCTATTGCTAAAAAAGCAGATGAGAAGAGATGCTCAAGGTGATGTGTCACAACTGGGAGATGACGTGCCATGACATGTTGTGGGATCAAGGACACAGCTATAGTCAGTAATGGTTGAGTTGCATGGCCCAAAGGCCAACATTATTGACGTACAAGGCAAGAGGTGGCCTAATTTCACCCAGTGAAAATGTTTTGCCCAGTGTAAATGATAAAGACTACATATGGAGCCGAGAGAAGAGAAGGCACAGAGAAGGCAACACTGAAACAAGCTGAAGAAGGTCAAGGATATGGACAATTGTGTGGGAGTTAGAATAAGGACCATCAAACACATACAGAAATGCAGGAATGACTGGAAGAAAATATAAACCACTAAAAAAATGACTCCCTGAAAGGAGATGGATACACAGAAAACTAAGCATGAAAGCTCTGAAATACTTCAGACATGTTAGCACAACTGGGATAACTGGTAAGTTCATGCTAAATTTTTACTTATGTCTATTATTATTAAAATTGTCCGGAAAACTGTTGTCAAATCTTATTCTTATGTGTCTCCTGTTTGCTTCTTCTGTTCTTCATATAAAAAAGTAGTTAAATTGATGTTAGGATTGCATTTTCACTATCTAGCATAAAAGCCTTCATTATGTCTTTATATGTATTAGAAATAGTGTTCATTGTTTAGTCTATAGTATACCATGGCAAAGAGAATTAACATTAGAAGCTGTATGATGAGTGTACAGCATTAGTCAGTGTACAGTAGGTGTAGACTGGAGTAGTCAACATGCTCAATCTATATTTGTAGAGATCAAGTAGTAATATAAGCATGTGTAATGTACAGACTAAAGCCATGAAGATATAAAATATAACTTCGGTTAACCAAAAAGTTTTAGTAATTTGTACTTTGTTTCTTATCTCCCTACAAGACCAGCAAAGACACCATCTCCACAACAGCAGTCAGTATGACACAGGCAAATATGACGACTACACAATCCCAGCCACTGACAGAGCATCCTTTCCTTTTTAAAACTGACACCTGTTAGAAAGAATAGATAGAGCTGTATGGGGGATGTTACTACAACAGGATTCACAAAGATGACTGCTAAAGCAACAGGCAGCAAAAAAGATAATGGACACACCAGTTTGATGGACACAAGAATGAACAAGAAAAATGCCCCTTTATTCCACAGCTTAACCTCATCACAATAACATTTTTAGAAGAAGTGTGGACAGAAACAGCAATAATGGCAGCATAGTTTGCATTCTGGGCATCTTGCTTCTCATGGAGTCAAGAGAAAACATGGTGGACAATTAATTGATGCCATACAGGTTTTTAGTGGTGCTTGTTACTGAGGTGTTGTTTTGATTACCTTTTGGTTGTCTTAACAATGCATCAACCAAGATATGATCTTTCCTGATTGGTGGATATAATGATCCGCGCTATGTGAGGTTAAGTGCACTTAAACTTCTTGTTCTTTTCAAATGAAATGATTTAATAATTTAATGTTAGTAAATGATTCTCATGGTTCAATGTATTTCCTTTTTCTTTTCTTGTATAGAAAGGGTAGATTAGTTCTGAGATGTCAGATTTGAAGCATGATACTCTTTCTGTCCTTGAAAAATAATAGCTTTGGTGTTCTTTCCATATGAGTCCACTGATTCCTATGTATCATCTAAGGAGGTAATGGACTTATACCATAGCTCTATTGATCAAATGCATATCATCTGCTGCCCATTTGTTCTCAAGCCAGTCCTCAAGGCACAACGGTGGTTTAGGTTTTGCCAGTAAACTCAGCGGAACTGGGAAATGTCAAAATGGACTGTTGGTGTGCCTTGAGGAACTGCTGCCCTAGTCGAATTGGTAAATCGGAACCAACATGACTATTTTTATAATATTTTATGTAACTTTTCATTTTTTCAAGAAGCATTCTCTTTTTCTTTTGATGCAGCTCAGATATGCAAGTTACATGTAACAATTGGCAGAACAGTGCTACAATATCAGCTTCTTCTTAGTAAATTGGCCTCTTTGTGTGAGAAAATTACTAGACAAATGAGGAAAAAAGAGAAAGTGGTCTATTTGGTTTTCACAGCATGTTTATTTTGTATGCATTTCAGATATCTTATCCTAGAAAGCCATGTATCACTTTATCAATGGCATTCAGTGCAGGAGTTCCGTTGCTATCAATGGCATTCAGTGCAGGAGTTCCGTTGCTATCAATGACATTCAGTGCAGGAGTTCCGTTGCTATCAATGACATTCAGCGCAGGAGTTCCGTTGCACGTTAAGTGATTTTTCATATGAAGAACACATAAAATGCCCTGATACATCACTACCAAATATGATAACATGGTTGCTTTTATACTAAATTGCCCCAGTTTTGTGAGCCAAGTGGGAACTGTTACATTTACCTAAATGTGTTCTGTAGGAAATAAAAAACAAACACGTGTATTCATTTTCTCTCATATTTTGCTTTTGGGATTTCTGTCCCCAATATACTAAAGGAATGCCTTGTGTATTATGGGCTCATATGGAAAGCGTTCTCCAACAAGAGATTGACAGCTAAACTGAAATTAAGGACAAGACAGATGTACTATGGTAAAATAACATATGTAAAGTGAAAGCAAACTAACCTTACTATACACAGGTTAGGTTATTACATGCATCAACAACTGACTGAGACTGCATCTTTCACTGTTGAATATGTTCAACATATATTGTCATGTTAATCCTAATAAACTCACATGGGGTTAAGAGCTTCTCTGTGTGAAACAAAAAAAAACAAAACTGCCTTTTTATTGTCTCTTGTGGAAAAATACTATGCTAACATATTTAATGTACTCTATCAATGCTATTGTGTACATACACTATGAAATTAGTTTGTGATAAATTGGTTTTAATTCTGGCAATTATAATGGACAATTGTTTTTTTTATTCTTGTTTAATAGTGAACATAATTTTTTTTTTTTTTTTTATGTTTTACGTTGTCCTCCAACAATAGTGGTGAAATGATATATAATTTATAGGGAGGTTTTACAGCGGGTTAGAATTCTAGTGAATAGGAGCTACTGGGAAAATATAGTTGTTAGATCTAAGGGGTGTGCTTAATTTGGCTTAACTGCAAAGGACTAAAATTAGATTGCTTACAGGTGTTTAAGAAAAATGTACCTAAAAATATGAACTACATCGACCCTCAACACAGCAAAATAATAGCTCTGAAACATGTGCCATTTTCATGTCGGGATATATGTTGGATGTTGTAATGCAACATTGAATCAAGTAATCCCCTATTCCATTTTAGTACAGTAGTTGAGATAACACACAATAACTGCCAAACTCTTATTGGAGCTACGTTTCTCCATGGAACTTAATTATGTGTAATAGTATCTGTGTTTTATAATACGTATTACTATTATGATTATTATTATTTTTATTTTGATTGGCAAATCTTCACTTGGGAGAATAAAATAAATTGCCCTAGAATATCATTGTATTGATATTTTGGTGTTTTGTAGTTATCATTAGTTGATGACAACTGACAAAAAAAGTAGTTTGTTAGCTTTCAACCAAATACTAATGGCAAAGATCAACAATCTTTTTTTTTAGGAAAATACACACTCTGAATCCCTAACCCATTTTGAAGTTCATTGTTTGGTCGAGAAAAAGTTAATCAAGAACTAAAAGACATAACCTGAATTTTTGAATGTTGTAGAGATTCATACATTGGAAAAGCTCATGAAGCTTGGTGTAGCTATATGACTGTCCTATCAAATGCTTTACCATTTGCTCAGCTCTGGTCTAGATGCATGCCTCTTGTTTAAGTGGTTGTGACTTAATGTGTGGCCAGGTGGAATAGCTGTTACTTTGGGTTTCAATAAATTTGCCATTTCTGATCCTTGGAGTGCCTGAACCATTATTATATGTCATGATATTGCCGTTGGAACCTGGTGATTGGTCCTGGTTTGGTTGCACCCTGGTTCAGATTGATGGGATTGAGTGCAGTTCATTAATGTTTTTGGAAAAAAAAATCAAAAAATGTAGGCAGCTTAATACTTGCTAGTAGTCTTTATGTAAATGAAGAATTAATTTAGATCAAGCTAAAAGTATTTTCTTTACAGAAACACATCAAAAAGAACATTATTTTGTATAACGATACATTAATGTGTGTGTAAACATGATGTTCTAAATTCCTATCACAGGTGAAAAAATATACAGGGAGTGCAGAATTATTAGGCAAATGAGTATTTTGACCACATCATCCTCTTTATGCATGTTGTCTTACTCCAAGCTGTATAGGCTCGAAAGCCTACTACCAATTAAGCATATTAGGTGATGTGCATCTCTGTAATGAGAAGGGGTGTGGTCTAATGACATCAACACCCTATATCAGGTGTGCATAATTATTAGGCAACTTCCTTTCCTTTGGCAAAATGGGTCAAAAGAAGGACTTGACAGGCTCAGAAAAGTCAAAAATAGTGAGATATCTTGCAGAGGGATGCAGCACTCTTTAAATTGCAAAGCTTCTGAAGCGTGATCATCGAACAATCAAGCGTTTCATTCAAAATAGTCAACAGGGTCGCAAGAAGCGTGTGGAAAAACCAAGGCGCAAAATAACTGCCCATGAACTGAGAAAAGTCAAGCGTGCAGCTGCCACGATGCCACTTGCCACCAGTTTGGCCATATTTCAGAGCTGCAACATCACTGGAGTGCCCAAAAGCACAAGGTGTGCAATACTCAGAGACATGGCCAAGGTAAGAAAGGCTGAAAGACGACCACCACTGAACAAGACACACAAGCTGAAACGTCAAGACTGGGCCAAGAAATATCTCAAGACTGATTTTTCTAAGGTTTTATGGACTGATGAAATGAGAGTGAGTCTTGATGGGCCAGATGGATGGGCCCGTGGGTGGATTGGTAAAGGGCAGAGAGCTCCAGTCCGACTCAGACGCCAGCAAGGTGGAGGTGGAGTACTGGTTTGGGCTGGTATCATCAAAGATGAGCTTGTGGGGCCTTTTCGGGTTGAGGATGGAGTCAAGCTCAACTCCCAGTCCTACTGCCAGTTCCTGGAAGACACCTTCTTCAAGCAGTGGTACAGGAAGAAGTCTGCATCCTTCAAGAAAAACATGATTTTCATGCAGGACAATGCTCCATCACACGCGTCCAAGTACTCCACAGCATGGCTGGCAAGAAAGGGTATAAAAGAAGAAAATCTAATGACATAGCCTCCTTGTTCACCTGATCTGAACCCCATTGAGAACCTGTGGTCCATCATCAAATGTGAGATTTACAAGGAGGGAAAACAGTACACCTCTCTGAACGGTGTCTGGGAGGCTGTGGTTGCTGCTGCACGCAATGTTGATGGTGAACAGATCAAAACACTGACAGAATCCATGGATGGCAGGCTTTTGAGTGTCCTTGCAAAGAAAGGTGGCTATATTGGTCACTGATTTGTTTTGTTTTGTTTTTGAATGTCAGAAATGTATATTTGTGAATGTCGAGATGTTATATTGGTTTCACTGGTAATAATAAATAATTGAAATGGGTATATATTTGTTTTTTTGTTAAGTTGCCTAATAATTATGCACAGTAATAGTCACCTGCACACACAGATATCCCCCTAACATAGCTAAAACTAAAAACAAACTAAAAACTACTTCCAAAAATATTCAGCTTTGATATTAATGAGTTTTTTGGGTTCATTGAGAACATGGTTGTTGTTCAATAATAAAATTAATCCTCAAAAATACAACTTGCCTAATAATTCTGCACTCCCTGTAGTGATCAGTATGATAGAATGGTATATATGTATACATTTAATAAATAATATAACTAATAATATAAATAATACAATTAATAAATAACTCAAATATATATATATATATATATATATACATATATATATATTTATATTATAAATAAGCGCTACGGAATCTGTTGGCGCTATATAAATGGCAATAATAATAATAAATCAAAGTGAAATGCCATATAAACTATAAAGATATAGTGTACGTGCATTTACAAAAATCATACATCCTTCTAGACATGTGCAATTTTCAGGCTAAGGAAAATAATTCCCAATGGTGCCTATATGTCACGTGTATTGAAAATGTTTCATCCCGAGTCAGAAATAACTTCGAATAGATTGATGGTTAGACATACTTACATGTAAGTCTTATAGTTAAAGATGAATGAGTATCTGCAAAATAATTTAAATTTGCTTCAATGCCTTTTTGGATATTTTATAAATTGGATCGAAGTTTAACGTTCTTGAAATTGTACATACAATACATTAATAATAACATAACAAGCCAAAACCATGTTTTGTAATGTACGTTCTGTAAATTATATACAGATATAGAGCAATTGTCATGAAAAGGCAATATTGTATTAAACAAAGAAAACATAAAGTATTCATTTACACTATGTGTATGATATTTATTAACTAGCTGTATATTTTATAATTTTAACTGGTGATTCCCACAATACATAACTAGCCCTGCTGTATTTGTTAAAGGACCACTCCATCTAAACTTATGGGCGGGTGATCACTGTTCAATAGATATACCCAATGAATATATGGATGATTTTTCTTATATCTTATGAACTGCAGTCTTTTCAATCCCTACCCATTTTCCCAGGAAGTGACTAACAGTGTCTTCACAAGGAATTAGTCTATCAGAGGTGTCTAATTGAGAAGCTTCTGAAGGTATGCCCCGTGTACGCGCACAAACTGCACAGTGTTCAGAAAGATCGCTGGTCTGATCTGAGGTCTGAGAAAGAGGTATAGTAAGGGAGGCAGGCGTGCTCAAGTAGTGCGTGCCTGTCACTTCCATTAGCTAATTAAAATAATAATTGGTAATAAAGTGCCTTTTACACTTTATTTAGGTGAATATTCCTCACCCAAAAAGCACTTAAGCAAGCAAGCTGAAATACTTTATGGGTGTGGAGTGGTCTTTAAATAAAGATAATATATATATATTTTTTTTAAATAACTGCCTCAATCATTTCTATTTAAAGGGACACTATAGTCAACAAAATAACTTTATCTTAAAGGACCACTATAGGCACCCAGACCACTTCAGCTTAACGAAGTGGTCTGGGTGCCTGGTCAAGCTAGGTTTAACCCTTTTTTCTATAAACATAGCAGTTTCAGAGAAACTGCTATGTTTATATTAGGGTTAATCCAGCCTCTAGTGGCTGTCTCGTTGACAGCCACTAGAGGCGCTTCCGCGCTTCTCACTGTGATTTTCACAGTGAGAAGACACCGGCGTCCATTACTTTTGTCTCTGTGTATGCAGCCCAAGCTACACCTCCCCTAACTGTAACTGACACAGTATGCATGAAAACAATATGACAACTTACTTTAAAAGTTTTTATCTCTTGCTCCATAAATTTTACTTTAATTATATACAGGAGGCTCCTGCAGGATCCAGCAAGCTATTAAAAGAGCAGGAGATAAGCAATTCTAAAGTAAATAGAATTTGCAATAAAGAAGGGGTAAGCATTAGATGTCTCTTTACAGGAAGTGCTTAGGAAGGTTGTGTAAGATACATGCATAGAGTTGTGACTAGAGCTGCAGAAAATAAGTTTAACTCCTAAATGGCAGATGATTGAGCTTTGAGACTGCAGGGGCATGATTTCTGCTCTGCTCCAGTCCTCCCGCCCCACCATCTGTTCCCTCAATCCTATTTCCTCATATCTCATCTGCACCCTGTCTCCATCTCTTGCTCTTCCTCTCACAAAAATGTTCAATCCCTACCTTTCCTCTGGCACATTTCCTTCACTCTTCAATCATGCAACCATAACACCAGTTCTGAAAAAGCCCAACCTTGACCCCAACGCCCCATCCAACTACCGCCCTAAATCGCTACTGCCGTTTGCCAAGATCCTTGAGAGAGTTGTGTATGCAAGATTGGCAGACTTCCTCGAATCCAACTCTCTGCTTGACCCACTTCAGTCTGGATTCCGCGCTTGTCACTTTGTTGAAACAGCCATGACCAAGATCCTGCAACTGTCAAAAATAACCAAAATTCTCAGTCAATACTTTTCTAGCAACATATTTACTACTTATACCTTTTGTGTCACTACACCCCATTTCCTCTAGCATGCAAGCTAATTGAGTAGGGCCCTCAAACCCTCTGTTCCTGTGCATCAATTACCCCCTCAGGGTCCCCCTAAAACCCCTTCAGCCACTTACCTTAATCCAGCGCCGGGCTCCCTCGGCGCTCGTGAACTCTCCTCCCCGTCCGACGTCAGCTCCCCCATCCGATGTCACTGGAGCCGCTCGCGCATTCAAAGTGTCCATAGGAAAGCATTTCTCAATGCTTTACAATGGACGCTCTGCGCAATGGAGGAAAAATTCACCTCCAGCGTTGCAGATGCGCCTCTAGTGGCTGTCCGGAAGACAGCCACTAGAGGCTGGATTAACCCCAAATGTAAACATAGCAGTTTCTCTGAAACTGCTATGTTTGCATCTGAAGGGTTAAAACCTGAGGGACCTGGCACCCAGACCACTTCATTGAGCTGAAGTGGTCTGGGTAAATATAGTGTCCCTTTAAGCTAAAGTTATTTTGGTGACTATAGTGTCCCTTTAAAGGAACAGCCCTGGTGCCTTGCTACAGTAAGTAGTTAGGCTGTTTTACTATTGTTTAATGCCCAGCTGGGCAGTTGTGGCCACATAAATTGCGTCCAGTCAGAGGTTGCTGTAGGCTCTAATATGCAATAACAGAGCAGGAGATGAGAACTTCTAAATTAAACACACTGTACTAAAGGGAAAGTTTAAAACTTGGAATTATTTTCAAGGATTGCCTACGGAGGCTGTGTGAGTCACGGCTGGAGGAGGTGTGCTTAGGACTCCATAAATATAGGGATTTAATTTTATACTTGTTTATACTTGGTGTTTAGAGTGTCCTTTAAACACAGTATCTGGGATAAGTTGCACTATAGAAAGTTCACTGAGCAAGACTGGCTTAGTGACTTACTGATATAATTAGAGCTTATGTGCAGCCTGTCATGGTATGGAGTTTTGCAGAAAATGCAAGGAAGTCAAATTTTAGTACCCTTTTTTTTTTAAATTATTTGTATTATTATTATTATTATTATTGTTATTAGTACAGATAAAACATAGAGTGTTTTTTCACTCTCACTTGATTATCTACCCTGGCCTAAAGAAGCTATTAATAGAGATATACAGTAGGTGTGTTAGTAAAACATCTGTTAGGCAAATGCAATCGGACATGCAGAGTGTAAATGTTATTTATTTACTAAAGCATGTTACAGGCCTATATATTTTAACACTGCTAAGTGATGACTTGTGGTAAGTAAGAAACTGATAGTCAAGTTAAACTGATAGCCAAAGTAAAAAAAAAAAAAAAAAGAATGAAACATCTCAAACTCATCATGTTGGAGATTTAATTTACTTAGTACACTTTGTAGTCTAAGTTTCTAAATTAGCACTGCTAATTGCTTATTAATCATTATTTACTGCTAATATTCACTAGTGGCATATTTATCTACTTTCTTTCAATGCAGCTACCTCATCCCTAAACACACAGCTTCAGCAACTACAGCATCTTCAGCAACTACAGCATCATCACCATCACCACCACCATCAACAACAACAACAACAAGGACAGCAGCAGCAACAGCAGCAGCAGCAACAACAAACACAGCAGCATCCTACAGCCCAACATCAGCAGTCATCACAACAGCCATCACAGGCACTTCCACCACAACAGTCACAGCAGCAGAACCAGCATCATCATCAACAGCAGCAGAACCAAACACAGACTCAGAGCCAGAACCAACTGTCATCCAGCCAGCATCCCTCCAGTTCTCCTCAGAAGCCCAATCAATCACCAGGACATGGCCTTCCTTCCCCAATAACACCACCAAACCCACTGCAGGTATGCTTTCAATATTATTTTTACACTAATCATCACTAGTTATTCAACCAGCATCTGTTAATTACTTTAGTCAAAGACCAGCATGAGTTGACAAAACTTTTCTGGAACTTGAAAACCATATTTGCTCTACAGTCCGATCTAGGAGATACAGCTGCCATACTTTACAAATTTTTCAAGTCTTGTCAAATGTAATTTACTTATACCAGAGAGCGTGGAAGGTGAATACTTTTTGAAAGTTAAAGGAACACTATAGGGTCAGGGACCCAATCATGTATTCCAGACCCTATAGTGTTGAAAACACTATCTAGTCCCTCTGGTCCCTCCATGGCCCCCAAAATATAGTAAAATGTTACCTTTATTCCAGTCTGCTGGTGCTGGGTCTGCCCCTGATCTGCCTCCTTGGCTGACATCATCAGACGTGATTATCTCAGCCAATCACAATGCTTTCCCATAGGAAAGATTTAGATTGTCTGAGATTGCCAAGGAAGAGGGCTGGGGGAAAAGCCAAATGCCAGACTGTCCAATCAGCATCTCCTCATAGTGGAGACACTGAATGTCAGTGCTGCCCAGGAAACAACCTATAGTAGCCATCTAAGGGGTGGCCACTGGAGGTGTCCCTAGGCTGTAATGTAAACACAGCCTTTTCTTTGAAAAGACTGTGTTTATAACAAAAAGCCTGCAGGGGCTGACTTTACTCACTAGAACAACTACATTATTATTATTAATACTCTATCTTAACATCTGTCCCATATAGAATTTTCTGTTATTGACTTTTGATTATTCCAATTTAGAGACTTTTATATTTTAATCTGGAATATGAATTGTATGTGTACCATTGTCCAAGGGATAACACTTTTGACCAGTGCCTGGCTATTACTAATTTGGTTGCAAGTAACAAATTAATCATTAGTCATTCATCCACATGGGAGAGAGAGGTCCGATTTTAATGAAGTAAAGCATTTTTTGAGTTTTGTTTATCTTACTATCCAAAGCAACGGCCAAAAACTCTAAGGTCTCATCCCATAATTCTTTTATTTTACCACAGTACCACCATATGTGTATAAAAGTGCCTTCTGCTTGTAGGCATATCCAACATATGGAGTTTGTATTTGCAAGTACCAGAATCTTAAAATGAACCCTATATCTTACAGGAAGCCAATAGAAGACACCACTTAATAAACCTCTCATATTGTGTCTTATTAGGTACATGTACACACCTTTTCTGTATGTACCCTGTGTGAATATAGATAGTATAGTAAATGTGTCACATATTAACAATGTGCCTAGAATAGTGTTTTGAGTAGGGGATGTTTTGTACAAATACTTCAAGCAGAACAATATTATTATTATTATTATTATTATTATTATTATTATTGGCACTTATACATCACCAACAGATTCCGTAGTGCTTTAAAATATTCTAAAAGGGGGTGATTTAACAATAAATAAGACAATTACAAAAAACTTACAGGAACGATAGGTTGAAGAAGACCCTGCTCAAACAAGCTCACAGTCTATAGGAGGTGGAGTAAAAAAACAAAATAGGACAGGAGATAGCGAACAAAAAGTGTGGCAGTGAAGCAGAGCTGGAAGAGAGAGTAGAGTGCTGCCCTTTAGGACAGAGCAAAGGACAGGTATGTGAGGTACTGGTTACTCTGGGATGCCATAAACTTTCCTGAAGAGGGAGGTTTTAAGGCACTTCTTAAAAGATTGAAGACTAGGGGAGAGTCTGATGGTGATAGTCAGGCTATTCCATAGTAAGGGAGCCGCCCGCAAGAAGTCCTGCAGGCATGAGTTGGCCATACGTGTGCGAGCAGTGGAGATGAGAAGGTCATGGGCAGAGTGTAGAGACTGAGAAGGGGCATACCTATGAATCAGTGAAGAGATGTAGGAGGGGCTAGAGTTGTTCAGTTCTTTATAGGCATGGATTAGTACTTTGAATTGACTCCTATAGGATACAGGAAGCCAATGTGAGGAATACTGCAATGTGGGGGGAAATCTAGCAGCATCACTAGTTATTCCAAAAGTAAGCACACAACAAATTTAGCTAGGGACCATGTATTGCCTAGAAGAAAAAAAAAAGGTAGACTGAATTGTCTGTATTATTATATTGGTAAGAAATAGAGTTTTACAAATGCTTCCAAAACATGCTTCGCTTGCAACTGTTTGCAATAGTTTGCTGGAATATTAAGAGAATGACATCCACGTTTAAAATCTGACAGCTTAAATTTCATTTACGAATTCTTGATTTCTTTTTTTTTTTTGTTATATGTGGGTTTTATCCTTCTACATTATTCAGAATCTGTCTGAAAGATATTAGTTTAGAGCAATGCAAATATTGTCAAGAAGAGACAGTAATTCAGAATGATGATGTTGTTTGTTTCAAAAAACCTGAAGGATAACAACAATTATTTTCAAGAAAGATACAGACACTGTTGTTTCTTCGGAAAGGAAATTAAATGAAAGTGACTTGTCTAGGTGCAGATTTAAAGTTCCACATTATGAACAAATATATACAATACCAAAGTACCTATCAGGGTATTGTGATTCATAAATTACTTGTCACATTTTTTATTAAATAGAAATGTTATAACAGTTGAATTCAATACAGTGAAATATGCTTTGTTTAAGAGAAACCTATCCTAGTAAAGTTAACCTTGATCTATCGATTTTCTATGTTCTCTCTTGTCAATTAGGGAAACTGCTTTAACATGACCTAAATATTTTATGTCTGTAGCATCACTTCCTGTGTTGACTTGGATGGTTGGGTGGGTGGGTAGGGAAACTAACAGATCTATGTTCAATCACGGAGATCAGGAATATAAATAAATAAATACATAAATAAAATGAACATCAAAATATAAATCCTTTATAGTGAGAGCTCGATTATTTTAGCCTGATTTTTTTTCTATTCAATTTTCAATTCAATGTTTAGAGAATAAACTCCACTATGCATTATATTTCCACGTAAAATTGCATATTGCTATAAAAGTTATATGTTTCTAAACGTGTCAAATGCTTTATTGTAATAAAAGACAGCACCTTATTTTAGCTCTGGTCTTCTATTGAGGTGTCTGTCTATTTATCTGATTTGAGATCCTAAAGAGATATTCCTAATTTTAGAGTAGATTTTCAGTGATGACAATGGCATGCTTGAAAGCTTAGTGAGTAAATTAGGGTGTTGATTTAATTTGATATAATTGGATCAGCATTTCATATGTTCACAATCTGTTATATGGATCTAAAAAATCCCCATAGATAATCATTTGATTTGTTTTTCTGACTGTGATCATTATAAAAGCTGATCCTAATTAATAACATATTCTTATTTGTATTGCACTCGTTGCAACAGTACAAATAACTTGAAAATGTATATTTTTATTTGTAAAATTAAGCACCATAAATTACATTAAAAACACACAACTCTGCTGCCCTAAAAAAATACTGTTTAGTAGATATACATTGCATTTAATTATGCATATTTTCATTGGTGGTATATCTAAAACCAGATTGCAAAAGCTGCAGATCTCTTGTCTAACCCAACCCAGAATTTCTGTGGCTGTCCTATCACTTAGTTCCCAAAGCAGATGAATGAGAAAGTGCTCTAAACAATTGCTGCCTCTTGAGTTTAGCTCAACTGAACTAAACAACCAGGAAGTAAAATGACTGGTTTTCTGATTGACAGCCAGAGTGGTTCTACAGAAATCTATACATTTTGTAAAACAAAAAAATTAAGGACAATCTCTTTACACAAAAAGAACTAAAGCAAACTGAATTACTTTAGGGATCTTGTCCCTTTAACAAGAAGAGTGAGGTTTAGGATTTACAGTATATCACCAATGTGAGTACACCCCTCACGTTTTTGTAAATATTTTATTATATCTTTTCATGTGACAACACTGAAGTAATAATACTCTGCTACAATGTTAAGTAGTAAATGTGCAGCCTGTATAACAGTGTAAATTTGCTGTCCTCTCAAAATAACTATCTACCAGCTCTGTGATGTCATCCTGGAAGAGTGGAAAAGGACTCCAGTGGCAACCTGTGAAGCTCTGGTGAACTCCTTGCCCATAAGGGTTAAGGCAGTTCTGGAAAATAATGGTGGCCACACAAAATATTGACACTTTGGGCCCAATTTGGACATTTCCACTTAGAGGTGTACTCACTTATGTTGCCAACGGTTTAGACATTAATGGCGGTGTGTTGAGTTATTTTGAGGAGACAGCAACTTTACACAGTTATACAGGCTGTACACTTAGTACTTTATATTGTAGCAGAGTGTCATTTCTTCTGTGTTGTCACATGAAAAGATATAATCAAATATTTACAAAAATGTGAGGGGTGTACTGACTTTTGTGAGGTACTGTATATCATTTACTTAAAATATGTTAATGTAATGTTTAACTAGTAACATTTAGAACTGAGCAGTTTGCTCATATTTAGTTCTTATATTGATTGATTGATCAATATTTCTCAGATCAAACCACTTTGTGAAGTATTTTAGCTTTTCAGTGATTTTAAAATGTATCTGAATTAAAAGGGAGATATTTAAACAGTAATGCAGGACAGAAACCATAACATTAGCATTCAATTGTAGCACTTTCCTAGTGTCTATATTACATTTCAGTGTCCAGAGCATAAAATACATAAAGGATGTCTACTTGTGGTCCCCATCTTTATTTGAAACTTATTTATGCTCTCTATTGTATATTTAAGAAAAATATAATTTTGGTGACATTTCAAGAAGAAGCAGAGATTTGTGTGTCCACTAGCACAGATCTAGATCAGTTCTTTTTCCTGTGCCCTATTTTTGAAACACCAGTGGGTGTGTCATCATAATGCGCATCTCTTTCACAAGAGGTAAGAAAAAGAACACTATAATAAAAAATAAATGGGGAACTAGCCCACATCTCTGTGCACCTAACTCTTAAACAATATAAGATATGGAGGAAATATCTGATAATGTATCATCCCCTGAAGCTCTCTTCTGCAAGGTCTTTCTGATCTTCATTAGCATTGACATGAGTCCAGTCCCTGACCTGGACTTTAAAAAAACAAAGAGAAAGATTCAGCATCCTAAATAATGTAACCTATTTTGTGTTCCACTTTCAAATGTAAAAGGCACACTCTAGGCACTGTGACTACTTCAGTCTCTCAGCTGCAGTCCTACAGGGTTATATACTAAAGTCCTAATGCATCTGTATTGAAGTGGGCAAAACCATCCAGCTGTGTATGGAGCCAATCGGACTGCAAAATCCAGACATTACTCATACTATTTAACAATGTCTGAAATTTGCAATTCAGGGTCCAAATGAGCCTGAATTAGGTCTGGATTTCAGCTGGACCAAATGCTGAAATTTAGACCCGGCCTCAGATTCTGCGAATCCAAGCACAGATTTAAAAAATCTGAACTATTTGTTCTTTAGCAGCACTAGCAGCCAGCATGTCTGTGAGAATTAATAGTGTGGGGGCTACCCACTGCTTGCTAGCCAGTCCCTTCTTTTAAAAAGTAAATAAATAAATTTAAAAGTCTATGTAGTCATTAAGAACTCCATATTACTATAAGGGAGGTGGGTACATCTGCTAAATGTTTAAAAAAAATGACTGGGCAACCATCACCGCCCAGTTGCGAAAAATGCCCCAGCCTGTAATAGCCCGCTCTTATGCTCCCACCCATGGGCATCAGGTGGGGGATTTTAAAGTAATGATGTCCAGCCCCTGCTCTTACCCATTGCCAGAGGGTGAGGGCTATTAAAAAAAAAAAAAAAAAAAATGATGGGACCATGAAAGACTTTTAGAACATTTAGAGAATGATCAGTATATTGTGAAAGATATGAGCAATGAACCTGTCCCTTCCTTCCATAACCCAGTACTGTGTGAATGATAATGGTAATGATGCTAGTATGACATTCATTTAATAAACGATCAGGAGATTTTCAATTCCCTGGTCCTATGTTGCAACCCCATAGTGTGCATTAGATCCATATTATCAATGTTCTAATCTTCACTCATACCAAAACAATGGCTGACAAAATGCCAAATCCACAAGTTCAAACAGACCCTTCATTTAATTTCTCATCACTGAGCTGAAAGCTACAATGTGATTAATTGGTTCTTACTTTGTTAAAACCTGCCAGACTCAAGAAGGGAGATATGTTAACAACGAGATGTTAGTCAATTACCAGTTAACTAAGGTATAAAGCACAGCTATACACCCTATGCCACAAACTATTAACAAATTAAAAATTACAGAACATTATGTTTGTATCCTTAAGGAATATAAAATTGTAGTGAATCAACAAACTTTAAATTTAGGCTATACAAACTGTGACTATAGGTGAAAAGTTTTTCTAAAGCAGCTTTTTTGCTGAAATATTACTGAATCGTTTCTTGAATTAATCCTTAAAATATACCAGTTGACCTTGAATCCTTTAAATTTTAACGGTTACTTCAAGCACCATGACCACTTCACAGTGATTTCAAGTAGTCATGGTGCTTGGAGTCTGTATTAAATGCTTGCACATACAGAGACATGTAATGATGATCCAACCCCTGGCACAGCCAGAGACACATACAGAGACATGTAATGATGATCTCAATTTTGAGCATATTCCATGCACAGACATGCATTCATTGGCTGAGAGCGTTCATCTGATGCTCTAAGCCAATGAATGAGAGGCAGGTTTGGCATTCGGCTTCTGCTGCTCTGCAGATGCCAGATGTCATTGAGCCTGCTATGGAGGAGAGGACAAATAGGTTGGAGGGCGAACTGTTGAATTTTTTTTGCCTCATTACCGGGGGCATGGCACCAAGGTAGCATAACCACTACAGCAGGCTTGAAAAACATATCAAGTCAGAAGAATATACCATACAATTAATAAATTAATGAGATGACTCAGTAAAGTTTCTATACTGTAATTTAAATCTTTCTTTTTAAAGAAGTCTGGATAAACATTGGCTTGTAATTGTCTTAATCCTGTGATTTTCACAGACCATACCAGTCTCATTTTAAGCACCAGCAGGTAGAACAGCTCCTTAAAAATATTTTGTTCACTTTCTGTACAAATCGATCAGAAAAGATGCTTTTTCTTTCTAGCACTGAAATCTAATGTCTATTAGAATTGCCATAAAAGCTTTTGGCTATTTGTTCCAACTGCACATTCCCACAGCTGTGATTGTACACATATAATAAGAGACTTTCTTTCCTTCTATTGCCAGAATGTTTTGAGAGAATGACTGAAGAGATCAGGAGAATGTGAAATTTGCTTAGGTATTAAATGGGTTGATTGCAGAGTTAAAGTCTAGGTTTTTTTCTTTCCAGAATTTGATTGATTAATGCCTCCGGTCTTCACACTCCAAGCTTGGATTTGACTCGAAAATTCTGCCAACTCTTTTACTCTGAAATTTATCTTAATTAGATCTGAAAGACCTGTCACAGCAGAACAGTCGCACCGATTAAAATGAAAAACAGGAGAAATTACTGATCAAATTAATCATAATGTCGGGGTTACAGCTGTAGGTCTGATGTAATTTGCCACTCCAGTGAGTTACATCAGCACAGGCGGAGGAAAGGGAGCTGTTTTCTGGTTGATCCGTAACACAAGCCAGCTTTGGGCAGCTCATCAGGAAGCTTATTCCACCCTTTCTTTTGGCATATTTCCAGTGGCCTAGGACTAATAGTACTACACGTGCTGGGTACATTAAAGTACTACTTCTTTCTAGTAGTCCCCGTGTTGCAGATCCAGTTAAAAAATTACAAAATAAAATAAGGAAAAAGACTTATAAATAAAAAAAAATCAAAGAAGTATTGAACAAATATTATATGTAATGTATATTTAAATACTTTAAGGTTCAGTCTATGCACCATTAGTACTTGCAAAATGCATTGTGCTAACAGTACTCCATGCACACTTACATTTGTGAGAGATGTTTATAGAAACAGCAATTTGTAAAAAGTACCACCACTATTAGACAGCACATGAGGGATGCCAATCAGGCTGCCGCAGAACTCTGGGTTGCTTGGAATCAATTCTGTCCCTTTTGTAAATATAATGTATGCACTCTGCACACATAATACTGAGGCTGTCTCTCCTCCCTGCATATTTGCAACTTTCCCAGTAACACGGGTCACTAAATTGTGACCCGTAATATGCATAAAGAGACAGCAGCTGTGGCATGACTGCTTTCAATTTAGAAAGGAGTTCCAATTATCGTTTATGATGATAGGAACTGCTGCGGGTAAACTACTTATCCCATGATCACCTGACGGACAGGATGTTATGGGATAAGATTAGTCCCTACAGACTAAAATGAGATGCTCTTAATTATAGCATTTTATCTATGTGTGGAAAGGTTCTGCACACTAATAGTGCATCAACAGACATATTCAAGGAAAATATGTTTATCTATACAATGCAATTAAAACATAGGGAGAATGTTTCCATAGACTATCCATTCAAGAACCAGTGATATTATTTATTATTACTACTTAAACACTTGTTTTAAGTTTTACAGCTTTTATAATGATCTGGTTCTTTTACACAACTTTAACTTTGGATAGTAAACTTGTAATGGAGAAATGGAAATGAGGAATTGTTAGCAACAATTCCATAAACCAAACAATTATAGCAAGTCAGACATCTAAGATGAGATCCAAGAGTAGGATCTAACTCATAAAATTGAACCAGATCAGTCTTTTGTGATCATCGGGTCATATGATTGTTAAATATCACATCAAGTAGCAAGCAAGCAGACAGTTACAATATTTTTTTTTCATCAGTCTTAAAGAGACCAGGACTATGTTCAAAATAAAATAGAACAAAAAAGAATAGACTATTTTTAAAGTTGAGTTCAAAATAGAATATGGTAGCTTTTTCTTTCCCCATGTTTCGATATTTTATAACTGGTTTTACTGTTCCAAGAGCAAAAAAAAAAAATGCAATTATATAGAATTCAGGAAAGATGAGTCACTAAGGACAATATACACAAATCATTTAGTCAGAATATTCCCCACATACCCATACCATATTCTGCCGTAATAACACAGCTTTTGAGAATCTGGGTAAGTTGGTAGTAAGGATATGTTGAATGATTGAGTCATATTCATTTCATGAGAACTGGTCATAAATAATATGTTTTTGTATTATTATTTTTTATATAAAAATCATCAAATATGCCATTATTATACTGTTTATTCTCTATAAAAAAGTATACTAAGAGTTCTCTGCTCTTGCCAGCTTTTTGAAATCGGGGGTCCTATGGACACCTGTGAACACTATAATTCTTCTGTATCTAGAGCCCACAGGTTCCTATAAAGTAAATAGTTTGTTTCTATAAAGTACAGCCAAACCTATAAAAAACTCCAGATTCCGTTCTGAAGTCAATATAAGCTGCAATCGACTTCATTTATGAATTTAGGACCTTATTAATTTAAGTGTGAAGTTCACCTACGGCAGATGGAAGGGTTCTACATGTTAAGAACAATATGTGGAATATTCTGCCTAAACAGCTGGTTTTATCAGATTCCAAAGATATTTTTTTAATACATTTTTTTTTAATAGAGTATTCATAAATATAATTTATATGAATGGGGACAGGATGTTGATCCAAGGAGAAATCTAATGGCCATTATGGAGTCAAGGAGCATAAAAAGATTTGTTTAAAGGTTGAACTCAATGGATTTTAGTCAATAGACTTGTGAAATTCCTAAATTCAAAAGAGACTATTTGCAGGAAATATTAAACATATATAGTTCATAAAAATCTGATTGGTATTTAAACTATTTAATTAACATCACAGCTGATTAGATTTCAATTTAAGCTGAGGTTAATTTGAACACATTAGGAAGCAAGACAGATTTATGATACACAATTTGCCCTCGGTACTCCTGATCAGCCAATAGCCCAGCTATGTGCACAAACATGTAGCATTAGAGCTTGTTTAAATTCACTCTTGCTACAGATCTAATGAATTTCAGGGTATTTTAAACCCATATGCAAGCATTATCTAGAGTATGGACTGCCCAAGTTGACATTCTATCATCCTGGTGCGCATGTATACTAAGTTGACATGTCCTTTTTGACATAATTGCACCGTGGGAATATTCCCACAAAGCACATCTACTCCTGCCCACATCCTCCATCTCCTGATCTCAGACCTGCCAAAATTGGCATTTCCATAATACACCCATTAGTCTATAAATATTAAGCAAGAACTTTAGGCATTTACCATATGTACAAATTGCAAAATTCTTTTGTTTTATGTGCATAAATGCGTCTTTAAAGAGGAACTGTGACTTTCTCGATTTTAGCCTAATAGCCAATAAAAAATGTATCTCTGTCTTGTTACATACTGGCGAAAAAAAGATAGGGTCACACTCAGCCACAATATAACAATCCAGGGTGCTACTGAGCATGGGTCAGCAAAAAAACACATAAAATATACACAAAAAGAAAAAATCTCAGGCACTCACTGTGATTGTATCCAGGCAGGTTTATTTGCAACGTTTCGACCTGTCAAGGTCTTTATCAAGCATACACGTGTTTGCTTGATAAAGACCTTGACAGGTCGAAACGTTGCAAATAAACCTGCCTGGATACAATCACAGTGAGTGCCTGAGATTTTTTCTTTTTTTGTTACGTACTGGTGTCTCAGGAATCCTAGACCTTTTTAACATGAGGCGATGTTAGGGCAGAAATTAGCAAAAATGTTTTGTTGTTTGGAAATCTAACTTTTTACTTACGCTATGGTTACTCTTGGCATTGTGCACTTATGCCAAGAAAAATATAAATGTGAGACACTTGGAAGTCAACCAGAAAGCCATATTAGTAACATCTTGGATACAGGTTCTAGCTTCCGAGCAAAACTCATTGTACATTTCTTTTCTTGTGCAGAAGGAACTTGCCGACATTTCAGAGCTGGTTTGCAAAAGAAAAGAAGGTTCAGGCACTAGCTTTAAAAATACCATTCTGGTCGAAACGTAGCTGCTGGACATTTGGGTTCCAATAAATTTGCCTATTTGACATCTTGGGGGGCCTGAACCTTCTTATTTTTTGCAAGCTGTACCTAGGGACTTGGCAGTGGTCTCTGGTTCGTTTGCACCCAAGTTTCTCTGTATGGATGAGTGCAGTTCCTGATTTGGATTTTGCGGCATTTCAGATCTGGACTGCCCTTTTTGGCAGGAACATTGTGATATGCAAATGGTATAAGTTCACTCTGCAATGGCACAAGTAAAAAGTAGTTTGAAACCTGAGCAGGGATCTACCAAAGGGCAAGCTACTAAGTTTTTCTAAGCTTTTTATTCATTCTCAGAGTTCTCATATTCTCTCATTATACAAGATAAATTAAAAAGCAAACTAATAGTAGGCCGATAATAAAATTATAAAAAATATTGTTTCTTATTACAGGTGAACATTTTTTTTTTTACAATGGTGATTTCTTGAAAATAGTTTAATAAACCTATGTTTAAATAATACAATTCAGTTAAACACTTACTATAGCTTATTAAGTCTGGGGGTTGCAGATTATTCATTGCATAGTCTCCTAATGGTTCAAGCTGCTTAACAGGCACTGAAAGGGTTGAACAAAAAATGAGTTCAAGTACATAAAACTAAGAGAGAGTATCCTGGCAGATACATCTAGCAGAAGATCAATAGTAAACCAGTTTTTTCATGATTTATTTTCTCTCATCCTTAGCTGTAATTTCTTGACTTTATAAAACAAATTGCCCATTCAGGAAAATCGCAATCTTCTTCCACAGTTCTTTTTTAAATGTGAATTATGAGTTATCAAGCATAATTGGACCAATCCATCAACTTTTTAACGCTATGAAAACTTCCTATGCTATAGAAAAAAGGATATATATATTTTTTTTTTTTACAAATGACAACTGAGATGGAATGGAAGCCACTAGTTGTTGTAGGATAGTATTTTCCTTACATAACATACCTGGGTGATGGCAACAAACATTACATTTTAACACAAAATTATTTCTTGCTTATCTACAATACATCATTATACACACTACATGTGGGCAACGTGAAGAAAACTTGTTTTGTATGAATCTTTAGTAAAATATAATAAAATGAATTCTGTTCAGCAAAAAACGAGTATGTTTAATTGGGATGTCACTTCCATCATTAAGTGTGATGTCACTTATAGAAGCATACATGCTCAATAATTCACTTGATTGACAGATTGGCTGACGACTAGAGCCAGTTCTTGGCAACAGCACTGCTAAAGTTAGTTTTTCAAGGTATTTTGCATATACATAGAATATATGGTCTAGCTTAACTCTATGACTGTCTGTATATCTTCTATTTGGGTGGATAAAATCAGTAAAATAGGAAAAAAAATAGGAATGGCGGAAAAGTTTTTTTTTGTTCAGTTCATAATTGTGATAAACGTTTACCTGTTTTGTATGGATAATGGATCATTCTGAAAACATTTGAGAGGACTGTGGCTCGCCAGCTTTTAACCAGAGAGAGAGCCAAGAGGCTCTGTCACTCTCACTCAATATCTCCTATCTAATAAAGCACATTAGCACTGCAGCTTCCAGAGCTTGTAACACACATGTGTCCACAAGATTTATTTGAGAGCTTAGCATTTCCCTATCCTCAACTTATTGACCAGAAATAAGGGAGATTTAAAACAAATGAAAAAAAAATGATGTAGGGTCCTTTGGACCCCAAATTAACTAGGAGTGTCCTGTGAATAACTCCACTATTCATCCATCTGACATATAAAGTAGAATAAACTAAATACTGGGTAAGAGTCCAACAACTGTCCCCTATCTCTTCCATATGTTGTGGTGTAGAGAGTATGGATGGAACTAAATAACAGGTACGGGATCAGCCCTTACCCTTTCCTCTACTGCCTGACCTGTTGGGTTGAGGCTCTATCTTTCCAACACCCTCTGTCTTGGTGAAACATAGACAAGGGGATAAGGGAATATTTTTATGATACGTAATGAAATACACTAGCATAAGCTTAAGTCTTCTCTTGTAATAGAATAACAAAATTAGTTTAGGCGCTTGAAAAATTCTATCCATGTTAAGTAGCATCACTTGCTTAATCCTAAAATTAAAGGTTATGCAATGGAAATAATTACATGCTAATAGTAATTGAAACAATTTTACTATTCCTAATGTGCAGGTACTTATGTAATTAAGGATTAATCAAGCGTGGATGCTGCTGTCTAAGCCATAAAATTAGATGGTTGTGAATCCATATTGTAATGAAAATATAATTTGTATTTAATCATTAGGAAAAAAAATAAATTGAACAAAAAAAGTAAAACGTAATAGATAATAAATATGCATCATATTGCATGCCTACAAGAAAACAGATTTTTTTTCCTGTTAATCTTTACTATTTGCATGAGGTGGGTGGCATATATTCATATGTTATTTTTATTTATAAATCTGTACAGATGAAGACAGTAAATTTACAAATGTAGGTGTATCAAATCATATATAAAATCAGGGTAAAAATTATTTTATCGGATAAGACTGATTTAAAATATTAATAAAAGGACAGATAAATACAGATGTACTTTTTTCAACTAGTAAATATACAAATTATATCTTTCTTGTGCAACTTCTCCTGTCAGGCCAGGATCCATGATGAGTTGAGGTCATTTAATCTTTGCAAGGCTATACCCAGGGGAAATGGTGAAGAAAATGTTGGCATGTAATTCAGATTTATATCGATGCAAATGGGACATTTTTGGAAGGTGTCCTAAACTATGATTTATAGTTTTAAGAAGTAATGTATTGGGCATTGTGCTAACTTATGACACATGAATTATCTCTACCTTCCCACACACAGTTAACTCATACACTAACCTATTGTACTTCTCTACAAATAGTGATTCAGTGATCAAATATGACATACACTGGACATTTAAAGGTAAATAAACTCACAATATGAATTCCTATCTTTGAAGCAGAAATATGATTTTTCACATACAGCATGTGTTTGCTTAGCTGTAAGTAACATGGCACTGGAATTAATAAAAGAGTTTGGTAAAGATGCCAACAAAATGTAAAAATAATCTGTTTGTGGGCTTAACAGTCATGCATATTTATTTAAATAAATTCAGGGCTCAAGTCCTGCACTTTTTTACAGCAGGAACGCCGTTCCCGTTGCTCCAAAAAATGCCACCCCCAAATGCCCCCCGTCATGCGTGTGTCTGTGACTGTATGTGTGTGTGTGTATCTGTGAGTGTATGTGTGTGTGTGTCTGTGTATGTATGTGTGTGTCTGTGTATGTATGTGTGTGTGTCTGTGAGTGTATGTGTGTCCGTGTGTGTGTGTGTCTGTGAGTATATGTGTGTGTGTCTGTGTATGTATGTGTGTCTTTGAGGTGTGTGTGTGTGTGTGTGTGAGTGTATGAGTGTGTGTGTGTGTATGTGAGTGTGTGTGTGTGTATGTGAGTGTGTGTGTCTGTGTATGTGTGTGTGTCAGTGAGTGTATGTATGTGTGTCTGTGAGTGTATGTGTGTCTGTGAGTGTATGTATGTGTCTGTGAGTGTGTGTGTGTCTGTGAGTGTGTGTGAGTGTCTGTGAGTGTGTGTGTGTATATCTGTGTGTATCTGTGTGTATGTGTGTCTGTGAGTGTATGTGTGTGTGTGAGTGTGTGTGTGAGTGTCTGTGAGTGTGTGTATGTGTTTGTATCTGTGTGTATCTGTGTGTGTGAGTGTATGTGTGTGTATGTGTGTGTCTGAGTGTGTGTGTGCACCTGTCAGTGTGTGTGCACATGTTTATATATGCATATGAGTGTATATTATTTTTTTTGGGGGGGTGGTTCTTGGGTGAGTTCTCACACTTTATTTCCCAGGACTTGACCCCTGGATAAATTATTCTATACAGGGATTTGCATGATGTTATAGCAGCCACCAAATAATCCCTAAATAACACTAAAATTTTGAACTGTACCCCCATCTCCCCTTTTTTAACTGTTAGAATGCTGCAGCAGTGAAAATTCTTTATCAAAATGTTTACTGCGTGTAGAAGAATGTGCTGCTATTTTGTGGTGATACAGTAGGACCGAATGAAGCCCTGGAGGACAAATGAATTCTTCCTGAGGCTGAAATATAATTCTAGACCAAAAAGAAAGGTAAGGGGTATTGTATTCCAGTGCCTTCTCTTGCTAAAATATAACTATAAAATATATCTATTTTAGCAAGAGAAGTCATGTTTCACTGATTGTGGCATAGCATGAGTGAACTTATTAGATGAGAACATCAGCTAAGGGCTCGCAGATATTGAGCCCAATCCTGCATTAGCTTGCTGGGTAGAGCAATCTGGTTTAACTTGAGCAAGCTCAAGGCGAAGTCCAGATAAGTTATAGAATCGGGCTAACATGGTTTGGAATCTCACTGTTGGATGGCACCACGGCCATCTAGACCTGGGTATAAGCATTCCTTTAAAAGCAACACATTTAATTTCGGCCAAAGACTCTACTTTAAATATGAGTTAAGGACCTGGCATTTAGAATGGCTATGGTCACACATCAAGTAACATTTGGGGACTGCAAAAAAACACATTGCAATAACCTGGTTTTCACTAGTCAGCTGTATTTGCCACACAGTCATAATGTTTATGTTTTTATATAATTTGGAGAATATGAATTATGAAGAACTGCAGATGATTTTAGCAATCAGCAGCATATTTACCATATTATGTTTATATCTGTTTTGCCCCTGTGGTATATTATTATTGATTTCTTATCATTATTTGTTCTTTTATAATACATTTTCTATTGTATGATAAGAGATGTCTACACATTTTTGCAAAGGACTAACAAATAAAATAAAAAAGTGTAAATTTAAATAATTGAATTTTATTTTATTTTAGGTATTCCTTAACAGCAATATAAAAGCACAAAATAGTTGTTTCATTGAAACTTCATTTGGAAAATATGCAAATGTTACTCAGAAAATTCAATAAAATATACTATATTGGCAGATACATGTGACTGAAACCCATTGCAGTATTGTTTACAAAAAAACAAACAAAAAAACACCTGGCTTAGCCTTTGAACTACAACGTTTAGAACCCATTAGGTTAACAACGAGAGAGATCACTGATCTAAAACATCATGAACTGTGTTTAAATTTGCATGTGTCATAATTGTTCTTTATGCGTCAATTAAATACAGAACATGAAACTGCTCTAAATATGCCTCATGAGATTTTAATGACACCGAAAGGAAGAAACACAAATACAGTGTCAGTCTGATGCATGTTATCCTGTGCTTTCTGCCATTCAGTCTATGTTTCTTTATCCCATGAGTTATTCTTGTACATTGGAACAATATGAGTAACACTGTATACTGAGTATATAGGAAACATACTCTCTTGGTGGGTTTGAGTGCTAGTGTATATATTCTAAACTTGTGCATTCAGTTTTAAACAAATTGCAATTTGTCAGAATTTTGGGCAATCAATGCTTTGTCTGAAATCCTGAACACTAAAACACTATTAGGACAAATCAGGAAGAAAAAAGAACAGACAATGGGCAAACCATTTTGTTTATTTTGTGATTCGGAGTTCCATCCGTTGTACAAAAATAAACCCAAGATGATTGATGTAAGTAAATTGATTATTGATTTTAATTTTTTTTTATATATATATATAGTTACACCACCAGCACACATGATTTAGACAGCCCGGAACTTAGTTACATAGTTACATAGTTACATAGCTGAAAAGAGACTTGCGTCCATCAAGTTCAGCCTACCTCACATTTGTTTTTTTGCTGTTGATCCAAAAGAAGGCAAAAAAACCCAGTTTGAAGCACAATTTTGCAACAAGCTAGGAAAAAAATTCCTTCTTGACCCCAGAATGGCAGTCAGATTTATCCTTGATCAAGCAATTATTACCCTACATTGAAAGATTATATCCTTGAATATTCTGTTTTTGCAAGTATGCATCTAGTAGCTGTTTGAACATCTGTATGGACTCTGATAAAACCACTTCTTCAGGGAGAGAATTCCACATTCTGATTGTTCTTACAGTAAAAAAACCTTTCCTTTGCCTTAGACGAAATCTTCTTTCTTCCAGTCTAAACTCATGGCCTCGTGTCCTATGTAAAGTCCGGTTTGTGAATAGATTTCCACACAATGGTTTGTATTGGCCACGAATATATTTGTATAATGTTATCATATCCCTTCTCAGGCGACGTTTTTCTAAACTAAATAGGTTTAAATTTGTTAACCTTTCTTCATAGCCGATATGTTCCATTCCTTTTATTAATTTTGTAGCCCGCCTCTGCACCTTTTCTAGTGCCATAATATCCTTCTTTAGAACAGGTGCCCAAAATTGCACAACATATTCAATATGGGGTCTTACCAGTGATTTATAAAGAGGCAAAATTACAGGGAGTGCAGAATTATTAGGCAAATGAGTATTTTGACCACATCATCCTCTTTATGCATGTTGTCTTACTCCAAGCTGTATAGGCTCGAAAGCCTACTACCAATTAAGCATATTAGGTGATGTGCATCTCTGTAATGAGAAGGGGTGTGGTCTAATGACATCAACACCCTATATCAGGTGTGCATAATTATTAGGCAACTTCCTTTCCTTTGCAAAATGGGTCAAAAGAAGGACTTGACAGGCTCAGAAAAGTCAAAAATAGTGAGCTATCTTGCAGAGGGATGCAGCACTCTTAAAATTGCAAAGCTTCTGAAGCGTGATCATCGAACAATCAAGCGTTTCATTCAAAATAGTCAACAGGGTCGCAAGAAGCGTGTGGAAAAACCAAGGCGCAAAATAACTGCCCATGAACTGAGAAAAGTCAAGCGTGCAGCTGCCACGATGCCACTTGCCACCAGTTTGGCCATATTTCAGAGCTGCAACATCACTGGAGTGCCCAAAAGCACAAGGTGTGCAATACTCAGAGACATGGCCAAGGTAAGAAAGGCTGAAAGACGACCACCACTGAACAAGACACACAAGCTGAAACGTCAAGACTGGGCCAAGAAATATCTCAAGACTGATTTTTCTAAGGTTTTATGGACTGATGAAATGAGAGTGAGTCTTGATGGGCCAGATGGATGGGCCCGTGGCTGGATTGGTAAAGGGCAGAGAGCTCCAGTCCGACTCAGACGCCAGCAAGGTGGAGGTGGAGTACTGGTTTGGGCTGGTATCATCAAAGATGAGCTTGTGGGGCCTTTTCGGGTTGAGGATGGAGTCAAGCTCAACTCCCAGTCCTACTGCCAGTTCCTGGAAGACACCTTCTTCAAGCAGTGGTACAGGAAGAAGTCTGCATCCTTCAAGAAAAACATGATTTTCATGCAGGACAATGCTCCATCACACGCGTCCAAGTACTCCACAGCGTGGCTGGCAAGAAAGGGTATAAAAGAAGAAAATCTAATGACATGGCCTCCTTGTTCACCTGATCTGAACTCCATTGAGAACCTGTGGTCCATCATCAAATGTGAGATTTACAAGGAGGGAAAACAGTACACCTCTCTGAACAGTGTCTGGGAGGCTGTGGTTGCTGCTGCACGCAATGTTGATGGTGAACAGATCAAAACACTGACAGAATCCATGGATGGCAGGCTTTTGAGTGTCCTTGCAAAGAAAGGTGGCTATATTGGTCACTGATTTGTTTTTGTTTTGTTTTTGAATGTCAGAAATGTATATTTGTGAATGTTGAGATGTTATATTGGTTTCACTGGTAATAATAAATAATTGAAATGGGTATATATTTGTTTTTGTTAAGTTGCCTAATAATTATGCACAGTAATAGTCACCTGCACACACAGATATCCCCCTAACATAGCTAAAACTAAAAACACACTAAAAACTACTTCCAAAAATATTCAGCTTTGATATTAATGAGTTTTTTGGGTTCATTGAGAACATGGTTGTTGTTCAATAATAAAATTAATCCTCAAAAATACAACTTGCCTAATAATTCTGCACTCCCCTGTATATTCTTGTCCCGAGAATGAATGCCCTTTTTCATGCATGACAATACCTTACTGGCCTTGGCCACTGCTGATTGACATTGCACATTGTTGCATAGTTTGTTGTCTATAACAATTCCCAATTCCTTTTCGTGTGTTGTTATCCCTAATTCGCTTCCATTAAGGGTATACGTTGCTTGTGTATTCTTTACGCCGAAGTGCATAACTTTGCATTTTTCAACATTAAATTTCATCTGCCATTTGAGTGCCCAGTCCCCCAGTCTATCTAAATCCCTCTGCAGCAAAGTAATATTTTGCTCACATTGTATTATTTTACAAAGTTTTGTGTCATCTGCAAACACTGAAACATGACTTTCAATGCTGTCTTCAAGATCATTTATAAACATGTTAAATAGAAGGGGTCCCAGAACAGACCCCTGAGGGACACCACTTGCCACCTCTGTCCAGCTTGAAAATTTACCATTAATGACAACTCTTTGTACTCTGTTTTTAAGCCAATGTTCTACCCAAGAACAAGCATTTTATCTAGACCGATTTCCTTGAGTTTGAACACTAATCTATTTGTGTGGAACTGTATCAAATGCCTTGGCAAAATCCAAATAGATCACATCCACGGCAACACCCTGATCTATACTTCTACTTACTTCTTCGTAGAACGCAATCAAGTTAGTTTGACATGACCTGTGCTTCATAAAACCATGCTGATTTTTGCTGATAACCATGTTCTTCTCAAGGAATTCTTGAATATTATCCCTTAATAACCTTTCAAATATTTTACCAGCCACAGAAGTTAAGCTCACAGGTCTATAATTTCCAGGCAAGGATTTTGAACCCTTTTTGAATATAGGAACCACATCTGCCTTCCTCCAATCCTCCGGAACACTTCCTGAAAGAAAAGAATCTTGAAAGATTAAAAACAGAGGTTCACTTATTTCTACACTTAGTTCCTTAAGTACACGTGGATGGATACCGTCAGGCCCTGGAGCTTTGTTTATATTAACTTTCTTTAGTTGCTGCAGCACCTTGTCTTGAGTTAACCAATTACAATTATTCTGCAAGTTTTTAGTAGCAATCATTTGCACATCTATTGCCATGGGTTCTTCCTTAATATATACGGAGGAGAAATAGTTATTTAAAATTCCTGCCTTTTCCTGGTCTTCATTAACTAACACCCCCATTTCAGTTTTTAGTGTACCTACACTTTCATTTTACTCTATGAGTTTTGCGCAAAATTTACTCATGTCATCAGTGTCAGATGTAATGACAGATGCAATGAACTTCTCCCATGCAGGCAGCACACCAGTCTGGTAAACCTTGCTCTTCACTCCCTCTGTGCGCTCCCCCCTCCATCTCTCCAATCTAATTATTAAGTTTAGGTTTTTTTAAGAAAGAAATCTCCTCCATCCCTCACCTATGCTCCACTCAAATGCTTCTCAATGAGAAACATTTGATTGAACCACAAAAAGAAAAGGAGTAATGCAGCCAGACATCAGACAGGTCATGGAAAACCCTCATCTGGCACTGGATTTCAGGTAAATGTTTAAAGAAAATTAGGCAAATATAGGAGCAGGGTTAGATTAACCATTTAAGGTTAGCTAGAATTATGATTAGCAAGCATAGGATTAAAGTTAAACTGGCAAAAGGTTAGCAGAGCTTGCCAAATGGTAAAAGCAGCTTCCCCAATAAAAATTGAATTACAAAACCATGTTTTAAAGAAAACACGAGTGAGCAGGCAAAACACATTTTTAATTTATTTCTGTCAGGCCGTATCTGTTCCTGCTTCGTTCCGGCGTTTCCGGTATGCGGAGCCGGCCCCGCCCCCTTTCTGACGCAGCTCTCTTATGCTATATAGAGAGACCACGCCAGATTCAAACCGCTTGGTGATTCTCGGACCTACTTCCACATTCAAACACCGGCTAAGCTCTTCGTTCTCAAAGTTACCAAACCTTTGACTATTATAAAGGATTTTGCCTTCTCTGTACCTCTGACCACGGATTGTATTGGAGTCTCCTGAAAACCGGACCGTGTATATCATTCATCCCTTGGATTCAAGCTTTACATTCCCATGGAGGACAACTCCCATCAATCTTAAGTATACTAATTACTCTGATCTCTGAAGACTTACTTACTAATGAACTGTTTTTTGCTTGATATAACCTGCAGTTACTTCCTAATGCATTGTTATTTGCATGCTATAATTCTCAGTTACTAAAATATTATTGCATTCATTAAGACTTTGCTTTCTTCACTAATTGCCTACAACCACCACTTTGCTTTAAAGCTATTGTAAAGCTGCAGTTGAGTTCCAATTCTAAAACCCCTTGTAGCATAACAATTTCTTATGGGATTCATATTCAACTATAGTTATAACAGAATGGCACAATCATAAAACAAAACATGGAAACAAAGAAAAAACGACCCCTGTTCAAAAGTCTTCATATCCTTAGTTTTTAATACTGTGTATTGCCCCCTCTAGCATCAATGACAGCGTGCAGTCTTTTGTAATAGTTGTCTATGAGGCCCATAATTCTTGCAGGTAATATAGCTGCCCATTCGTCTTGGCAAAATGCCTACAGATCATGCAAAGTCTTTGGTCGTGAACCACATGTTTGAGAACTCCTCATAGTGGCTTGATGATATTAAGGTCAGGGGACTGTTATGACCACTCCAGAATCTTCACCTATTTCTGCTGTAAACACTTCAGGGTCAACTTGGCCTTGTGCTTAGGGTCATTGTCATGCTAGAAAGTCCAAGAGCGTCCCATGCTTTCAGTATAGACCTTGTTGACCCCTCTGAAACATAGCGCTTATGGTTGTGACCATAAAAGGCTTCTTTCAGGCAACTCGATTATGCAGCTCATTTTTGTTCAAGTATCATCGCATTGTGCTCCTTGTGAAATTAAACTTTAATTGCCATTTTAACCGTGTGTGCCCCCTTGTGTGTCTGTAACAAGGCCAGACATTCAAGGATATGTAAACTTTTGATCAAGCCCATTTGGGTGATTTTTGTTATCATTGTGATTTTAAAAGGAGCCAAACAACTATGTGATAATACATGTCTTCATATGATCACTATCCTTAAATACAAGGATATGCAAACTTTTGAGCACAACTGTATATTGTATACGCCTACCACAACATATATATATTTCAGAGACATGGATCAAAAATATTAGAATAGAAATATATGCATTGTTCTAAAGACCTTTATATTTCCGCTGGACATTTCCCCAGACTCCAAAAGAGCAATCACTATTGGACTATTTGTTATAGTGTCTGTTAATGACAAGCCAGGAGGAAAATACAAGGTTTTGAATACTATAAACATTCCAAAAATATGATTCTTAAATCTACTATGCTTTGAGAATTTCTAATAAAGTCATGTTGAGAAATCCATTTTATGCATGCTCAATGTCATAAATTCTGCATGGCCAGTACTAACGTTCGTATAGATCTCTATTCTCAAATAAATCATTCTTGAACAAGAAGTTGAAAAAAGTAATTAGACATTCTGAAAATAGAACGATTGGGCCTTATTGCTTTAATAAGGTTTTGAATCCCTTGAACCTTTAAATATTGAATTTACAATATAAAATACCAGTTGTTATTGATTAAATGGTCATGAATGTCAGTCAAGTGCTGAATTCATATGTGAAATATTTACAGTATTATCTGTAAATGATATGGCAAGGATAGTAGAATAAGGTGTTAATCTAATTTTATGTAGAAATAAAATGTTTTCTATCACCACATACTTTATCATATCTGTATATTGTTAATGGAACTTTTCTGGAAAACATTTTTAGAGATTAATCGCTCACAGCTCTACAATCAATTATTTAAATAACAGTAGACAAGCAGGTTGTATTCTATGTGTTTGAACTAGAACCTCTAACCTTCCTATCTACTACCCTCTAGATAAATAATTCAACATGTGTCTGAACAGCAGTGTGGGTCTGTCACTTACCCAGAGCCTATACTGTATGGTTCGATATAGATATTAAATTATGACAAGATCTACAGCTTAATATAGCTAAGATAGACGCATTCGAAATTCAGTCCATATCTGTAGAATACTGAGACAAGGAATCATGGCTCTCTGCATGTTACATAAGACTAATTCAGTAAATTCACTAAACCAGCAACTACGGAGAACTGATAAGAGAACAGAAAGTTTTAGCTAATATAGAAGTGCTAGGATAATAGCCAAATTTAGGATTTTGTTCAAATTTAACCAATTTGGTCTAAAATTTGCAATTACCTTTTGAACTCTCTGCAATTTTCATTTTCGTAAACTAAGCCGGTACTTAAATTAAAGTATTTTAAATTTAAGGCATACTCATTAATATAGAATTTGAATTATATTGGGTACAAAAAATGTTGATCAGAATGTTGGTTAAAAGTTAGGCACGCTGTTTTTTTGCAGTACCTCATGGATTGACTTCCAACCGTAAATGGGCACTCCTGATTTCCGTAGCATAAATGAAGTTTGAGTGCAACATTTAGACAAATCCAATGAGAAATTACCTGCATATGCTTTCAAAAAAAATTTGGAAGTTCCTGGGATTTCTCATTAACCAGAGGGAGTAAAAGTTTCCCTTTGTCACACACACCAGGTGTGGAATCCCATAAGAACCAACAAGGATTTAAGGATTAGTCTCCTGTTTTGTTTTTTTAATTTCGGATTTGGGTGAATATGTGTAATGATTCACTGGCAACCAGTTGGCTAAATGATCCTTACCCCTTACCCATCCCAAGTCATGCAGTGAAAAGTAATATACAGTATATGCTACAGGACATCACAGTTCTCTGGTTCTTCCATACATCAGGTCCAATGTATACCCAGGCCTCGTGCTTGTAACAGTGCTGCATTCCACCATGCATACAATAAATTATTCCAGGGGCATTGCTAGGATTCAGAAACACAAAAGGCTTGAGCTCAAAGGAAAATTCACTGATCCCTACACTACAGATAGAGATAAGCCATGACATTTCTCCTCCTTTTAATGACATGTCCTGTTCTCTCTATCCATGAATAGTGTGCTGCAAATGCTCTCTGGGATCTCAATAAAACCATAGCCTGAAATAAGCATAAGCAGCACAACAAGGTATTTATGCAATTGCCTCGCTACCTAATAGAGAGGTGTGCTCTGTTTCCCAACATCTGCTGCTAACACTCATCTGGGGGGCACCATCCAACTCCTCCTAAGTAGCTTGGTGGAACACTATGCCACTGATATTTCTGTATAATAAGCTAAGCTATTGCCCTATGTAAAATATATATATATATTTTTTTTTTTAAAACAACAAAAAAATGCTAATATCCTCCTGCTCCCGACACTGACTGTCGAGATCCAGGGCTAAAGAGAGCCACATCCAGGACTTCAATCCCCAAAGCCCCCCACCAGCAACACCTATGAATAAATCCATAGTATTATAAATAAATACACGCAAGGAGTAGAGGGTGAAGTTCTTCTTGTCTGGCAGGATGAATTCTATGATGCATTCTAGGGATCCACTAAGTGTTGTATAGTTTTCAGTTATGCTTTAAGATCTTCTGAACCCAAGAAGACACACAGAGGCAGGAACACACAGGTTCTAGCCTCTGATTGGTAGACGGACAGTTAATTACATAGTTACATAGCTGAAAAGAGACTTGCGTCCATCAAGTTCAGCCTTCCTCACATATGTTTTTGCTGTTCATCCAAAAGAAGGCAAAAAACCCAGTCTGAAGCGCTTCCAATTTTGCCACAAACTAGGAAAAAATTCCTTCTTGACCCCAAAATAGCAGTCAGATGTCTCCTCAAGCAGCTATTACCCCACTAATTAGAAATGATATCCCTGTATGTTATGTTTTTTAAGTATTTATCCAATTGCAGTTTAAACATCTGTAATGACTCTGACAAAACCACCTCTTCAGGCAGAGAATTCCATATCCTTATTGCTCTTACTGTAAAAAAAAAACCTTTTCTTTGCCTTAGATGAAATCTCCTTTCTTCCAGCCTAAATGTGTGACCTTGTGTCCTATGTATAGCCCTGTTTATGAATAGATTTCCAGATAAAGGTTTGTACTGCCCCCGAATATATTTGAATAATATTATCATATCCCCTCTCTAACAGATTTAATTTTTTTAACCTTTATTCATAACTAAAATGCTCCATTCCTTTTATCAATTTTGTAGCTCATCTCTGGACTTTTTCTAGTGCCATGATATCTTTCTTTACAACAGGTGCCCAAAATTGCACAGCATATTCAAGGTATGGTCTTACCAGCGATTTATAAAGAGGCAAAATTATATTTTCATCCCGAGAATTTATGCCCCTATTTATACATGACAAAACCTTACTGGCCTTAGCAACTGCAGATTGACATTGCATATTGCTGCCTGATTTGTTGTCTATAACAATTCCCAAATCCTTCTCGTGTGTGGTTATCCCTAGTTCACTACCATTTAGGGTGTAAATTGCTTGTGCATTCTTAACACTGAAGTGCATAACGTTAAATTTCATCTGCCATTTTAGTGCCCAGTCCCCCAATCTATCCAAATCCCTCTGCAGCAAAGCAATATCCTGCTCACATTTTATTACTTTACAAAGTTTTGTGTCATCTGCAAACACTGATACATGGCTTTTAATGCCAATTTCATATTTAATGGCTTGTTTAAGATGAGTTAGACCTATTCTTTTCTATTATATTCTATGATTATAACAGAAACATAACTTATTTTCAAATGACAAACCAGAACATCATCTAGTATATAAAAAAACGGTGCCAAACTGCTACATGTAAATGCCTGTAAAAAAGGTTGAGACAAGAATATTTGTCTCATATGCTAACATTAGAGTAGGACCTATCAACATTGGGAGCTTAAATGTGGTGTTTTTAAAGGACCAAGTTAACATTCAAAATAAATATATTTATTTATAACATGATAGTGCTCCTGTGTTCAATTTACTAAAAATCCTTCTAACTATAATCTAGTGCTGGTGGAACTGTCTTCTAGTTGCAGCTGCACCTCCTATAGGAAAGTAATCTCAGCTGCACTACTATTAACCCTTTGCCAGGACAATACTGAGGTTGTGCATGTTATAGGCCAAACCAGTTTTGCAAACAAAACATATTTTTATAAGAAGTCTATACTTTATAAAAAAAAATATATATATAAATATTTCTTGTATATATTGTTGGTTTGTTTTTGGTAGTTGTTTTAAGGACAGAAAGAGTTTTCCTTGATATCATTAAACTATGCATAATTAATTATTTAAAATGAATAAAACGTCAAAACAAGGAATAAAAACAGGAAAAAGCAACAGTTTTTCCATGATTTACCTAAAATAATTTATAGACTTGCAAAAAATGTGAAAGTTTGGTTAAGCGAGAATTATTGAATTGCTATGATTAATTTGGGGAATATTTAAACACAAATTCTAACAGTGTTTCAAAATTATACAAGCAATTTAACATTGTGGCATTTTTTTAAAATAATTTCTGCCAAAAAATATCATATAACTGATATTGCCATTTTATTACACATTTCTGTACCAATATCCGATTCAATTTAATATAGACTACTTCACCCTCCCTTTTATCTGCCATTGATTAATTTATTTATTTACTTACTTAAGGGCATATGTGATTTTCATTTTCAATTAAGGATTTATAAAAGGATGAATTGCTGGATGTGGACAGGAGATGAAGCAGGAGGAGGGGGAAGACCAGGCATTGCTGGGCCATGACACTTATGGCCAGAGAGGAAAGATATGACAACTGACATTATTATAAGTCAATTGAAATATTGGTGCATTTTGACTCTAAAGTTTCCAAATGGATATATGTTTACTTGTTTTATCAATTTAATTATCCTCCCCTCTTAGTCACCTCGAATTTCATTCACGGAAGTTTATTTAGAATGGCAAATCATACATGGCAATTAATACATAGTTCCAATAAATCAAATGTTGCACTTATGAGATTTTATTGTAGATGCCATGGACATCACTCTGATCATATTCCCATGTTTCTTCATTTAACACATAGCAAAACATCCAATACAAAGTGTGTGCAATTCTTTAATTGTGGTCTGAAGATTCTGTTCAAAATATTTTACTGCATTAACCTAAAGCATGCTGAAATGCTGTGGTCTTTTACACGTACTGCAATTAGCACATACCATTAATTTAAGAAAGAGAGTAGAATTTGGCAGGTCAATGAATACTATTGAATTGTTTTGAAAGGATTTACAGAACATTGAGTATAAAAATTTGCCTCTAATGACATTCTGGCCTACAGTGCTTTAGATCTCTCAAGACAACTAACCATTAGCAAAATGCTTTCAAATTAGTAAACGAAAGAAACCTTTAGTCAACCACTGGGGAGTCTTTACAGACGGACTTCGATTGGAGTCTGAGAGCAAGACTGTGAGCAGGAGGTGTTTGTAAGCATTTTTAATGGCATTTTGATGTACATGTACAAAATTGATGTTGGAAGGATCATTGTTGAGCCCCAAACAGTGGAATATTGAGGACATATTCAGGTGGCAGTCAGATTCTGGCTGGGTGAGCCCAGTATATTTTCTCATGTCACAGTTGATTAGGTTTACGTGGAAGTGGAAAGAATAAAGAAAAAAAAAATCTCTTATTATTGCAGTCTGCCGTATCAGCCTCTTTTTCCCTTTGAATGCAACATTAGTTTTTGTCCAGAAATCTAACTGCTTTCTATAGTTTGGGGAATTGTAAAAGCAGAAACAATTTTCCCAGCAAGGCTGACCTTCAGAGTAATGAGAAATGACTGGAATTTCTCACTATTTCTCTAAAATATTTTAGGAGAGGTTTTATTTCAGAATAGAATAATAGGCTTGTTTTACCCGATCATATCACCCAGGTGTCTATTTGGCTCTTTCAACCTAATTCTTTTCCATTCTCAAGATTACACGGACTGTTGCGCCTACTGGCCAAGTAGTCAAATGGCAAATGTATTGAGAAATGATAGTAATACATTTTATAGCACGTATTATGGCTGTAGATATAGCACTTTGCTTTTACCATTAAGTAAATACATATTTTAGTTTGGAAAATAGCTATTGTGTGATCTCATTTTATGACAAGACATACACATGCTGAGCAGTGGTTTAAAAAAAAGTGTGCACATGATATGTATGGCAAGTATTGCTAACATGACTTCTTTTGAGGAATAAAATGGTGTTGCAGTGTGAACACGTCTTATAACAAAGTCCTTAAGGACAACTGTAACCGCAACACAATTTTTAATAATAATCCTTTCATCAAATTTTAATGAAGTACATGTAAAAAATAAATTATCAAAACCCGTCCCTACTTTCAGTGTATGACAGGATCCTTCAGCCATATACATACACCCTGAGTCCGACAGTGTTTGAAAATCCTCTATATAGTCTCTATGGTATTCCTTCCACAGAAGCAAAAAAGACCCTAGAGACTAAAAGTCCGTTGTCAGACCAAGGTGCATGTATGTGGCTAAAGGATCTTGTATAGCTAAAGGTAGTGATGAGTTTTTCTTTTTTTACATATGCTTCATTTAAATAAAATCTATTTCATTTCTAAAAAGGATTCATTTATTAAAAATAGCTTTGAGATGACATTTGAGGTGACATTTGTATGTATGTATATATTATGCATCATGCATAATAACTTAATTCAAAATTATGATATATTGTAAAATTTCCACAGAGAATTTACAAGTAAGATACAGGGTAATCATATCGTAGCTATTAGTTGGTTGCTGGTACACCCTCTCTGAATTCTATGGTTTTACATATCAGGACATGATATGAATCATCTGTTCCTGCGCAGGTTTTAAAATTAGGTAAATACAAACTCAGCCCAGATCATAACCTTGAGAATTTTATTAAATTCAGTTAAACTTTGCTATGCATTCAAATGTCCTCATTTATATTTAGTAAAGGGAAATGCCATGTCAAACAAATGAAACCACACCTAATTCAGACGTGCACACAGGGGTGCCGATGAATGTTTCCCTGATGCTATGATTATAGCACCGGGGAAACATTACTGCTCAACAGGGACCTGGTCGAGTGCCACGGTCATTTACGACCATGACATGGCCCCTGTAATGTCGGCCGGCTGGAAGTAAGAGACCCCTATGTGTATGAGAGTTTGTATGTGTGTGAGTGTGTGTATGAGTGTGTGTGTATGTGTATGAGTGTATATGTATGAGTGTTTGTATGTGTGTGAGTGTATGTACATGAGCGTGAGTGCATGTATGAGTGTGTGTGCATGAGTGTATGAGTGTGTGTATGAGTGTACATGTATGAGTGTGTGTATGTATATGAGTGTGTGTATGTGTATGAGTGTTTGTATGTGTGTGAGTGTATTTGAGTGTGTGTGTATGTATGAGTGTGTGTGTATGAGTGTGTGTGTGTGTCAGGGTGTTTGTGAGTGTGTGTGTCGGGGTGTGCATTTGTGTGTGTGTGTGTTGATATATATGTCAGCGTGCTTCTGTGTCTGTTTGTGCGCACACATCTGTGTATGTGCCTCTATGTGTCAGGGTGTGTGTTTTATGTCAGTGTGTGTATCTGTATTACTTACACAAGTACCCAAAAATAATTATACATACAAAGAAAAGAAAAGCATACCCAACCTAGTTAGAAGCCAGGCTCCCTTGACAAAGGCATTTTTGCCGAAACATTGGGGGCTTATACAAACGCTGTATGTATAATTATTTTTGGGTTTACAACAAATGTTTTGGTATCTCATACAGCTATTTCTGTAGACTTGTATTCAGTGATTTATGCATTGGGTATTTTGTCCATAGGCTATTACAGAACTTGCAGGTGTTACATTGTATTTTTCATTCGACATTGTATGTCTTTTTCATTTATTGATACAGTTAATGAGATAGCCTGTTACTGTGACCCATTGAATAAATATCTTTTCATATATATTTGTGGTGTGCCCCTTGTTTAAGTAATAGATGTAACTCTTTTGGCCTTTGGAAATATAGCCCTATATGAGTGAGCACCCATGACTAGATTGTCTATTTGGGTTTAGCCCTCTTCTGTTTCTTATCAGCACTTCTGAGTGTGCCTGCCTATTTTAATTTTTACTAAGTGTGTGTATCTCTGTCATGGCCTGGGTATTTATCAATGTTTGTGTGTGCCAGAGTGCATGTGTGAATATCAGTGTGTATCTATGTGTGTGTATGTGTCGGTGTCTATATGAATTTGTGTGTATGTGTAGTGTATTTATATGCATCTCTGTGTTAATGTGCATGAATATGTGTGTAAGTATGTATGTATGTTTGTATGTATGTGGTAGTGCATGTGCATACATCCAATCAGTCACCAACAACACCAGCACAACATACAACACACTCGGCAATCTAACACAAATACATACATTGCATTCAAACTCAAAACAATATATATATATATATATATATATATATATATACAAACCCACTTCTTCACTCAAACACAAATACTTCACACAAATGTACATCCATATTTAAAAGTGAACATTTCATTCAGACACATCCCTGCAATCAAACACAAACATTACATACAAACACACCCCTGTATTAAAACAAAATACATGTATACAAGCATCCCTTCAAACACCAGCACTGTACATTACACTATAGCGAAAGTAAATGCCGCAGTGCTGTACAGATATACAACCTATAAATTTTGACTTGGGGTGCCTTGGAAGAATACTGAAAAATTAAGGGCGCCTGGAAACTAAAAAGTTTGGCAACCACTGGACTAGACCAAACACCCATAATAAAAACATAGCTCTATCTGCTCATGAAGGTAGATGAAAATAGCAACAATGCAAAAATAATGATTAGCAAAGCGGGTTCTTTACTTCCAGATTTTGGGTCCAATGCCTGAGATCACTAAGCAATGAGAAAAGTTAAAAACATGGTGCTCTATGGTTTTCTTAAAATTAAATCATAATTTTTATTTATTTTTTTGGACTATTTTCTACGAATTCATCTTCAAGAATTGATCCTGTCATTTGTCTAGAGAGGTCATAAGCATGCTAAACTTTGAGTCTGTGCATGTGAATATGTTTTCATTTATGTCTCTGTGTATGTGTGCTGGATTCCTCAACAACTAAAAGGGCAAGAAAAAGACAATTTCTAAGAAAGATAGAGATAAACTGTATAACTGTGAAGTGTGTATTACAAGATAATAAATAATTTAGTTGTTCCTCAGATGTCATTATAAATGTCTTTAGAACCCTGCGGTGGCATTATATTCCTCTAATATATGATAGGGCTATATGTACAAGCCCCACTTTTACTAGAGATTAGTGGGAGCTACAGTCCAGGTGGCAGATATTTCAGCTGCTGCCATTTAATCAGTTTAGGAACTGGAAGGTAACTACCACTACATTAAAACCACTGACAGGTGAAGTGAATAACATTGATTATATTGTTACAATGGCACCTGTCAAGACAGCAAGTGAACAGCCAGTTCTTGAATCTCATTTGCTGGAAGCAGGAATAATAGGCAAGCAAAAAGATCTGAGTGACTATGATAAGGGCCAGATAGTCATGGCTAGACGACTGGGTCAAAGCAGCTCTGAAATGGGAAATCTAGCGGATTGTAAAGTGTTCCCCAGTATGCAGTGATTAGTACCTACCAAAAGTGGTGCAGGAAACGACAACTGGTGAATCAGTGTCAGTGTCACAGGCGCCTTCAATGGAGAAGTGAGCATCAGAACTGGACCATGGAGCAATGGACAAAGGTTACCTAGTGTGACAAATCATGTTTTCTGTAGATCAGGTGGATGGCCACGTTCATATGTATTGTTTACCTGGGAAGAGATGAAACAAGAAGCATTATGGGAAGAAGGCCAGCAGAGGCAGTGTTATGTTCTGGGCAATGCTCTGCTTGGAAACCTTTCGTCCTGGCATTCATTTGGTGCTGCTTTGACACGTACCACCTACCTAGAGATTGTTGCAGACCACATACACCTCTTCATGGCAATGGTGTTCCCTAATGGCAGTGGCCTCCTTCAGCAGGATGACCTTGCCACACTGCAAATATTATTCATGTATGGTTCGAGGAACATGACAAAGAGTTCAAGCAGGTAATAAAGCTAAAGGATAGTGATGAAATCATTAAACTGTAGCTGCACAGCCTTGCATTAGCATCACAAAAACACCAAGGTGTTGCCTTGGCCTCCAAATTTCCCAGATCTCAATCCCATTGAGCATCTGTGGGATGTGCTGGAACAACAGATCTGAATCTGCTGCAAATGTATTGGTGCCAGATACGATACCACAGGATTCATTCAGGGGAGAACCTTCTATGTAATATTTTTCATATACATGGTAACTGAAAATGTGAATAAGCCCTAGACCTAACAATTTATCACTGGTTGACTGTTTGTCCTTTTTATTTACTAAAATTATTCATTGTAGAAAAAAAAACACTTGAAAATAGGAAGCAATCTGTCTTTTATTTATATGATCCCTTAGGTAACTGCACACAGCAGGTGTCAATAGAAGCCTTGCATGATTACTTATTTGCCTCCTCATTACATCCTGCTGTGAGGTATTTGCCATGGTAAACTGTGTTTGTACACGATTTTCAAATCTAGACAGAGAAATGTGACAGTATACATACCAGCGAAGTGTGCATTATTGAAAAAGGGTGCTGAAGGTCGAGTTGATGTTTTATGTTTTATTTATGTTTTTAGAACCTCTCTCCTTGGCCTTACTTTCCCATAGCACAGATCTCAAAATGAACTATGTATCTTTTATATTACATTATTTTTTTTAAATGAAAAAATTATTTCAATTTTGTTCCACAGCAGGTGGAGTACCAGTGTCATTCAAACTGCAGTGGAACAGAACAAACACAGACACATACAGATTGTGGCACTGGATTTAGATAGAACTATAAACTCAGTAATATGTTGATCTTGTCTCACTCCATTGCAGTATCGAAATCATTAAATGCACATTCAAAAAATAGATCATATAAATAATTCCATCAATTAAATACTCGGTGGTTCTACGAGAATTGTTTTAAAGCAATACATCTACATCTAAACCAATTTTGGTAAACCCAGGATACAGGACTCCTTTGTGTATCAGGGTTTGCTACTCTCTTCGACCTCTAATGCTATCACTTGCCCAACTGGAAGATCCACTTCCTGCCACACTCTCTTGTGAATCCTCTGGGTGCTGGTCATTCATAGTTGTATCAGCCAGCCCAACCACTGATGTTTCCTGGTTCGGTTGTACAAATGACTATGTAAATATTATCATTATCAATAGTTGTCTCCAGAAGCAGCTAGAGCTAGGCCCAATTTTTTTTTTTTTTTTAAAGGTTGTGGCAAGAAATCAAATAGTTTGGGGAAGTAAATTGTATTACAAAATGGCAGATAATTGAGTAGTGGGACTGCAGGGCCATGCTCTATGTGCCAAAACCTGCCATATAAAGCTAAAGTTGTTTTGGTGCCTATAGTATCCCTACTGTGTTCAACAGCAAACCCACCTCTCATCCAAAAAGAATACATTTAATTGCGTTTTCATCCATGTCCAATTTATTTAATTTTCTGCTCCTACATACGAAACTAAGTTTGATAATTCCTGTTTTGATAATTTCCATAGTAGAAATCTACATGTACATCAAGATTTTATATGTAAATTAAGGTTTGATTGTCTGCTAATTTCAAGGATCAAAAAACAGATATTGCTCTTAAAGCAATTTTGTTTCTTTTTGTTTTTTAATTTTTAGTTTATTGTTTAAGTTCCAACTACAAACTTTCTGATAGATTCAGAAATTCTCATGGACACGGCGGCTGTTTTTAATTTATTTGATTAAAGTTGAGAGATATGTTTCTGTCTTTGAGATGAGGGCGCAAGACACTCCATCTTCCTGAAGACAAGCAATTTGCCCACCTCGAATGCTAGGGGACCTGTACAACATTTCACGCCTTGATCCCTTTATCACAGTAGTGGCTGTCTAAGGAAAAAACAGCAATTTAATTGCACATTTATGTTTCTCTTCAAAAAATGCTATTGTGTTATAGCTTTGAAAGGTGCTTCTTTTTCAAGATACCCATCCTTGGGAATGCAAAGATTAGGAATGGTGATCTCATGGTGGGTAACAATTCATTATGTAAAATATATATATATGCATTTGCCATATGACTGTATCTTAAAGTAATAATGTCACTCAGAAATATCATTGTAGTGTACAATTCCATAGCACTAAAAACTATTTATAAAATGAGCCAGCAAAATTGCAAAAAATATATAATTTATTAACATACAAAATATTACTAATAATTACATATGTACAGTGTGTGTGTGTGATTTCTGCCACACTAGTCGAATATTTGTATTTCCCTTGTCAATTTTTCACAATTTCAATTTTATTAAATAACTTTTTGTACACTTATCACACAGATAGGGTTATTCAGTGAGAAAAAAAGGGAGAAAAAGTCAGCTATGCTTCTGGCTATATTGACATTAAATTTGAAATTAACTTTGAATTCACTTTGAACTTTCATGTTAGTGAACAACCCTGTGATTTTTAATATGAGGTTGGTAGACCTTCTCTAATCATAATTTAGACAACGCCATGCAACTCTTCCATCCTATATTACAAACATTAACAAGATATGTAAACTTTAAAAAAAAGAAAAATAAGCCATTGATGTAATAATAAAAACATACAAATGGGTCGGCGCTTAGTAACCAAGAGAAATAGACAACAAGGCTGCAACCCTAAGAAAGGGATCCCTCTCAACACTTTAAAAACATAAGGAAAAAGACAGAGTAGGGCTGCACCACATAAAATTAAACAAAAGTACTGTGAGTCTTGTTCCAGCAGTGCAGATGGTCACATATAGAAGTGTCTCTTTTTCAAGAAGTAGATGCAACTGTGGTTTCTAAGTTCTTTACGCTTGGGGATGTGGAAGGTCTGACTGTCTTTAGTCTCCGTATGTGGGTAGAAGAAAGACAAAATAACCTAATAGTGCAATATGTCAAGACTTAATAGGCCATGCATAGGTAATAGTGATATTGCACTCACATGTAAGAGAGCTATGACCACCTCCAGTGTGTATCACATATCGTGGTATAATCCCAATTTATGGAATATGATGAAGGTCGTTCACAGCAGGTGGTTGTCCAAGTACTCGGAAAGGGAATAAAAATAGCCACAAATAGTGCTCTCCATAAGTCAATAAGAACTGTATAAAATTAAACAAAATTGTATTCACAAGTGTAGAGCAGGCTCACTGCTCTATGGTGATAGCGTAAGTGGTTGGTGGTTCACTTATACTTTTTAATACTAACCACTTGTTTATCTGTTTTTATTAATATTATCATCTTACTATTGTGATTGGTGCACACAGTTTTGGCGCCATTTTAAGTGTTCTTACCCTTATTTAAAGCCTTTTAGCCAGGTTGTATGTTCTAATCCATTTGAGAAAGTCTGTTATGACGAAATGCGTTATGGACATTACTTTTTTATCTGATTGAATAAAGGATTTTGGTTTTACAATAATTTATTGTACCATCACCTTTTTATGTCAACATTTCTTCTTTAATTATACAATTTTAGTTATACTATTTTATTTTAAAAATATATATATATTATTATTATTATTATTTATTCTACTTTATCATCCCTATGCTATCACCATAGAGCAGTGAGCCAGCTCTACACTTGTGAGTACAATTTTGTTTAATGTTTTAAAATGACAGTTGCATCACCCGGCATTGTTACTACAGGCTGAGTCTTAGCTACTTGTGATACAAAAGTAACATAAGGATATGTTACATATTTCAGATCAGTTACTCTTTACAATATATAAGGACTATCATTTGGGACTATATATTATTTTAATGCTGAACTACGTTTGATCACCACTAAATTGTGATCCCACTGTTATACACATGGGTTTTCTTGCAATATTATTATAAGCCAGCTCGAATTGTATTTTATAATAATTTTGTTTTAAAATTGTATATTTAAGGTTATACCCATTCCAAACTAATATTAGAATTATACATCAGTACTTAGCTCCTGGATATTTGCACTTTAGGGTGTGTTTAGTTTTTTTTATATATTTATAGGATTAAGTGAAATCCTGTCTCTCCAGTTTTAGAGCTTAAAGGGACACTATAGTCACCTGAACAACTTTAGCTTAATGAAGCAGTTTTGGTGTTTAGAACATGCCCCTGCAGCCTCACTGCTCAATCCTCTGCCATTTAGGAGTTAAATCCCTTTGTTTATAAACCCTAGTCACACCTCCCTGCATGTGACTTGCACAGCCTTCCATAAACACTTCCTGTAAAGAGAGCCCTATTTATTGCAAGTTCTGTTTAATTAAGATTTTCTTATCCCCTGCTATGTTAATAGCTTGCTAGACCCTGCAAGAGCCTCTGTATGTGATTAAAGTTCAATTTAGAGATTGAGATACAATTATTTAAGGTAAATTACATCTGTTTTCCATGCAGGCTCTGTCAATCATAGCCAGGGGAGGTGTGGCTAGGGCTGCATGAACAGAAACAAAGTGATTTAACTCCTAAATGACAGTGAATTGAGCAGTGAAATTGCAGGGGAATGATCTATACACTAAAACTGCTTTATTTAGCTAAAGTAATTTAGGTGACTATAGTGTTCCTTTATCAATTTCACTGTTTTTACTCCCTCTTACATATCCTGTTGCTTTCCTCTGTCAGCTTGAGAATTTCTCTTTTTTAATTGTTAATTTTTTGTTTATTTTATTGCTTTTTGCGAAACCCTTACATTAATGAGCATGCATTTAAAGCCAGCTATTTTAACATTTGTTCTAAAATGCAATAAATTGTTGTTGTGGTATGTTCTTGTAACCTCTGTAAAGCTGTCAGAAATCCCAATCCATTTCCACAGATAACATATATTCATTTATTAAATTTGTGAAAGTAATTATGACATTTATATCAAACATGCAACCAATCCCATGTTTGAACTACAAACTTGCAACGATCCTGGAATTTTTAGAAATTAAGCAGGACATGGATGACTCCTTTACTTCCTATAGGGAAAGTGAGCTTATTGTGCTCCCAGTGTTAAATTGTTTGCAAACGGTTTGCCATGGTGATTGCTATGCATAATTTATTCCCAGTGTGACTGACTACATGTCTAGAACACTAAACTGAGAGAAGAAAGTGCATTATATTGCAGACACACTGAGAATGAGGAATGCACGGTACCTGCCATAACAATAACACTAGGGACATTTGCAAAAGGGGATCCTGCACAATATACCTTAAACAGGGCCGGACTGGGAAAAAAGTTCGGCCCGGTAATTTTTTTTATCATAGCTGCCCACTAAGAAGGGGGTGGGGCAGAGAGGGTGTGTTTTGTCATCATTAATGACAAACACACCCCTTCTCAAAGGGAGCATGTTGGTTCAATGCTCTTCCAGAGCAGACCATGCGCAGAGCTCTGCTAAGAACTCTAGCATGAGAAAAGGCCTGTATTTGTTCTGAACGGTGCAAGCAAATTTAATAACATGCTTGCACTGTGTTTCCTTGCAACTTGTCTCTGGTGTCTCTATAAATGGGATACCAGGAGACAAAAGGGTCAGGATAGGATATTGTAAAAGTGTTTGGAGCCTGCTTGTGGGATTGCGTGGGTGTAGAGTGAGCTGATTGTGGATTTAGTTGTGCTGTGTTTGTGGTGTAATGTAATGCATATGTGGCTAGGGGCTGTAGAGAGTGTGTGTATAGGGGATGTAGCAAGTGTGTGCATACGGGCTATAGTGTGTGTGTGTGTGTAGGTGATGTAGTGTTTGTAGGGGTTGTAGAGAGTGTGTGTTTAGGGATTCTAGTATGTGTTTGCTTACAAGGAATCTAGTGTGTGTATAGGAAAACCAGAGTGTGTTTGTTAGGAATGTAGTGTGTGTGTAGGTGGTGCTGTGTGTGTGCGTGCGTGCATAGGAGTGTAGCGTGTGTTTTAAGGACCCAGAATGTGTATAGGAGATCTAGTGAGTGTGTGTATAGAGTGGATTCAGAGTGTTTATAAGGATCTAGTGTGTCTATGTGTGTAGATGATCCAGAGTTGGGTAAGGGATCTAGTGTGTGTCTGGAATGTAATGTGTTTAGTGGTGCAGTATGTGTGTGAGGGGTGTGTTTATATATATATATATATATATATATATATATATATATAAAAAAAACATAAATATGTTTGGAAGTATTGTGTGTGTGTGTTGAAGTGTGTTGGAGGTGAGTGAAGGGTGCAGTGGGTGTGTGAAGGGTGTAGTGTGTATGTGAGGGGTGCAGTATGTGTGTGTGTGAGGGGTAAAGTGTGTGTGTGTGTGATGGATGCTGTGAGTGTGAGGGGTGAAGTGTGTGTGTGCTGTGTGTGTGTGTGCTGTCTGTGTGGGTGCTGTGTGTGAGGGTGCTGTGTGTGAGGGTGCTGTGGGTGAGAGTGCTGTGGATGAGAGTGCTGTGGGTGACTGTGATGTGGATGAGAGTGATGTGAGAGAGTGGTGTGTGAGAGTGCTGTGGGTAAAAGTGATGTGTGTGAGAGTGATATGTGTGAGAGTGATGTGTGTGTGTGTGTATGTATATGTTAGGAGGGATTGTGTGTTGAGGGGCAAACCTCCCAAAAAACAGACATTATATCCCCCCCTTCTTACCTTTAGCCTGGGAGGGAGGACCGCCACTCTCACACAATCCCCGGTGGTGTTAGTGGTGAGTGAACTCTATCTCGCAAGATAGAGCTCCGCTGGGTCCTCCTCTCCCTCCCCAACCACATGTCTGTGTAAGTGGGCCGGTGAGGGAGATCTTTGATCTCCCAACCGGCTCGTCATGGAAAACAGGGGGGCCGGTGCTCGGATAGTGCTGGCCCTGCATGGACCGGCTGAGGAGATCCTGTGATCCTGTGCTTTTGCCCGGTTTGCCCGATGGCCAGTCCGGGCCTGACCTTAACATATGCTGTGCTGAAGGAAATGTGGCCCATGACAGTTCAAAGTGTCCTTAAAGGGACACTATAGTCACCTGAACAACTACAGCTTAATGTATTTGTTCAGGTGAGATCTATAGCTCCCTGCAGGCAATCTAATGTAAACACTGTATTTTCAGAGAAAATACAGTGTTTTCATTGATTGATAGGAATACCTCCAGTGGCCGTCACTCAGACGGCCACCAGAGGGACTTCCTATCATGAAGGACCCTAAAAAGGCCTTGTACACGTGAGACGTATTAAGATACGTCTGACGTGTGCAGGAGAGAGAAGGCACTGTGTGCGCGCCTTCTCTCTCCTGCCTGTCAGCAGAGGAGAGGGGGCAGGCAAAGACCGCGAGCTGAGCTGTCAGTCAGCTCAGCTCGCGGCCGCGCGCATGCGTGGTAGTGCTCTCAAGACTTCAGAGGGCAGCATGAATGAAGTATGTGCGCATGTGCGGCGAAGCCGCGCATGCACACAAGGGAGCAATGACGCTTCCAAATGGAAGCGTCTGATTGCTCCCTGTTCGTGCCCGCCTATTTCATCATTTTGACGAACTACTCTGCCTGGAGAGTCCCTTTAAACATGTATCCCCACTACTAGAGTGCATAGACCTCTGCATGCAGTCCTCATAATACAGGTCCAGCAAACAACAAAGTAAGAGGTACTCTCCCAGTTCTAATCCAGTCAACACATGCTGTCCTGTGTGATATAGCGGGCTGTGATTTTGTGCAACATACCTTGAAGAAGTTTGGCTTTGGCTCATGTTTTAGAATATGGGTTAATGCTCTTTATAAGAATCATACTATTTAGATTTGCATACATGGGGCCTTTACTGACCCTTTCCCGATGTGGAATGGGACCTGACAGGGTAGCCCCTCATTACCGATTCTGTTGCACTTTTACTGGAACCATTATTCAACACCGTAAGGCCAGATAGTTCCATCTCAAGCAGTCACAAAGTTATCACGTATGTCGATGAGTTACATTTAGTGATAACTAATCCTGCAGCTTCTTTGGAAGTCATCCTCATTCAATTTTATAAGATTGGACCACTATCTGGACTGAGTATTAAGTATTCCAAATTAGGAATCTGTCAGGATTACAGTATGATCCAGCACGTAGACTTGTGTAACACAAAGGACTGATAGGTAACGTATACCGGACCTTAGAATGGCCGGACTAACGTACCAAAGAATAGTCAGGAATAGCCAAGGTCAAGGGATGCAGCCAAAAACAATGCCAAAGTCAATTAACCAGAATAACCAGAATAAATAACGTGCTCTCAGACAACCACGACAGGGCACTGAGCAGGATGAGAACTGGGCCTAAATACCCCAAAGGCAGTTACAAGGTTCCCATTTGCATAATTGCTGTTCAGCATTAACCCTTCTGTGGATTAGGTTGCTGCTCGGCACAACTTTTCTTGAGTGGACCGTAAATGTCATTAACCACATTTTTATAAGCGGATGAATACGTGACAGAATCCTAAACCTCACTGTTTCCAAAACTACGGCAACAGTGTTGAATTACCAATTTCTATTTAGATAACTTAAATATAAAGGGATCTGGCTGACCTTGGAGCCAAAAGTCTTTTCCACTTAACTTTTGCTTTGTTAGTGGTGGAACTATCTTCTGACCTTAAAATATGGGATCTGGCTGCCGCCACGCTCATAGCTAAGGCATGGAAATCTACAGCGACACCCCTGCAAAGCCACCTAACGCAGCAAATAACCACAAATCTCGATTATGAAATTATGACCAAAAGGGGGGGGTGACTGGGGTAGAAGAGACAGATCATGGGTAGAGGAAGCAAGGGCAACTGCTCCTCATGCTAGTTCATCTCCTGCATACCCAAGCTGTTGCAAAAGAGAATCACTGATAGCGCCAAGCACTCATACACACAGTGAGATCCTACGAAGAAACCCACAATGTATATAGTTTTACTTTATTCTGTGTATAGTTTTCCCTTATTATACTATTGCACTATCACTCAGTACGATGCGCAAGTCCTGTAGCACGCCGCAGTTACACCACACAGCCATTGTAAAGAAAAGCAACTAGGTCTACGCCAGAGCCAATATGAGACCACTGCAACAAATGTGGGAATGTGGACTGCTAATGTCTTATTGTAACACAGTATCAATGCACCGCAGTCTTAATGTACCAGGGGCCAAATGGACCAAATACACTTGTAATGCTTGATGCCACCACGACGAGTCACAACTAAAGCCTATGTAAATGTATGTATTACCGTGACTGTGAACTTGTTAAAAAAAAAATACAGTGCATAATCCTATGTTTAACATAACCTGTACCCTGCAATTCCTTTCTGTACCCCTGGCTGCCTATGCAAATATCCAGAAAATAAAAATTGTCAAATTGAAAAAAATAAAAAATATGGGATCTGAAATGCCTGTCTCGGATTGAAAGAATCAATAAAGTCAAGATGACACTTTTCCTGGAGATTTCATACTTATTTCAAACACTGCCAATTAAATTAATTCAGACATTTCTGCTATCTTTAAAATAGGTTATTTGACTTTACCTAAAGCCTGTGTAGGTCAAGCATTCACTGATTTAGAGAAATACTATCATGCAGCACACCTTTCCAGAATGCTAAAAACTGTGGCTCACTTTGAAAGGATACCTCATCCAGTATGACTTGGCTGTTTTGCAGGGGCCTAAATGTGCGGATGTAAAGAATTGAAAAGTCTTGACTGTAAGCAGTGCTTAAAGGAGAATTCCAAGTGTATCGGGGTTATTCAATTAAGTGATAATTCAATATGAATTTCTAATTTAAGTTTAAAATTGCCAAACTGGAGAAATTCTCTAAGCCAACTATGCTTTCAATTCAACTTCTCTGGCCTTAAACTTGGAATTCATTTTGAATTCACCTTGAATCCTCACTTTAGTGAATAACCTTGTCAGATCTTGACAATCTAATTTCACTTGCATGTACACAGAGATATAGTTTCTTTGGGGGTTCTTTTTCAAAAAGTAGTATAAAGCACTACAAGTGGGGCAATCACTATAGAAACCAGTGGGAACAGGAGGCACATTCCATTTCTGTCCCCACCCCTATTTGTTCAACTTTTTTGAACAGAACACTCTAATTAAGTTGGAGGTTGTCTGGAGGTTTGAGGGAAAGTGGAGAGTACGTCTTTGACCAAAAGAGCAATGTGGTTGCAATGTAGGGACACTGTGTGACAACATAATTGGTAGCATATGGGCCCATATGAAACATTTGGAAATATGAGTCAATCAATAAAACTTTGGTTAATTGCTGGGTCAGTTTACATCATTTGTGCAGAAGTGGCACTTTGAGAGGCATGTATCATAGATAATGAGCACAGGAAAATGACGAAATGTTGTATATTTAAAAACGTTATTGTGTATTTATTTAAAATATCTTTTTTTTTTTATCTGTAGCTTTATTTTCCTGTAAGCAATTTTTTATCTCAAATGAGAATAAACAAAAATTCTTACCATTTGATAACGTGCAGAAAGACATGAAATATACATTTAACTGCATTCTATAGTCTTTCTTTCCTCTGTCCAAGGGATGGGTGAGCACTATATTGTCAACCATAGCTGGTCATCTGCTATTTTAGTATAATCATTATACTGTTCTCTGGGGGGTGAGAGAATAGGAGAGACCATATCGCTAAATCCATTGAGTTGAGTTTATTTAATTTAATAATTTTCCTGCTGGTTGGTACAGATGCATAGATTAGAAATAATCTGAGAAATGTTTATAAAATATGTTTGATTGAGGTACTCTTTGGAACTAATCCAGATTAATTTTTAAATGATAGTAAATATAGTGAACTGCCTCCATAATTTATCCTACAAAATGCCCCTATCTGTACAAAATATTTTTCTCTGAATTTGCCAAGGCATGTGTTTAGAGTTTAGTGAATACATCTTGAATCAATGGCAACTGGAACATATGTATTTTGTTTTTACTTGTTACTTGTAAAACATGTTTCGCCAAATTTGAAAATGGCTCAAATGAAACCAAACTTTATGTTTGCTATTGTTACAGAGCTATAAAGTTTCATATTTTCTGAACATTAAACACATGCAGTTTTATATAAGCCCTAACAAAGGTATATTTTGAACATACACAGCAGCCTACTCCTAACCTCTTACACAGCATTGGTGACCTAAGCTGAAGAAAATGTTTTGTACTTCATATTAAAAAGAAAATAGAAAAGGTCTACCAACTGAGGAAAAAGTGTTCAAAGAAGTCGGTTATAGCCTTAGGGAGAGTGAGAAAAACAAACAAATCCCCACTGTGTAGAGTAGAGACCCATTAGTTGGGCATCAAGCTGTCTATGACAGTTCTTTTTGAAAAGCAAAACCAATAATTCAGATAAATTTTTTTTCTCATTGAGAAAGTATGAATGATTTGAAGGATTATGCAAGGCAATTGTTGTTACTTATTTACTATATATTTACATGTCTTGGAATCCAGTATTATTAATGATCAGGGATCCTGGGATAAGTGAAAATATTTTTTTTAAAAAGCAAACGTAAGCAAAGTAAGAAAAAATGTTCTCCTCAGCAGTGCTCATAATCAGTTCCAGTTGCTTCTTTTTAACAAATGGTACCCAGATCATTAAAAATTAAAATCATCTTGAATGGCTTGACAAAAGCACAATGCAAGTACACACTACTGCCTCTAATGAGGAGGTCAAGCCTTGATGGGTTAGTTAAAATCTGTAATTACATTTGTCTTTCCTATGGGACAGTTCTTTCTGCTGTCTTGAGCGACTCACTCGCTCACTCAATCTTAGCAACAGCAAAATATTTAGCAGCCCTTAGTCACTGTTATTGTGGACTAGCAGTTGGCTACGTTCTTCAAGGCCACGGGGAGTTTGAGAAGCTCCAGTTGTACCAACACCAGTGTTGCAGTATACACAGTGTTTGAACATTGCTGATGTATTACCTTAAGGGCTAATTATTAATCTGTCTTTTATTAGAAGAAATCACTATTGGGCAGAAAGGTCCTGCAATGGCCTTGGCCAGGTGCAAGCATTTACAGAAACACTTCAGCTTATTATTATTATTATTATTGCCATTTATATAGAGCCAACAGATTCCGTAGCGCTTTACAATATTATGATGGGGGGGGATGTAACTATAAATTGGACAATTACAAGAAAACTTACAGGAACAATAGGTCGAAGAGGACCCTGCTCAAACGAGCTTTCAGTCTTATAAAGGGCTCAATGTCCATGGAGTATCATAGTTTAAAGGTAGCTTATAAAAGTGCAGAATTCTTTGAAAAATCAGGACTTTTATTATTAGAATTATAAAACCATCCCTAATTGTTAGAAGTGACAGGTGCTCTCTATTTGAGCTTGCTTGGCTTCTCTGGAGAAGCTTGTACACAATCAAAAAGTACAGATTCAGAGGCCTCTCGATGAGAAGAAATGGTTATTACCCTGGGAAAAGACTGAAAGTATCTTCCAGGGAAAAGATGAGGGCTAGCCAAAACTGCAGTCACAAGAACTGTAGCTTTGCAAGTTCTCTTTAGATATACCCATAATAAAGGCATGTAAATTATTCATTTGGGGTATATGTACTAAATAAAGTTGTCTTTGCTTTTTTAATTTTTTTTAACCGTGCAGTGTTCCTGTAATGGAAAAAACATGTTGCATTTATGGCATTGCTCTATATCTCTTTAAATGTATATCAGAGGACAATATTTGTTTGTATATATTTATAATGACCTATTTGCCTGCCAGGCATATTTGTCTTCTTTTCTACAGTTTTTAAGCTGGGACATCACAGGTATCTTACTTAAACTTCCCAATTTATCAGGCACTATTTGCCAGAAACTATGAACAGTTAACTTGCTGTACTTGAATAACGAGCTATCTCTTTTAGATATCCATCTTGGGCACTGCAAGTAAATTGCAAATATGCATCCTAGAAATTGATTCACAGATGGCACTCAATGTCTTGCAAACTGATACAAACTCTTTGACTTTAGTGAACTCATTTTTTTTCTGTTTTGCCATTTTTTTTTCTTTAACAGTGCTTCTCCTGCTGAGATCTCTGAAGAAGTACATTTGAGGCACGAAACACATGTGTCTCTTTATGTGTTCCCCTCTGTACGCTGTTTGTTTTAGTTTTTTTTTTAATATGCAAGCTGATTGAAATAAAGCATTATGAATAAATTATCTTTACTTACCTGGTCAAGTCTGTGTTTAATAATTTCAGATAGTGCAAGTCTATGGTAAGTTATGTAAGAGGCCAGCTAATGACAAGCATTATGTATTTTGTAATGATGCAACAGCGGCTTATGAGTTAATTCAATTATTTTAATGAACAAACTCAGTTTTTTGTTTTTTTACATTTCCATTTCTTTTCTTTTTCAGATGGTTAACAATCCCTTAGCAAATCAAGCAGCTGCAGCAGCGGCTGCGGCGGCAGCAGCAATGGGTTCAATAGCAAGTTCGCAAGCCTTTGGGAATGCACTTTCCAGTCTTCAAGGGGTTACTGGTCAACTTGTCACAAATGCACAAGGACAGGTAAGGAATGTAAATGTATATTGACAGAAAGTCTTATTATTATTTAATGGATTTATCTGGATAACACAGAACACTTGATAGTTTGTATAAAGGGTATTTATGACTTGCTTTCTAAATTCACTATTAACAACATCTAAAACCAAAGAATGTGGACCAACGCTGGCCAATTGCCGGGGGGCCCCACATGCATAGAGGCCCTACAGCATTGCCCATGTACTGGGCTGACAGGGGAGATCCTTTGATTCTACTAGAACTTTGAATTTTGTGACCACAGTTACAAACAGCCTTCAGAGAACCTGTTCTACACCAGACCAGTGGAGCCAAACTGCAGCCCATCATCATCCTCATCTGGTTGTAAGTAGGCAATCTAGTATATTATTAGTGACACTAATCTATAATTTACATCACATTAAAGGGACACTATAGTCCCCAGAACCACTTCAGCTTAATGAAGTGGTTCTGGTGTCTATGGCCGGTCCCTGCAGGCTTTTTAATGTAAACACACACTGTGTGCAGCATTGGCATTAGTTCATATGGCAGATAATATAGGTGGGGCATTGTTATGTCACATGGGGGGGCGGCAAATTTTTCTTTTGCCTAGGGCAGCAAAAATCCTTGCACCGGCTCTGATCCTGGGCAGGTGCACCAGTCTACTGGTGACCCATAGGAGGGGAGTGCACTGATTGCACTGCACTCACCTCCTGCCCAGACCCGTCTTTACCGCAGTGCAAGTGCCCTCTGCCCCTAATTTACAGTGGCTCACACTCACAACATGCAGTGCCTGGAGCCCTTTGCAGAGACGGGAACAAAGAGGTTTGCGGCAGCTGGCCGTCCTGCAAGCATTACATTAAACAGCTGTTCCCCATGCAGCCACAGGTGCTGATGTCCTGGGAGATTGTGATTACTCTTCACTTCCTCCCAGCCTACAGAGCAGCGCATGGGAGAGAGAGAGGAGGAGGCATGATTTAATCTTACAACAAATCCACTAAGCAAATCTTTATAAATTTGGGGGGATCAGCGTTGTTTCCACAGTTTATTGGTGTTTACTTTGATGTCTGTATTAATATTGAGGGATGTCTAAGTAGTAACATCAGTGTGTGTCAGCAGGGCCAGCCGTTGGGGTGTGCACGCTGTGCGGTCATGCAGGGTGCCATGTCAACAGAGGCGCCCGGCGGCCAACACAGCTCACAAGTTGGGGACACAAGCCTATCCAATTTAAACGATTCGCTGGTGGTCCACTGGTGCGCACCAGCAGTAGGTGCAGTCAGATTATATCCTCTCCCTCATGGTTCCGGCGCTCAGTTAGTGAGTCAGAGCACAGGCTCAGAGATTCTCAGCCTGCGCTCTGACAACATTGAAAGTCAGAGCCGTGAAGGAGCGGGTATGGCAAAGAGCTACTGATTAGCATAACATCAATATCTGTTATAAAACCAGGAAAAGGTGGGCATTGATGGTGAACTGATTTGGTGGTGCAATGGGCCACTTGACTGGTTTTGCCCCCCAGGCCTAAGGCTACCAGCCCTCCCCTGTTCATTTCATCGTTAAAGAGTTAAATTGTATATTAATAGCAGCTTGTCATTTTCAATACTATAATTATATAATCTGTGTCGGTATGTCTTATTCTCCATTATTTAGCACTACATTTTGATTACATTAAAATCACATGACACGTAGTATAGCCTTTTCTGATAAGACAGATTGAAGTATACAAATAATAGACAAATATACAATAACTTACAGAGGGGGTGGAATGCACAGTCACTTACTATAATAAATGTGTGTGCCTAGCAATAATTTTCAATGATTGATATCATGTTGCTAATCAAGCACTGATTTTGGCATATGTAAAAAGGTACTACAACAAAAATAATATATAATTGCATTTAAAGTTGATTGTAGCATGTTTAATAAAATATTATTTCAAATTCAAAAACTATAATTAAATTGATAACTCAGTGTGTAGGTATTCCAACACAAATCAGAAACTAAATAATTGTTAAAAGTGCAGTAGCTGCAGGGAGTGCAGACAGAACAGTTGTTCTCAGCCATTCATATGGCCAGGGCCAGATTAAGAGCCCAGTGGGCCTGGTGCTGACAATTATGATGGGCCTAATTACAGAATCATATCGACCAAAAACAATAAAACACTCACAAGCATCATGTATTTGATGGAGATGGTGCTGGAGATAAAGAAAACAGCAGCTATAAGAAAACACATACCTTATGCTAATCTCCCTCTAATTTATGTTTTCATCTTTCAAGTAAATCCATAACAGCTAACAGCAGTGTCCAGTCAAGCAGGAAGTCAATGGGCACGGTAAAAGGGTGTGCCACTGACACAAATCACGCGACCTGCCAAAAGGGACAAACATGCCCAAAAAGAGGGTATGTCTGCCCAAAGAATTAGAAGGCCAGTCTGGCATGAATGCATGTCAGGATGCCTGCCAATCATGCAGCTGGCCATACTATGCAGACAGCACCCTGAGCTTGGCATGAATGCATCTAATTATGCGCTCACTCAACGCTTTCAAAGGACTGTTTCCTAGCACTCGCTGGTCCACTTGTCTTCTTACCTTCTTACTAGCAGGCAGAAGCTCCTGGTATATAGTCTGGGACAGAGAAAAGCTGTATGTAGTGAGTGTAGAAGAAATGGAACATGCCACAGTGTTAGAGAGACCAAAGTCAGCATTACCTTAAAGGATCACTATAGGGTCAGGAACACAAACATGAATTCATGACCCTATAGTGTTAACACCACCATCTAGCCCCCCTGGGCCCCTCATGCCTCCATAAATATAACAAAATCTTACTATATTCAAGCCTGAAGCTGTAACTCTACATGCTGTTAGACTCATAAAAACAAGCAGTCTGCTGACATCATTAGAAGTGGTGGCCTGATCCAATCACAGTGCTTCCCCATAGGATTGGCTGAGACTGACAAAGAGGCAGATCAGGGTCAGAGCCAGTATGATTCAAACACAGCCCTGGCCAATCAGCATCTCCTTAAATAGATGAATTGAATTAATGAATCTCTATGAGATAAGTTCAGTGTCTGCATGCAGAGGGAGGAGACACTGAATGTTTGGATGCATGTTAGGCAGCCATGACCCAGGAAGGATCTCTAACAGCCATCTAAGGAGTGCCCAGTGAAGTTATCACTAGGCTGTAATGTAGAGACTGCATTTTCTCTAAAAAGACAGTGTTTACAGCAAAAAGCCTGACGGTAATGATTCTGCTCACCACATACACATACATTCTACTCACCAGAACAAATTCAATAAGCTGTAGTTGTCCTGGTGACTCTGGTGTCCCTTTAACTATATTCATTGTCAGCCAGTCCACACAAGTTTTGTTCCCATACATCCCTCTTAAGTTTCCATACTTAAGTAAGAGTATGTGAAAAGTAGTTAGGGTTGCCACCTTTCTTGGAAAAACATACCGGCCTTACTAATTTGCATAATTAAATATGTATGGATGACATCACATGATGTAAATCACAAGGAGTGACATAAGAGAAAATTCTGTAAAATCACCAAAAAACTACTTAGTTTGATTCAGCTGTATAGATGGATTCCTCCCAGTGCCCCCATGTGTCGATTACTCCAGGTCTCAGTGTTCCTATGTATCACAGTGTCGCAATGCCCCATGTCTCCCTGTGTCCCCATGTATCCCAGGGTCCCCATGTCACTAGGACACTAGGAAGACGGGGAGACCTAGGGACACAGAGACACCAGTGACACTGGGAGACTAGGGGACTCTGGCTGGGACACATGGGGACAATGGGAAAATAGGGGACACTTGAAGACATGGGGACACAGACACTAGAGACACTGGCTGGGGGACATGGGGACATTGAGACATGGAGGCACTGGGAGACATGGGGACACTGAGACACCAGGGCCACAGACACTAGGGACACTAGCTTGGAGACATGGGGACATTGTGACACTTGAGGCACTGAGAAACATGGAGGCACTAGGAGACATGGGGACAGTGAGACACTGGCAGACTGGGGGCACTGGGAGACTAGGGGGCACTGGGAGACTAAGGGGCACTGAGACACCAGGGACACTGGCTGGGAGACATGGGGACACTGTGTCCCCATGTGTCTGTGTCATAATGTCTCCCAATGTCCCTTAGTGTATGTCTCCTTGCAGCCTTTCCCCCCCATCCCTTATTTCCCTGAGCTGTAGGCTGTCTCTGCAGCGTGGAAGTTGCTGTCTGGACTCTCTGTAGCTGCACCCCTGCAGATCAGTGAGTATAGATAGGCAGGGAGGGATATGCTGGAACTTCCTATCCCTGCCTGTCTCCACATACAGCGACCCCTACTGGCCAGTGCTGGTATTGTATAGTAATCTCTTGTTTATACTCAGAAAAATACCAGCATTTGTATTGCTAGTATCACTGCAATATTGGCACTAGCCAGGCAGCCTCAAATACTGGCTGTGCCAATAAAATAAAAGCCAGTTGGAATCCCTAAGAGTAGTGTGTGAAAAAAGAAAATGTGAAAAAAAAAATGTTACATTTTTTTTTTTTTTAATCATTGGGCCTATTCCATGGGCCTGGGCCTGGAGCTGCAGCTCCATCAGCCCCTATGTTAATCTGACCCTGCATATGGCAACTCCATACCTCCCAACTGTGCCTATTTAGGAGGGACAAATCCTATTTTGGGCCCAAATGTTCTGTTCCTCTTTTCTTTCCCTATGACTATATTTTTAAGGAGCTCCATATTGTTAATGTGTCTGAGTGTATCACAAAGCTCCACTGCAATAATACTCCCAGTAATGTGTCTTTAAGCAGCAATAAATGTTTTTAGAAATCAATCTCTAAATTGTTCTTGTTATAAATGGGGAGAGAATGACACACATGGGCAGGCTGGGACTGAGGGAATGACACACATGGAGGGTCTGGAACGAAGGGAATGACACACATGGAGGGGCTGGGATGGAAGGAATGACACACATGGAGTTGCCGGGACGGAGGGAATAACACACATGGAGGAGCCGGGACAGAGGGAATAACACACATGGGGCGGCTGGGACGGAGGGAATAACACACATGGGGGGGCGGGGACGGAGGCAATGACACATGGAGAGGCCAGGGGGATGAGAGGCATGGAGAGGTTTGGGGGAGGGCCCAGGGGCCCAGTGATTTCTAGTTACATCTCTGGAGGTAGGCCATACTAAAAGTAATTCTATAACATTCCTATACCCATTCTAGGATCTTTACCCAGGTTTCCATTCTTCCACTAACCATAGGGGAAGCATTGAGAGTTATATATTATTGCAACTGACTGCTGCATTTTTGAGGATCCATAACATCAAGGAGTAAAAGTATATCTGCCTAGTATCCAGCTTTAGGACATTCAGTCCCTGTTTGGACCCATAATCACACTCCTACTTTTGTACCTTAATATTCCTGTTTTATAGGACATTCCATTGCTTTTAGGGTGTCATTGTACATAACTACTTCATAGCTATAAAACCTACTGTTGTGCATCTTTAAACTATATGAGTGTAGGCCAATAAAATAGGAAAGTGATTTTTGTATGACCATGCCCCTTTTATAATGCTAAGGAGTAAGACTGGTTGTAATATTTCAAGAATCAAAATGTAAAATGCCGGTTTAGTGGATTTAGTTTCCTAAAAAAATGTTTTTGGGACTCGATCATTTTTACATTTGTTTAGATATATCTGTACATGCTTTGGATAATCAAGTATTTTTTCCCCTTGATTTCTTCCTTTTCTGTGGCTCACACTGTAAACAAAGATGCATCTAAAGCTGTGCTACACCCGATTCAAGACGCAGGAAAAGATGCTGACCTTGTCATATTTATAGGGTGGGTGCAAAATTGTTCCATCGCCATCCTGGTTGTTGAACGATGGAGCTTGTCAAAGTGAGACCATATCTAATGAATCATCTTATCGCAGGTGCACACCGCACATATTAAAAGAGGATTGTATGAACAATGTGCCCTCTACAATAACCTTTCAATGTCTACTTTAACCCGTCTTTCAATCCCTTTCATCAAACGATCATCTCATACAGCAGATCTTAAACAGTCTCTTCAAAGGCTTCTGTGATTCTTGGCCAGGTTGAATGTTGTCAAGAAAGAAACCACGGTGTGAAAGACTTGTAACTAGCCGTCATTTCAAGTAGGCATAGGAAAATTATGATTTCTTATCTGCAGCTTAGAAATAGATTACTTTCATCAAGAAATCCCACCAGGATATTACAAGTTCACATTGATATTTTGTTTGAGAAGACATTCCCAACGTCTTTCTTAGATAGCACTGCTTTGTTACAACCTGTAATAATGTGAAGGTATAAAGAATCAGTATTTTGATTTCATTTGGGGATTTAGAGGGCTATTCATCAGGGTGAGTTATTGATAGCTAGTAAGCTAAATGAAATTGATTCTAGTTTGTCCTATGGGATATTCTTCAAACAGATGTTTTATTTGTGTTTATAAATTATTACTGTAAAATAATGAGAAAATAAAGAGAATTGTTTTTGTAATAAATTAATATTCCCACTTCTCTTAAATTTGCATGGTTTAGCACTTCAATAGTTTAAAAATATCATGGATACAAGAATAGTCTCCAATAAAATGGGTGCATATATACTTTTGGGTTCTTTGTAAACTTACAATTAGATAGATAGATAGATAATGCATTAATAATGCAAAAACTTATTTTTAAAAATAAATAATAATAATTTAATAATAAATTAATAAAATACCATCCAGGATCCTGAAATTGCAGTTTAGATAAGCTAACTTGATCTTCAGGAAAATTACTCTCATGCAGAGGTTTTTGGGGAATAAGTAGTTTATAACCTTATAACTCACTCATCACACAGAATAACTGTGAATTTATAGCAGAAGTACCACAGCTGTTATCTCTCAGTTTAATCACAGTCCAGTTCACAGTTTTCTTAACTGGGCTGTGCTCACTGATTGGTAGAGTCACTGAACATGCATACATGCCGTTGCTGCATTCCTGTGTTAACTTCTGAATTTGCCATCTGTTTCACAAAATGTATGCATTTTTGTTACAAAGAAACAATACCAACAAACAGAAAGATCATCATACAAGTACTTAAAGGACAACTCCACAGCTTGCTGAAGTGCTTTATGGGTGAGGAGTGTCCCACAATAATGTCAGTTTGTAACAGTGCTGATTTCTATTTGAAATTGGCACTTTTTAAAAAATAATTAATGAAAACACCCCCTGGCTGTCAATCAGACAGATGGGGTTCTTTCTGTTTCCTTTGGCTCTTCTGAGCTAAAGGAAGCGGTAGGCATGCTCTACTTGAGCAAGCCTGCCTCTCTCCTGATTAGATCACAGACCAGTACACAGACCTCAGATCAGCATGCTGAAGTGCACGCTCTCATTAAGAGGCATGTGTATGCACGGAGGGAGACCTTCAGATGCTTTAGATGAGAAAGCTCCGATTGTCTATTTCCAGTGGAGACTGAAAGTCATAAGAACTGCAGCTTGTGAAAATGCAAACATGTATTTATTGAGGGTGTATCTACTGAACAGTGAATTCTAATGTTTTTTTTTTTTCCATTTGGGCAGTGAAGTGTTCTTTTAACAAATTGTGTATGAGAGTTAAAAGGAGATGAAAACTAATTTTGAGTTTAGATTAAAAGGATTCTCTACTATCAAGAAAACAAATCTGTTTTCCTGGCACTGTAGAATCCTGGAGTGCCTCCATCCTACATCGTTAAAACCCCTTAAGTCACTTAACTGGATCCAGCTCCAATGTCCCTCCAACAGCGGGGGAGACCTAATGCCAAGCGTGGCAATGGCCGCGCGTGCACATTAGATTTCTCCATAGGAAAGTATTATCCAATGCTTTCTGGTGGGGATTCCGACGAAGCTTGAGGTCCTCATGCATAGTGTCATTTAGATGACCAAACGTCGTCTAAGAAAAACTGCAATAATTACACTTACAGCGTTAAAGGTGATGGGAGTTGGCACCCAGACCATTTCAATGGACTGAAGTGGGCTGGGTGCCTACAGTGTCCGTTTAACTGATCTGTTTTCCCTGTGTTAAGACCTGTTCCAATAAAAATCTTATTTGTAATGAATAGTCAGACATCCGAGTGACAAACAAATAAACAAAATGTGAAAGCTAACCTACTTACATTTCAAGGAATGGGGCCTGAATATAAAATACTAGTTATTGAACAGTGTTCATAGCATGTTAATACACAATTACTTGACAATGCTAAATAGATGTAGAGGTTTTGTTGATCCAATTAGATAATAGGACAAGAGTTTTTGTTCTCATCAGTCTGATGGAGGAGACACACACTTGCTTTCCTTGCGCCTTGATGGTAAATTGTGCTAATGAGGCCTGATGGATTTTTGTACTACTAACAAGACTCAAAGTGGAAAGAGTGATTGCAGAGGAAATAGATTTGATGGGTGAGGTGGCCTTTGTAGTGTTTCTGGTGCTGACACTCTGTGACATAATCAGGTCACAAAGCCATCAAAGAAAGCAATATATTTTGTCCTCATTACTTAGGTACATTTTTTAGTTTTAGGTCTTAAACAAACTGCTATGGGCTGTTTGGTCGTTTTTTTGTTTTTTTTCAAAGCATTATCTCTTTCATACATGGGGGTTAATGAAACACAAAGTGTTCCTTTCAATAGAAATTTAATTAAGTTGAAGCATAAAGTAGCCTATTCAAGATCAGTGAAGGGGCACAATTACACAAATGCATTTGACAAAGGAATATATAAAGAATTCAAAGTAGACAGACATAAAACACTAATAACAGGGCAATGTTTACCTCTCTGTAATCCTCTGGCAAATTCAACTAAACATTTGAATGTGTTCTGTTGCTGATTTCACTTGCTCCCAAAAATATTATAATAAATAAATAAACAAATAAAAAAAAAAAATATATATATATATATATACACTGAACAAAATTATAAACGAAACACTTTTGTTTTTGCTCCCATTTTTCATAAGCTTAACTCAAAGATCTAAGACTTTTTCTATGTACACAAAAGGCCTATTTCTCTCAAATTTTGTTCACAAATCTGTCTAAAGCTGTGTTAGTGAGCACTTCTCCTTTGCCAAGATAATCCATCCACCTCAAAGGTGTGGCATATCAAGATGCTGATTAGACAGCATTATTATTGCACAGGTGTGCCTTAGGTTGGCCACAATAAAAGGCCACTCTAAAAGGTGCAGTTTTACTGTATTGGGGGTGTCTGGGGAGGTCCGAAAACCAGTCAGTATCTGGTGTGACCGCCATTTGCCTCACACAGTGCAACACATCTCCTTCGCATAGAGTTGATCAGGTTGTTGATTGTGGCCTGTGGAATGTTGGTCCACTCCTCTTCAATGGTTGTGCGAAGTTTTTGGATATTGGCAGGACCTGGAACACGCTGTCGTATGCGCCAATCCAGAGCATTCCAAACATGTTCATGGGTGACATGTCTGGTGAGTATGCTGGCCATGCAAGAACTGGGATGTTTTCAGCTTCCAGGAATGGTGTATAGATCCTTGCAACATGGGGCTGTGTATTATCATGCTGCAACATGAGGTGATGGCCGTGGATGAATGGCAAAACAATGGGCCTCAGGATCTCGTCAAAATGACATCAATAAAATGCAACAGTGTTCGTAGACCATAACATACGCCTGTCCATACCATAACCCCACCACCACCATGGGCCACCTGATCCACAACATTGACATCAGCAAACCGCTCACCCACACGATGCCATACATGCTGTCTGCCATCTGCCCTGTACAGTGAAAACTGGGATTCATCCATGAAGAGAACACCTCTCCAAAGTGCCAGATGCCATCGAATGTGAGCATTTGCCCACTCAAGTCGGTTACGATGACGAACTGCAGTCAGGTCGAGACCCAGATGATGACAAGCATGCAGATGAGCTTCCCTGAGATGGTTTCTGACAGTTTGTGCAGAAATTCTTTGGTTATGCAAACCAATTGTTGAAGCAACTGTCCGGGTGGCTGGTCTCAGATGATCTTGGAGGTGAAGATGCTGGATGTGGAGATCCTGTGCTGGTGTGGTTACACGTGGTCTGCATGTTTGTGAGGCTGGTTGGATGTACTGCCAAATTCTTTGAAATGTCTTTGGAGACGGTTTGTGATTCCTGAAGTCAGCATGCCAATTGCATGCTCCCTCAAAACTTGCGACATCTCTGGTATTGTGCTGTGTGATAAAACTGCACATTTTAGAGTGGCCTTTTATTGTGGCCAGCCTAAGGCACAGCTGTGCAATAATCATGCTGTCTAATCAGATTCTTGATATGCCACACCTGTGAGGTGGATGGATTATCTCGGCAAATGAGAAGTGCTCACTAAAACATATTTAGACAGATTTGTGAACAATATTTGAGGCCTTTTGTGTACATAGAAAAAGTCTTAGGTCTTTAAGTTCAAGCTTAGAAAAATGGGGTCAAAAACAAAAGTATTACATTTATAATTTTGTTCAGTTTATATATATATATATATATATATAAACATTATATATATATATATATATATATATATATATATATATAGAGAGAGAGAGAGAGAGAGAGAGAGAGCGTTTTTTATATAAAATATATAATTTTTTAATCCCCTGGTCAGCGCCAGGGCCAGATTAAGAGCCCAGTGGGCTCAATTATAACTGGCCTAATTACAGAATCATATCGACCAAAAACAGTAAAACACTCCCAAGCATCATGTATCTGATGGAGATGGTGCTGGAGAGAAAGAACAGCAGCTGTAAGAAAACACATACCCTAGGCTCTCTCTAATCTCTCTCTAATTTATGTTTTCAGCTTTCAAGTAAATCCATAACCCTAACAGCAACGTCCAATCAAGCAGGAAGTCAATGGGCACGGTAAAAGGGTTTGCCACTGACACAAATCACGTAACCTGCCAAAACGGGCGAACATGCCCAAAATGAGGACATGTCTGCTCAAAGAATTAGAAGGCCAGCCTGACATGAATGCATGTCAGGCTGCCTGCCAATCATGCAGCTGGCCAACTAAGGGCATACTATGCAGACAGCACCCTGATCTTGGCATAAATGCATCTAATGATGCGCTCACTCAACGCTTTCTAAGGACTGTCCCCTAGCACTCGCTGGCCCACTTGTCTCCTTACCTTCTTACTAGCAGGCAGAAGCTCCTGGTTTATGGTCTGGGACAAAGAAAAGCTGTATGTAGTGAGTGTAGAAGAAAGGGAACATGCCACAGTGTTAGAGAGACCAAAGTCAGCATTACCTTAAAGGATCACTATAGGGTCAGGAACACAAACATGAATACATGACCCTATAGTGTTAACACCACCATCTAGCCCCCCTGGACCCCTCATGCCTCCATAAATATAGCAAAATCTATATTCAAGCCTGAAGCTGTAACTCTGCATGCTGTTAGACTCATAAAAACAAGCAGTCTGCTGACATCATTAGAAGTGGTGGCCTGATCCAATCACAGTGCTTCCCCATAGGATTGGCTGAGACTGACAAAGAGGCAGATCAGGGTCAGTGCTTTAAATGTATGGGTTAGCACTTTGAATTGACTCCAGTAGGATACAGGGAGCCAATGTAAGGACTGGCAGAGGGGTGAGGTGTGAGAGGACTGACTAGAGAGGAAAATCAGTCTAGCTGCAGCATTCATTACAGACTGTAGCAGGGCAATACGGCTTTTGGGGAGACCAATCAGGAGAGGGTTACAGAGCATGGACAAGCTTCTTAGTAGCATCTTGCGTAAGAAAAGGGCGGATGCGGGCTATGTTTTTGAGTTGGAACCTACATACATGAAACATACGTGGGAACTATGGATGACTTCTTCTACAAGAGCAGACCCAATGTGAGAGGTTACATGAAACAAACTCTATTAATGAATAATAGACATCAATTACACCAACACCAACACAGATACTTACATAATGTTTGAACATTGTCATTCAAATCAAAGAAGGGTAGGTGGGACAAAGGTGCAAACAAAGTGCAGACAAGCTACTTAAAAAATATCACTCCCCAAATCCCATTAAAACCTAAAATAAAATCTTTATTGCTAAAAAAGACATACAGTTTAGGGAGCCACAATCACCAGTGTGGTGATATATTTACCGTTCAAATAGAAGTACGATACATGTAAAAACAAAATACAAAAATAATGGGTAAAAAAGTAGATCCCCATCTGTTATACAACTCCCACAATGCTTTGCCAGCTGTGGATCTACCATTTGCCTATCCTTGCAGGGTAGCACTGAACGGTGTTTGTATATATGAATGTAAACATGTTTTTGTACGGAGTATGTGTGTGTGTGTGTGTATGAATGTAGTGTTGTGTTTTTATGTACTGTTGCCATTTGAAAACAGTGGTTTATTTGTGTGTAGTGTTTGCTTTGGAATGTAGGAGTGTGTCTGTATGCAGTGTGTTGACGTTTGAATGCAGGGGTGTATTTGTGTGTAGTGTTGGAGTTTAAATGCTGAGTAGTGTTGGAGTTTAAATGCTGAGATGTATGCACATATACATATACACTGACACATACACATACACACACATATACACAGACACACACATGTAGATACAGTGACAGACAGGTAGTTCTGCCAATGCCTCTAGCCCACTGAATCGAGTAACAAGTAACAAACCTAAGCTGCTCACAAGGCCCTACCGTGTTTTAATTTAATTCTGATTCTTAGAGGTTGCAAAAGGATGCTTACAGATGCTTAGTGTGAATGTACATCCAGTAAATGGACATGGGCATTATGTTCACTTCAGACATTGTTTTAAAATTTTAGTGGCATCTTTAGGAAACTGAATTCTTTAAAATGCCATCAGAATCCATACATATATCTATTAGGCAGACCTTTTTTATATATCTGATTTTGTCACACTGCATGTGGCAACACATTTTAACTATCATAATAATATTTCATACCTTTTCTTTATATATATATATATATATATATATATATATATATATATATATAATGGTTTTTTTTTATCCGTGAACAGCAGTTGATACATAAAATTGCAGTGCATAACATCCCTACAGTTACATGTGAGCTGTGCTTCTCATCTTTCAAAGAAACATAAGTGTTTAAAACTGAAAATAATTTGCTAGTGAAGGAGTTAAACAGGATTCAAAAGACCAGATCATTCTACTTTTTATTTTTATCAAAACATGTTTTAACTGTAATTCTTCTCTTTTGCATTTGATTCATTCAAATTGTACAATGTTCTTCACAAATGGTGCTTTTCATATCCTTTTATATAATTTTATGTACATTCCCAATTTAGCATTATTTAATAAAAAGCTTTGAACACACAGCTATTACACATTTTATTTATTTTTCTGATTATGGGATATACTCATGTGCAATTTGTGTAAATCTGTATGATGAATCATTATATTTATAAGTCTGGAATTTTTGCAGATTGCTTTTTTGAGCCCATATATCCTTTTTTTATCAGCTGAGCAACCCACAAAATTTAAAATATCCTCATAAAAGTACACATCTGAACAGCAGACAGCCCAGGGCATTTCAGTTGAAATCTTTGCCGGATGTGGCAGTAATAGTTTTTATATTTTGTTTTGTTAACGCAACATTGCATATATTAAACAGAAAATTAACAATTTAGCTACACCTTTAGAAGTAACCTTAATGGGTCCGTTCTTAAGGTTTTCGAGGCAAACCTTTTAACATGCATATGTGAACAAATTCACCCAAACTTTCTTGTTTTAATAGGGTTATACTATTGAAAACTAGAAGCATAACACCATAGTTTATATAACTAAAACAAGCTTGTTTAATCAATATTTATTCTGTTTGAACTATCTCCATTCTTTGACAAATTAACCAGTAATACCTTTTGTCCTTCCTTCACAAATCTTCACATGCCACACATGATTTGTACTGCAGACAATAACTTTATATTCAAATTGTTAATTCCCAAGATTTTTTCGCTTATTCTGTTTTCCAATCCTCTCTACATGGAAAATCTTTTTTTTTTTGTGAGGGTTACAAAAATAATAATCAAACTGTTTATCCTGAAATAGGGAGCTTCCATTTTGATTTGCTGTCTGTCATTTATGAATGATGCTCTTTTCTGCCATTGAAGATATTTTGTGGAAGAGGATAAATTGAAATAATGTTTAACATTTTTGAAACAATAGAAAATAATGTGAAAAAAGGTTAATGTGAGTTATGGGTAATGTTCAAAGTTTTATTCAACTGTATAACGCCAGAGAAAGAACTCTTCCATGCATGCGTGCATCTATCTGTAATTATTCCATGCATATTGTATGTGTGTATATGTGTGTGTCAGTGTGTATCTGTGAGTATGTGTCAGTGTGTATCTGTGAGTATGTGTGTATCTGTGTGTGTCAGTGTGTATTTGTGAGTATGTGTGTGTCAGTGTGTATCTGTGAAAATGTGTGTATGTATGTGTCAGTGTGTATATGTGAGTATGTGTGTACCTGTGTGTGTCAGTGTGTATCTATGAATATGTGTGTATCTGTGAGTATGTGTGTATGCGTATGTCAGTGTGTATCTGTGAGTATGTGTGTATGTGCGTGTCAGTGTTTATCTGTATGTGTGTATGTATGTGTATCTGTGAGAATGTGTGTGTCAGTGTGTATCTGTGAGTATGTATGTGCCAGTGTGTATATGTGAGTATGTATATGTGTGTATCAATGTGTATCTGTGTGTGTGTCAGTGTGTATCTGTGAGTATGTGTGTATGTGTGTGTCAGTGTGTATCTGTGAGTATGTATGTGTATATGTCAGTGTGTATCTGTGAGTATGTATGTGTATATCTGTGAGTATGTGTGTGTCAGTGTGTATCTGTGAGTATGTGTCAGTGTGTATCTGTGAGTGTGTGTGTATTTGTGTGTGTCAGTGTGTATCTGTGAGTATGTGTCAGTGTGTATCTGTGAGTATGTGTGTATTTGTGTGTGCCAGTGTGTATCTGTGAGTATGTGTGTGTCAGTGTGTATCTGAGAGTATGTGTCAGTGTGTATCTGAGAGTATGTGTGTGCAAGTGTGTGTGTCAGTGTGTATCTGTGAGTATGTGTGTGTCAATGTGTGTGTCAATGTGTGTCTGTGAGAATGTGTGTATGTGTGTGTCACTGTGTATATGTGAGTATGTGTGTATCTGTGTGTGTCAGTGTATATCTATGAGTATGTGTGTGTCAGTGTGCTTCTGTGAGTATGTGTGTATATATGTGTGTGTGTCAGTGTGTATCTGTGAGTATGTGTAAATCTGTGAGTATGTGTGTGTCAGTGTGTATCTGTGAGTATGTGTAAATCTGTGTGCATGTGTGTATGTGTGTGTATCTGTGAATATGTGTGTTTCAGTGTGTATCTGTGAGTATGTGTGTGCCAGTGTGTATATGTGAGTATGTATACATATGTGTGTCAGTGTTTATCTGTGTGTCAGTGTGTATATGTGAGTATGTGTCTGTGTGTCAGTGTGTATCTGTGAGTATGTGTGTATCTGTGTGTGTCAGTGTGTATCTGAGAGTATGTGCGCATCTTTTTGTTTCAGTATGTATCTGTGAGTATGTTTTTATCTGTGTGTATCAGTGTGTATCTGTGGGTATGTGTGTGTATCTGTGTGTTTCAGTGTGTATTTGTGAGTATGTGTGTCTCAGAATGTATCTGTGTTTGTCAGTGTGTATCTGTGAGTATGTATGTGTGTGTCAGTGTGTATTTGTGAGTATGTTTGTGTATATGTGAGTATGTGTGTATTTGTCTTTGTCACTGTGTATCTGTATGTTTATGCATCTGTGTGTGTTAGTGTGTGTATCTGTGAGTATTTGTGTGTCAGTGTGTATGTGTGTGTATCTGTGTGTGTCAGTATGTCTCTGTGAGTATGTGTGTATCTGTATGTATCTGTATGTATATGTGTCAGTGTGTATCTGAGTATCTGTGTGTGTCAGTGTGTGTATCTGTCAGTATGAGTGTGCATCTGTGTGTCAGTGTGTATCTGTGAGTATGTGCCAGTGTGGGTACATGTGTGTATCTGTGTACTATTGTGTTTCCATGTCCCTGTGTGTGGCCACATATGTGTACAGCCTTCTATCTCTAGAGCACCCTATCCCGCCACTGCAGTCCTTTTCACCTCGCTACAGCCCACCACCAGTACCCCTCCCGAGATCTAGTTTTGGATCCTGCCCTGCAACCTAATAGTATAAGGGTTAATGCATAATTACATGGCAATTAATATATACATTATATATAATACAAAGTATATTTTAGTTTTTGACGTTCCGTGAATTTGATAAAAATGCTTAAAATAACAGACCCAAACATGGACTGTTAAACATAAAATATGTGACATAGTGAAAATGTTATTATATCCCATTACATTTTTTAGTTAGTTTCAGGGTTTCCTAGTGCACAGCCTGTCTTCATATTATTGAGTACTCATCTTCTCCTTTAAAAGCAAAATACCAATCTCCTCCTGGAGTGTAGTAATGAAATGTGATTTTTCAAGGCACTTTTTCAAAAGTCACACCAGAATCAATGTTTGATTATAGCACATTTATAACATTGATGTATAGGCAATTGAATATCAATACAAAGCATTCCATCTTTCGTGCATGGTGATGGTTTCCTATTTAATTTAAAACTTGTGATGATTTAATTTAAAGTTATGCTCATATTTTAATATTTTTGTGCAAAATTTAAAAGGCAGCTACATATATTTCCACTCTGGAAGGTTACTTAAAGGAACAGTTCCAACTCCTAAAGTACTTTAACTTCAGAGGTTAATAGAGCATTCCCTCTTTCTTACTTTATAAAATTGCTGATTTAAAGTTCCTAATTTGCACCTTCCTGGCTGTCAATCTAACAGTAAGGGTACTCTCTTGCAGAAAATCTTGCCACTTTTGATGCTACTCAGCCAATACTGTTACTTCATTCCTTGCTAGTAAATAACAGGGAAACCTAATTCATGCAAATATTTAGATGTTTACTATGAGATGCAGGTGTCTTTCCCATTATTGACTAACTTCTTATGTATTGACATAAATGTGCCTGAAAGTAATACAGTTATATGTACTAAAATGTTTTTTATCTGGCTAAAACCAGAAAATCGCACTCCAAAGTATGGAAGGCAGGGCCTTCATTCCCCATGGGCATGCTGGGCAGTTGCCCGGGGGGACCACAAGCCTGGGTGCCCCAGCGTGATGCCCAGCCGACAGGAGATATCCTTTGATCTCCCCTGCCGGCCATTGGAGAGCCGGCACTGCTTTCTTGCAGTGGGCCTTCTCGGGCCGGTGGAGAGATCAAAGATCCTAAAGATCCTGCGTTAGAGGAGAGAGACAGTGGGAGGACCAGGAGGCTGTATGATAGGGAGGAAGGGAAGTACCTGGGAGCATGCTATGTGGAGCATTGCTGTGCGTTGCAGTGCATTGCCATGGCAACGCTCCACACATCGCTCAGCTCGGGAGGAGTGAAGTTAGCCTGTAGCCAGTGTTGCTGCAGGCTATAGATCACCACCACCAGGGACCACCAGGGCAGTGTCCCCCATCCTTCACAAAAGGTAAGAAAAAAGGTTTTCATTAATGTACTGTACATTTATTATAAAAAACAAAAACAAGAAAACATTTGCTCCATGCACCCCTCACACTCTGCAACACACATGCCACTCACACACACACAGCACCCACAGCACCCACAGCACCTACACACACACACACACACAGCACCCTCACACACAGCATCTCTCACACATACAGAACCCCACACACACACAGCACCCCCCCACACACACACAGCACCTCTCTCACACACAGCACTCATCACACACAGCACCTCTCACACACAGCACATCTTCCAAACACAACACCCAGGGCCATCTTAACAACAGTATGGGCCCCTGGGCAAAGCAGTGCACTGGGGCCCTGTCTGCACAGTTACTCACAGAAATAAAAATGTAAATTTTAGATAACATTAAGCTCATATTTATTGGTACCTGAAACAAATGCAATACATTCATACAATACAAACACACAGACTGCTGAATACACACACAGAATGCTGAATACACACATGCTTCTGTGTACACACACAGGCTGCTGAATACATACACACAGACTGCTGAATACACACCCACAGTCTGCTGAATACATACACACATAATACTGAATACATACATACAGACTACTGAATGCAAACACAGACTGCTGAGTACACACACAGACTGCTAAACACGTACACAGAGTGTTTAATAAACACACACAGACTGCTAAATACATACACACAGAGTGCAGAAAACATGCATGCAGACTGCTGAATACATGTACACAGACTGCTGAACATACACACAGACAGACAGCAGTGAGGGGTGCAGTGTGTGTGTGTCAGGGGGTGCTGTGTGTATTTGAGGGGTGCTGTGTGTGTGAGAGGTGCAGTGTGTGCATGAGGGGTGCTGCTGCTCTGTGTGTGGGGTCCTGTGAGTATGAAGGGTGGTGTGTGAGTGAGGGGTGTGTGTGTGAGGGATGCTGTGTATGTGAAGGGTCCTGTGTATGTGTGTGAAGGTTGCTGTGTGTGTGAGAGAGGTGCTGTGTGTGTGAGAGGGGTTCTGTGTGTGTGAGAGAGATGCTGTTTGTAAGAGAGGTGCTGTGTGTGATGGGTGCTGTGTGTGTGACGGATGCTGTGTATGTGAAGGGTCCTGTGTGTGCATGCAAAACAATTGTGTGTATGAGAGGGGTGCTGTGTGTGTGAGAGGGGTTCTGTGTGTGTGAGAGAGATTATGTGTGTGTGAGAGGGGTGCTGTGTGTGTGAGAGAGATGCTGTGTGTGATGGGTGCTGTGTGTGTGAGAGGGGTGCTGTGTGTGATGGGTGCTGTGTGTGAGAGAGGGGTGCTGTGTGTGATGAGTGCTCTGTGTGTGAGAGGGGTGCTGTGTGTGAAGGCTGCTGTGTGTGTGAGAGGGGTGCAGTGTGTGTGAGAGGGGTGCTGTGTGTGTGTGAGAGAGGTGTTGAGTGTGAGATGGGTGCTGTGTGCGTGACAGAGGTGCTGTGTGTGTGAGAGGGGTGCAGTGTGTTAGAGGGGTGCTGTGTGAGAGGGGTGCTGTGTGTGAGTGTTAGGGGTGCTGTGTGAGGTAATGGGTGCTCTGTGTGTGGGGGGTGCATAGGGAAAAGGTTTTTTTTACTTGTTATTTTTTTTGTATTAAAAAAAAAGCTTCATTGCCCCCAACCTTCTTCTTACCTTTGGTGGGAGGGGGGGACACTGGTGGTCCGGTAGTGAGTAATGATATAAAGCCTGCAGGCTATCTTCACTCCTCCCGCAGGCAGAACACGCATCACCCCTCACACACAGCACTTCTCACACACACACAGCACCCCTCAAACACACACACACACCATCTCTCACACACACATCACCTCTAACACACAGCATCTCTAACACACGACACATCTCACACACAGCACCCCTACAGACATACACAGCACCCCTACACACAAATACATACACTGCACCCCTCACTGTAATCTGTGTATATTCAGCAGGCTGTGTGAATTCATCAGCCTGTGTGTATTCAGCAGTCTGTGTGTGTGTATTCAGCAGTGTGTGTGTGTGTATTCAGCAGTCTGTGTGTGTGTGTTTATGCGTATGTATTCAGCAGACTGTGTATGTATTTAGCAGTCTTTCTTTATGTACTCAGCAGTCTGTGTCTGTAATCAGCAGTCTGTGTGTGAATGTGTTCAGCAGTCTGTGTGCATGTATTCAGCAGTCTTATGTGTAAATGTGTTCAGCAGTCTGTCTGTATGTATGTATTGCATTTGTTGGAGGTACCAATAAATATAAGCTTAATTTTAGTGATAATAAAAAATTGTATTCCTGTTAGTTGTTGTGTAGGCAGGGCCCCAGTGCACTGCTTTGCCCGGGGCCCATAATGCTGTTAAGATCTCACTAGTGGGAGGCAGGTTTTTAGAGTTTTAACGCCCCATGGAGAGGGTTTGAATGCACTTAGGTAGACCTTATCTTTCTTTGTAGATGCTGGTCTCGAGGTAAGAATGAATGCAAGTTTGAGAAAGGAGGAGTTAATTTTCCTAACATTTCTGACAACTGTTGCCTCGTGCCATTCTATTTAGTTTTTGTCATTTCATATATTTTCCAATATATTTTTTATTGTTTTGCACACTTCACAAACAGATTCTTACTCAAAAATATTTTAGGAAAGGAAGATTTTGAAACAGGCTTTTCAAGCAACTAATGAATGCATTACATTTAATCCAGAGACAGCTTCAGTCACTCCTACGACTTTACATATATTTAAAAACTGTAATTTTTTCTTCTGTAACTCATGTAATTCTATATTTTGTTTGTGGCAAGTACTGCCTTTGCTTCCTCACTAGATGCTTGTTTACAACAAGCCAAGCAAGAAGTGAGTTCCAGAAGGCTCTGTGTTTCAATCAGTTAAATGATAATTAAACAGGTTAAACTAACTACCTTAATTATATCAGAAATCAGGAGATACATGAATGTGACCATGCGTGTTTCTGTTCAGGATCCTCTTCTGGATGTTAGCAGATCAATTAGGGTCTCAGTCACCTTAACAGATCCACCAACTTGAAGGACAATATCTACCAGAGTTCATAGGACAATATAATGCAAGACAATGGGTCCTTGAAAGCCAGTATTGAAAAGTATTACTATATACACTTTAAAGGAACAATGTAGTGTCAGGAATACAAGCATGTATTCTACATGTAACCTCCCATACGCGTAAAAAAGTTGATATAACTTACCGGTTCACCCACACTGCGCTGGTCTCTCCAAGGCTGGCTCTGCCTCCATGGCTGAAATAATCAGTTTTGATGATCTCAGCCAATCCAGTGCTTTCCCATATGGGATGCTATTCCAGATGGGGGGCAAACCGTGCAGTGTAGAAAAGCTGAACGCCTGTGCTGCACACTGTGAAGCACTGGCCTAGAAAGCACCACTAGTGGCCGACTGAGCGACTGCCACTCTAGGTGTTACTAGGCACCAATGTAAACACTGCATTCTACATTGAAAAGCTAAATGGGACAGGCTATAGACATCAGAATCACTACATCAAGCTGTAGTGGTTCTGGTGACTATAGTGTACCTTTAATTAAATAAAGAATGCTGCTCATGGAAGTTATTTCCTCAAAAAAATGTCGGCAGGATCAGCATAATTCTCTTTTTATTTTTAATGTAACAAGAATCCCTTTCTTAGACTGTCAAGCCAAGGAACATTTAAAAAATGAAAACAGGAAATTGAAAATAGTATTACCAAGGATAACTATTTTCTCGTGAAACAAATGAAGAAGAAAATGTCACGGAGCTATGCCCATCTGTATCTAAAAAAAAATGTAATAAGCAATTTTTTACATTATAGACATAAAGCTATCTTTGCATCGCAGATGGCAGGTTCTGGATACCACTGGGTTTGGGCACTAGAATATGGTATAACATTTTAAGATGAACGTAAAATAAGAGCAGTTTGATTTGCTATATATTAAAGAGATAGTATAGATATTACATGGTATCCCATGCCTTTTCTATTATTCTGATATTGTCTGATATTTTCTATTAATAGAACCAATGTCACAGGCAAGTCATTCTTCCTGCATTTGGATATTTAGTGGTACGACAGTGAAAAACAATGAAAGGGATGGGGAAATTATATTGTTATCCCTTGCTAAAATACAACACCAAAAACTATAATAATGTTTGCAGATAGGCACAGTAGCATTTCTGTAAAATAAACTGTACAGAAAACAAGCTTGGACCCAATAGCAGCAAGGCAGAACACTATTACAAAGATTACCTCTAAGGCGAACCTGGAGTTAAGGACAGGGTCCTGGGAGATCCGTGGCGGCATGGTTGCTTTAGTAACAAAATAAAACTAAACAAAGAGTGAGGTGCCCAAGAGAATCAGGCAAAAGTTCTGTCAGACAGCCTAAAGTCAGGGCAGGCAGCAACACTAGGTAACCTTAGCCAAGACTTCAGAATATCCAAGCACTGCACTGGGCACACTCAGAGATATTATTGGGGGTTCTTGTTTAAAAGGACAGTCTGTTTTTGGAGGCAGAGTGTAACCTGGCATCTTAAATCATGTCAGGTACTATAGCTCTGTCTAGCACATAGTATCAGCAGAGACTAAGGACATAACTCCAACTATGGAAGTATGGACAGCTACAGCACGGCTCGGTGGAGCCAATGGTGAAGTCAGTGGCGAGGAGCAAGTAAGGAGCTTCCTGTACTGCAGATGTTATGGACTACATCTCCTATAATGCTCTTGCAAATAATACTGGCAAAGCATCAAATGAGATGTAGTCTAGAACATCTGGAGTGCCAAATGATGCCTACCACTGCCCTAGCCCCTTGTGACACCTTGCAATATTTCAAGACCGCTAAAACATCTTCTTCAGGATATTTATAAATGTAAGGTTGTCTGAATGATTGAATTGTTTGCTGAATATGTCTGGAAAACAAATACTGAATATTTACATAAGTCGACCCGGTTAGGTAATACATTCATATTTTATCTACTTACTATATATGGGAAAACAAACTCACCCTTTTCAACACTTTGTATGTTTTATATACCTATGGTATAAAATATATTAAGAACACTAATGACCTATCTCTGAGCTATTCTTATTTATTTACCACACTAGCAAAACTGTTGTAATAATAAAATGATTCAAAGACAGACAATTTGATTATCCTAATTTTATAAAAACATTACTTGTAGTGATGTCCCGAACTGTTCGCCGAACGGTTCGTGAACGGTTCGCCACGAACAGTTCGCCACGGACTCATCATTGAGTAAACTTTGACCCTGTACCTCACAGTCAGCAGACACATTCCAGCCAATCAGCAGCAGACCCTCCCTCCGAGACCCTCCCACCTCCTGGACAGCATCCATTGTGAAGCTGCATTCTTAGTGAGCTGTCCAGGAGGTGGGAGGGTCTGGGAGGGAGGGTCTGCTGCTGATTGGCTGGAATGTATCTGCTGACTGTGAGGTACAGGGTCAAAGTTTACTCAATGATGAGTCCGTGGCGAACCGTTCGTGTCGAACCGTTCGCGAAACGTTCAGTGAACAGTTCGGGACATCACTAATTACTTGATTCTCTTGATCATTAAGTGAATCAGAATCTCAACTATTTTTTTTTTCTTTGCTTATTATAAACCTGGAATGGTTTTAATAATGGAAAGCACTGCATTAAAAAAACTAATTGCAAAATTTAGTTTAAAATTGCAACGCTGTGACTACAGCTGAATTGGAGAATTTATTTCATTACGTCCACTGTTGCCAAACTATTTTAGCGCTTCAAGTTTTATTTCACTTTAATTCACTGTTCCTGAAAACAAGAGATATATGAAACACTACTTGTCTTATAATGTCCTTCCTCTTAACCCATCACACTTCATCCTCAAGATGGTGTTTATTTAGCAATATAGCTAATGCAATCTTTTTTTTTTTAATAAAATAAAAACATTAGTATCAAAATTTGACCTATTTGACCTATTTTAAATTTGGATTTTCTAATTTGCTACAACATACATTTTATTTTTCATAGCCATAGCGGTGGATCTGCTGAAAATACAACATAGTTACTGTGCTTATCATAACAAATGCTGATAACTAGACATCAATGTTGTTATCAATTAAATGTTGGAAAACCTAAAGGCGTAGTGATGTGTAGTGGGTAAATATTTAGTCCCTTAAGCCTATACACATCAGCAGTGTCACAAAAATATGCATTGACAGATCATTAAAACTGCTGCATTTTATTATTATTATTATTATGCTCAAAAATGCAATTTTCTATTTCATATATCAGATATATAAATGTAGATGTTTATAGAGAAATAGAAACATATTTGCTAATACTTATAACGGGATTTGTGATTAAGGTTATTTCTTTAAATGTATGCAGTTGAAGAAAAAAACTTCTATTTCTGCAAAGGAATCAGAAATTACATTTACACTAGACTTATGCAGGGACAGAAAATTAGCATCATCTGAGTAGTTTTTTTACGAAATTAAAAAATGTTCAGGGCGAGCTGAAGTTCGCTCATGCTCTGGTTCTGTGCGTCCACATTTTGTTTGCTTAATTGTATTTCAAACGAAAATTCAGGTGAACCAATTTAGCTTTAAACCATTCATTCATTGCCTATCCCTGTTAGTCAAAAAAAGAAATTAAACAAAAGCTTGTGTTTTATACCTCCCCCAAGTGCGTGTGTGTCTGCTAAACAGTGAGCAACCAATAGCTGCTCACTGTAATAAACTAGTCACCTATATCACCCATGTGGGTACTGGTTGGGGGATGGACAGATCATGGTAAAGTGGGGAGGCAGGGTCTGACTGTCATGCTATGGTTTGAGAGAGCTTCTTGCAGATATTGGAATTTTGGCTCCTAAATAATTTATTTTGAATACCAAAGTAACTTAAATAGATACCTACCTGCTTCTACTCTCAATGGGGCTTTTTTATGTGGTCCTTAACTATAACCTTGCTGGAAGCATGCAGTGCAGAAAAGAATTTATGCAATATTTCTATATCTCCCCTTCTTTTCCTATGGAAATCGATGATCTCAGCCATGGAGGTGGGGCCAGCCATGGCGAGACCAGAGCAGTGATAGAGAAAAGGTACGTTAAATACCTTTTAACTCAATTCTGCGGGGGTGGACAGCAAACACCTAAATATGTAGTCCAGCACTATAGTGTAAGAAATATATGTTTGTGTTTCTAATACTAGAGCATTCTTTTAACTCACGTTATAGGCGATTCTTAATGTTTCTTTAGTTTAGCTTAGTTGTGTAAATTCTAGAAAAGTGACAAAAAATATATTTATGATCTCTTTTTTAAGCGTGTGTGTTACTAGATACATTAAATTACAGTCAAATCAAAGAAAAAGGCTCTAAGTTGAGTAAAAATTTGACAGACAAATCTTCATCTACATGTTTTGTGTTTAGTAAATAAAATCACTTAATGTTTCATATTAAGCTTTGTTCATTTACTTTGAAAAAGTCAAACCATGCTTTCGCAATCTAATATGTAGCAATGATGTTACATTAGCGGCTTTTTAAAGTAATGTACCATTCAATATCTAGATCTTGGAGTCGATGCCTCTTCCTTAAACTTTCATTTGTTCTGAGATTTAAAATACTGACTTCCAATAGCGCTGATAATATTGAAGTGGCTGCAAATGTCAGCATACCATTAAAACTAAAATGCAATCAATGTGCAAACTAATCTGGGTAAGAACACACTTTAACAGTAGTGATTGTGAAATTAACCTTTTCATTTCCACAATGTACACATGTTTTGCATTCACTTGTTTGTATTTCAACAGGCTAATTCAATCTATTGTATATTTTCTATTGAATATGGTTCTGCTTTTATTATTTTGATTTTTGTACATGTTTTAATTTTCTTCTGTGGTGCAAAACTATACTCAATAGCTACTGGTTCTATTAATATGTTATAACAAAATTAAATTTGCTAGCAAATGCATAGGGGTTACAAAACTATTACAGATTTATTAAAAGGTGCTGGAGTTTCTTAGGTGTAAAATAACCATTACATAAAGTATCTATTAGCTAAGCTTGTTAAACCAGTTAACCTACTTTAGCCTAATAGTGCATGTACACCATGGCTGTTTTTACATTTCTGCGGTGTATGTCTTTAGCTGTAATTTCCCTCTTACTCATTTACTGTACCCACACATATTATATACAGTTTATCTCACCATTAAATGATCTTTCTAAAGATACCATTATTTTCATCATATATATCATATAATTTACTATAAAAAAATATAAAATATGATTAAAAAAATGTAAAAAAACACACTTTTTCTCATTTTGAACCCCAAAATCTGTTACACATCTACAACCGCCAAGAAACACCCATGCTAAATAGTTTCTGAATTTTGTCCTGAGTTTACAAATATACAATGTTAACATGTTCTTAGCTTTTTTGGGAAAGTTATAGGGCTATAAGTACAAGTAGGACATTGCTGTTTCAAAATATATATATTTAAAATGTATCAATAGTGACATTGTAACACAGTTCTCTGTCATAAATCTCTGAATCACACCTCACAACCAAGGGTATTTAATATGGGTGCCAGTCTTTTTTAGTAGCCATTTAGTCACAACCACTGGCCAAAGTTAGCATTTATATTTGTTTGTTAAAAATTTAAACAACGATTCTGAACGCTAAATTTGGCTAGTGTTTGTGACTAAGTGACTACTAAAAAAGACTGAACATACCCCATTTGCAATACCTTGGGTTGTCTTCTTTTGCAAATAGTATGCCATCATGGGGATAATTCTCATTCCTGGACTACTATACGCTCTCAAAGGCAAAATCAAGCCTCATATTTTACCCTGTAACTTTCAAAAACACTATAAAACATGTAGATGGGGGGGTACAGTTATACTCAGGAGACTTTGCTGAATACAAATATTAGTGTTTCAAAACAGTAAATCATATCACAACAATTATATCATCAGTGAAAGTTCCATTTGTGTGTGAAAATGCAAAAAAGGCCACTTTCACTGACAATATCATCGCTGTGATATGTTTTAATGTTTTGAAACATGAATATTTGTGTTCAGCAAAGTCTACCGAGTAAAACAGTACTGCCCATGTACAGGTTTTAGGGTGTTTTAGGGTGTTTTGGAAAGTTACAGGGTTAAATATAGTGCTAGCAATTAAATTCTCTGGACTTTCGGCCTGGGTTGTCAGACAGGTTCCCCAAATTGTAATCAATAAAATTACTTAATTATGTAAAATTATTACACAAATATGCACGTAGAATTGAAATATATATACATATTTATATATTTTAAGTCTACCTGTATATTCATGAAATTATTTATGTAATTATGTATATAGACATATGTATATTTCGTATTATTTTTATTTATTTATATATACATATATATATATATATAATTTCATTCTAAGTGTATTTTAAATAAATATATATATATATATTAATATCAAAATACAGTTAGAATAAAATTACACATATATATATATATATATAATTTAAAAAGCTGTTTTATTATTTTAACATTTTTTATTTATTTTTAATAATTTTTTTCTAATAATATTTATATACAATATATAGTTACTATATATATTATATATATACGTGTGTACTTTTACTCTAAGTGTGTTTTTATTTTAATATATGTATTATATATAAGATATATATACATATTATGTATAGATATAATAAATGTGTGTATATATATATATATATATATATATATATATATATATATATATCATATATAAAATTCCTTGTTGGAAGTGCACTCATAGGACTCAATACTGTTGCCAAAAATGTGCCATTTGTTTAAGCTTCAAAAGTTGATTACATAGTGTCGACGTTTCAGTCCACTAGGGACTTTTTTCTATATTTATTTAAATTTTGTTATTTATTAACTTTATTTTTTATTTTTAGACTTCTTAAAAAAATATTCACCAGCAGGGGGACTGCCGGTCAGTTCAGGCAGTCCCCCTGCAGGCAACACTATGGATTGACTCCTTGTGGCACTCAGCAAACAGGCAGAGCATCGGAAACCTGTCTGATGGCTTCCTATGCTCTGCCTCACTGCCAGGCGCCACGTGGAGCAACCCGGAATTGATCACTCCCCCGACGGCCCGACAGTTGGGGGGTATTGCAGGATGCCTCGTCATCGAGGCATCCCTGCAAAACCCTTAGAACAGCTGAAAGCGATCATGATCTCTTCTAGCGCTCAAATGTGCAGGGTACGTCAGCGGTCGTTAACGACCCTTTTTTGTCTGACGTACCCTGTACGTCCGCAATCACTAAGGGGTTAAGAAAGTTATGTGGGGTTCTCAGATCAAAAGATAAATCAGGTGTGATCTGGTGAATGACCCTCTTCTTCCTCCAGCCTCTGTGCAGGAGTGTGAAGGGAGATAAAGACAACTTCCTGTATTACATCCAGCCTATGGAATGGAAGGTAATAATAATGCTATTCTAACAGATCCACAAAAAGGCAAGCTCAATGAGACATTGACTAGCGGATGCCCAATCCACTGGTCCAAATATCCATGGGATCAAAGGATGGTAGATCCATTTGGCCCTATGAAAACAAAACAATCCATTACAGTAAAGAATGGCAAGCAGGGGGGAGGAGGAGTGGTAGAGCAGAGTAACCATTTGTTGTATACAATTTAAATATTTGACAACCAAATTATTAATAACTACATGTAACTGCAGGTACATAATATTACACTAGTAGACTATAGGTAAAATGGTAGCATTGTTATAGTAAATTAAAAATGTAGTAACAAAGGTGAAAGAAATCCGGTGTGGTATCTTCTGAATCTTAGCCAGTACCTTAATGCTGCAGTGTTCAAATGAAGTGACTTTGTTGCAGGAATGGATGTTAAATACTTGCATTACACCATAAATTGTAAAAAGTAAATATTGCAATGTAACTTATATTTATCAGATCTGCTTCTTGATCCCCGTCCGATACAGATATACTGCAAACACTATATCATATATAAAAATAATCTCTGAGTTTAAATGCTTCCATATTTTTGTATCTGTGCTGAAGTAAACACTATAAACATCAATAACATTAACAGTATTTGCAATTTTCTAAAATATATTTATATATATATATATATTATGGTCATGAATTATAATGCAGATTCTATTAAGTGGGTGATGATGTCACAAAGGATAATCCTGTGATTTTCACGATCATGGTTTTTTAACGTGTTATGTCTTTATCAGATATAGATAACATTTGCTTACAAGGCACAAACATAGTCACTTGAACAATAAAATGTGACATATGAAGTCAGTAATACAAAGTTTTGACAGATATGTAATTTGCCTTTCACAAAGGCAATATATTCATGGAGTATTCCAATGGCATGAAGAAAGCAATTTGCTACGTATGCAATAATCGTCTTTATGTTCCGCATATTGGATGTAAAAGCTTTTTACAGACGTGCTATTTATATAAAGAAATCTGTCAGAAGATGTTTGAATAATACAGTATATCCTGAAACAAATTGGGGAGAGTATTCAAATCACTGTCACTATTTCACTTCCTATAGAGTGCCTTCCTGCACTCCTCTCATGTCTGTTAGGGCTTGTGCCCATATTCCATCAGTGGCCCAATTATCTGTTTTGCAGTTTGTCATTTCTTTTTGTCTCTGTATGAACAAGGGATGGAGCTTACAAGCACATGCTCAACACACAATGGACAATATGTTATAATGTATGACTCCATTACTTGAGTGAGTACTACATACACAATATAAATGAAAATAATGCCTATGTCTAATGCCACCAAGACTTGTTTGTGGGTCATATTTGCAATCCTATGAGTACTAATTCAAAAAGAAGCAAGTCAGTGTCAAATTACTCACCATTGAAACATATGGAACAGGCCACATAGTTCAGAAGAGCAATATAATGCAATGGTTAATACTTCTCAGATTCAGTTAATGTTAAAATAATAATAATGCTAAAAATGTGTTCAGAAATGTCTAATCCATGTTTTTGTTAATGCAGATTATTGGGACAATTCCACTCATGCCAAATCCTGTGTCATCGAATCAAACTGGAGGAGGAGCTCAGGGACTTCAGGTTCAGCCAATAACTCCACAACTACTAACCAATGCCCAGGGTCAGATTATTGCCACCGTGATAGGCAATCAGATTCTCCCGGTGATCAACACCCAGGGAATAACACTTTCACCCCTTAAACCTGGACAACAGGTAATTATCTGCATTTACTGTGTTCCAATGTTGAAAGTTATCTTACTTATAGAGATCACACTCACCTAGATATAATTGTTATACATAAACCTGTGCTGTGTTTAATATGAAAGATATACATTACGGAAGAGTAACTAGAAGCTAGTGGTCAAAAGATCAAAGGAGTATAGCTGGTCGTCTACAAAACATATGATACAAACACATCATGGATGAAGAATGGGGAAAATGCTTTCATTCAAGATAAATATATAAGAAGGAATGCTGTTCGTAATCTAGCCTATTGGGCCATACCTTTTTAACAGGTAGTGCATTGCAAGTGTTCTGTTGTGTTAGAATGTTAAGTCATACCATCTAAATTCCTAAGATTATAAGAACCTAAATGCCTCATTACAATGACAATAATTGCTATGAATGAAATTGGTGATGTTCTTCCAGTATATATATATATGAACTTAGTGCACTATATACACAGATATACATCTTTCTTCTACATGTACATATATAAAAATAAGCACCAGAAAAATGTGTGCTGGCTTTGGTGTAGATGGCTAATCAGACTTGGTCTGAGAATACTAGGTGTCAAATGTGTCAATTGACATATCTGCCTTCATCACTGTATCATACATTGATGAATGGGACCCAAGCTTATCTAGCAGTCACAAAAATCATTCACTAGTACCTGTACATCAACACCAGTTGCACAGTTATATTGCTTAATTTGCCATCAAACCACAGGTCTTGCCCACTTATCACAGAACTGGCCATTAGTGGTGACGCCAAGCTATTGCCAGACTCTTAACTTATAAGGGTGTCCAGCAAAATACCCCGTTTAGATTGCCCAAGCACCATGCCACAATCAGGTGCTTTTCCCCATTAATTCCTAGTCAGCAAAGAACTTAGACAAAATTGGTATAAGCACTGAGAGTGCTAGGCTACTTAACTGACAGCTCTGGTGGGATGTCTTGTAACTTGAATCATATTTATAAATTGTTACACTTATAAACCACTCTTACTTAGGAAAGTGAATTTAGGGTTGTCTTCTACTTTACATTCTTGCGCTTATAGTGAGCAAGCAGCATTACATTGGAACAAATTATAAAAATTACAAGTTCTGTAGTCTGCTTATGATTACCAAAGATCTCTTGGTTGATGGCAACAGTTTAAGCTAATTCTTTCTAATGCACTAAAATATGTTGCATTCCACTGTATATATAAAGAACCTATGATTGGATATAATAAAAAAGAAAAGGAAAATATATTCACATTTCAAGTTCATCTAGCATAATTTCAGAATTTTCAATAAGCCCTAACCAAACCAGAAAGTGGCTACATGATTTCTGGTGGCTGCCCTGGCCATACCATTTCATATCCCCAAACATTTTAAGGTATGGAATTGGGATGGAGGTGGGAAGGTTCTAGGGGCCATCACCAGTGGTGCAACTTTCGTTGCTGGTGTTTCCCAAAATTGGCAGTCTTGTCCTGGAAAGGGGCAGTTCCTACATCTGAAATAGTGTGTCAGCATGGTGTCAGGCATGCTTGACTGCCTGACAGCCTCCCTGGCCACCCCACAATACCGAACGCCATGTAGAGAGTCCTAGTGCATGCTGCACAGCCTGAGTAAGTCTGCTCTCACGCTGTGCTGCCTAGGGACAATTCCTGGATTTGGGACAACATGGAAAAAAATTGCATCTGAGGATCAGAAGCCTAAATTATGAACTCGGCTGCCAAAAGCAAGACATTTGGGAGGTTTGCCACATAAGTGTCTTGACTCCTGCTGGAAAGTCCCAGTTGTGAACTTGTGTCCTACAGTCCACCTTCCCCCTCCAGCTTCCCTTACCTTCCTAATGTCAGTAAAATTAATGGAAAAATAATAGGAAACACTGATGCATATTACTCAGATCCCGCTATCATGTGCATACCCAGCCAGATTAAAGAACTCTTTGCTTACTGAGCATTGTATGAAATAGAGCAAGTTAATCAACCTGAATGCAGAGCTTTCAAATGTCAAAAGGTTGTTCATGTATGCACGAAGAGAAATAGACAATAAATTCTGTTTGTGCACCTCTGTGATGGAAATGTATGATTTTTGTTTTCCTAAACAACAGAGGTGAACTGCTGTATCATATATGTTACCTTCTGTGATTCCTATGCTTGCAGAAAATTCCTCAAAGCATCATTAAGTAGGTGATGAGATGTGTGACATCCCTTGCAGCATGGACCAATTGGATTTAGTGTATGCTTGCTTTTAAAGAATATTGTAGGTAACAGAGTAGCCCTTAGGCATTCATGGAGATAGCTGTTTACAGGTTATTGGCTTTGCATTTCACAATAAAAGAAATGAATTTTGCTCATGCTGAGTACTGCTGAAAAGGCACTGGCTCTCATTTATCAAAGTCCAAAAGAAGTCACACTGAATAACTTTTGCAACTCTCCACACACGAGCCTGCAGTTCTTTATATTAGATTTAATCCTGGATATTTCTATACAGCAGATACAGAGAGGAAGCATTTGTTGCCTGTGTCACTGTACACTCATTTGCAATGTCATGTGGTTTTTCTCTTAAATTAACAAATACAGTGCTGAATGAGAAGCAGAATCTGCTGCAAATCTGGGTAAAAAATGGGTGAGGAAGGCAATTTAACTCATAAAATTTGGCTTTAATTCAATATATCTACTTATTGCTAGTTTGAAGATAAATATAAAAATGTTTATGTCCAACTACCACCAACTTGTATATGTGAATTGGGTCCAGATAGATCAGAAGTTGATCAAAAAGTAATTTCAATAAAATTACTTAACTTGTCGAAATAAAAAGCTCACTGGCATAAACTAAAGGAACAGTTATAATAATATTAATTATAATAGTAATAAATAAATACATAACTAATGAGTAACAGTTTTCACAAAGCTCCCAACTATTCCAGTGGGACACACCAGATGTTCTGTCCTGCTGAACCAACTTTGTTCTCTGGTCTCCCGCTTTTCTGGATACCAGGGAAGTGTCCCCAAATAGGGTAGCGTGAGTGCATCATTAGATGTGCTCACACCACACACTACACTAGTACTATGCACAGAGCACTGAAGCAGTGCACCCTGCATGGTCTGCTGTCAATTACCTGGCTAGCATTTATGCTAGGCTGACCTGCCAGTAATTTTAGCGGACCTGCCCCCTTTCCCGGGGGGTCTGCAATTTTTGGATGGAGCTACTGACACAATCACATCACAGGCCTGCCCCTTTTACCACCCTCGTGTCGACTTTCTAGGGATGCCAATGTTGGAGAACAAAGTTTCAGGACACATAATGATTGACCCAGGACACATAATGATTGACCCAAGACTGTTTTTTATTCCTCTTCCATCAATCTGTATGTGAGAGATAAAGGGTTAACATTTCTGGGGTTCTCATAATATCAAGAGAGAATTGCAAGTATGGCAACCTTCCCCACTTAATATCCTGCAAGTGAAAGATGGTCAAAAATAGTTCAGTGGTTCCCATGACTACATATTGAACTAGGGAAGGGGCACAGAATGGTCTCTCTAATTAAACACACCAAGAGCAGAGGCGTGAAGGTTAATAGTATGGAGCAGGTGGACATTCAGTTGGAGGAATTACTAAACTATGGTGTATATAGCAGAGGTGCCAAAAGGTAGATTTTATGTCAAGACACGGAGGCTCATATTGCTTAACCCTTTCTTTACTGTCCACCAATAGCAGCAAAGAATACAAACAGTAAGAAAAAATGGTAACCATAGTGATAGACCACTCCCATACCAAGTCCCAGTATAATAGTCAGCACCTCCCCACACAATTCCTCTTTCTTTGCTGCTACTAAGCAGATAAGTACATAACGAATTTCTTCCATGTTATCATTGCCTTAATGTTATGTATACTATTTATTTGCATTATTGATGTTACTCTCATTATTGCTCTGTTGCTACCTGTGCCATTTATTTGCCTTTTTGCTTGTAGTTTTATTATTTATTTATTTTTCATATGTTTTATGTTTCCATGCTTTATCCTCTTGTGGATTTTTATATTGTGTTATCCTTTGAGCCCAGGGTTCCAGACCTCTTTAGGGTATTATTATCAGTATCCCTATCACTTGAGCTTCTCCTGTTGCTCTTATCTTTTCTTTTTTTTTCTCTGTTTGCCTTATCTTTCTCAGGCTGTCTGTGACTCCATTGCTCCTTCTTCCTGTCAGACTGTCTGGGCCCTGGTGAGCTCCCTATCTCTACCCTCTAATAAAGTATAGCTAGTCTGGTGTGATTAACTCCTGCTAGCTTGTTCTCTCCCTGTAATTTTTTTGTTTTAGCTTTCAACTCCCTACAGCATATATTACTATTTTATATTTGGTGTCATTAGGATATCTCACAGCAATTTTATTATGCCCAAGTCCAAAGTGCCTGCCACCCCCCCTTCCCCCTGGGGAAATGGATATACCCCATGCTTTAACCCCTCTGCCAGCTCGGGCACGGCAGTGGAAATGTGCTAGAGCACAAAAAGAGTGACTCTGACTCAGAAATCAGGTCTTGTGAGGAGGCTGATGCTGAGTCCATACGTGACTCCAATTACGACATTGGCGGGCAAGACACTAACCCCTTTGCCCCTGCTCTATCGGGGCTGGTAATGAGTTGCTTGCGCAGCGACTCCGCTGCTACCGTGGGTTCCGCCCTCATGAATCCATCTGGGGAACCTACGTTTGACCCGGATGCTCTTCATCACCCGAGGTCAGCAGAATGGCTTCCAGTGGACCATGTGGCTTAGTACCTAGAGAACTGGGTACGGCGCCCCCTTAGCAAGGCAGCGCGCAACAAACTCAGGGCAGAATGTCCTAGACCCCTGATTCCCAATAAAGTCTGTGAGACCCCTATTGTTGACCCCAAATGTCCCAATTTCTTTCAAAAATGGGATGGAATCCCCGCAAGGGATTGGATTCCGCTTTAAAATCATGCCAGGACAAACACCTTGACATTTTTGGTCCTTCGGCCAAATTGTTTGACCTGGCTGAACTAGCCAGAGCCAAAAACAGGCAGATTGACCCAGAAGAACTCTGTGGCTGGGTGCAGAGGGCGATCTGCATAGCAGGCAGTGTGAACACCTCCCTGTCTGTTCAGCAGCGTAAAGCCAGCAATTCTCTTTAAAATTGAACCCAAATTGGCTAACCTCGCTCTCACTGAGGCGGGCAAAGATGCCCAGGGCCTGTTGTTTGGAGAATCCTTTATAAAGGATCTGGGGCGCTTTGTGTGTGCTTTTACAGCCCTGGACAAGGCTCAATCCTCTATGAAGAGGTTATTTCAGGGACAGGTCTCTACCAGGGCCGGCAGATTCAGGGGCTGTCTGTCCGGTTGGTCTAATTACCATATTCGTGGATCAGAATGAGCCTTCTACAACCAGAGACCATCCTACCAGGCGACGTGACAACAGTCCCCTTTCTTCCCTTCACGTGGGAGGCCATGGTTCTCCAGAGGCTTCAGAGGGAACCTCGGTTCCAGACGCCCTTACAGTAAGCTTACATTTACCTCATGTTTTTTCCAATATCTGTGTAGGGGGCAGACTCCGTCACTTTCTCCAAGCCTGGTTAGACATCACCTCCTGCCTGGGTTCTGACCACAGTGAGGGGTTTCACATAGAGTTGGTCGACACCCCGTGTCATATTCCTCCCCCTCACCCTATTGTACTTTCAGTGACAGACCCTGCCCTAATAGATGAGGAGCTATCGACTCTCCACACGAAGGGGGCGATAGAACGGGCCCCAATGTCCCCCACAGGGGTTCTCAGCAACATCTTCCTTGTAGAAAAGAAAGGTGCGCCCAATTATCAACTTCCGGGCCCTGAACACTCTAGTGTGCTACCGCCACTTCAAGATGGAGGGCATTCATCTCCTGCGGCACTTACTCCTTCGGGGAGACTGGATTTCAAAATTATACCTTAAGGACGCATACTTGACGGTCCCAGTGACCGAGGCTTCCAGGGACTTACTACGCTTCCTCTGGAAAGGCGACACTTGGCGCTTCACATGCCTTCCTTTTGGGCTCTTGTCAGCTCCGTGATGCTTCACCAAATTGATGCGCCCTGCCATGGCTTGGTTGTGCAGTCGAGGAGTAAGACTGATAGTCTATTTGGACGACATCTTCCGCATGGCACAGGACCGCTCGGTCCTCCTGAAAAACCTACAGGGGACGATGGATCTACTATCCTCAATTGGGAAAAATCCTGCCTGACCCCTTCCCGACGCATAGAGTTCCTCGGGTTCCCAGTAAACTCAGAAGTGGAATCTCTCAGCCTCCCTCTGGCCAAAATACGCTCCATCCGCAAAGAACTATGCAGCTGTCGCTGTGTCATCTGGCACGGATCATCGGCCTACTGGCCTCCTCAATCCAGGCGGTGTTTCCTGCCCCTCTCCATTATCATGCCCTCCAGCATCTGAAGATCGCACATCTTCGCAACGGGGCATCATATGAAGACATGGTTTCCCTGGATTCGGAAACCCGAGACGAGCTGACCTGGTGCATCCACAACCTATCCGCTTGGAATGGCAAGGCCATCTGCGGTTCCCAACGGGAATTCACAGTGGATTCAGATGCAAGTCTCCACGGTTGGGGTGCCCACTGCAACGGTGTGACTACCGGGGACACTGGTCGGAGGCCGAATCCTGCCTCCACATCAATGCCCTGGAGCTCCTGGCCTTTGCGATTCGGAGCTTCGTGAACGGGACCGCCAGTGCATGCATCCGACTGCGCATGGACAACATTTCAGCAGTTCGCTATGTCAATCACATGGGCAGCACGCATTTGGCTATTCTGGCCTGCTTGGCGAAGGACTTCTGGGCCTATTGTTTGGCCAGTAATCTGATCATCCAGGCGGAATACCTTCCCGGTCTCCACAACACCCATGCGAATTGGAGCTCACGCTGTCAGACAGCAGTGATTGGAAATTGGATGTAGAAGTGTTCTCCACTATCTCGTCTATCTGGGGACCTTTTGCCATCGACCTCTTCGTCTCCCGGCTCAACGCCCAACTACCCCGGTTCTACAGCTGGCACCCAGACCCAGCCGCGGAGGCAGTGTACGCCTTCCTACAAGACTGGACCGGCACACCCTTTTACGCCTTCCCTCCATTTGCCATGATTCCTCAGGTTCTACTCCAAGTACAACGCCAGATGGCCGACTTGGTCCTACTGCCCCCATTTTGGGGGACCCAGTCGTGGTTCCCACAGCTCCTGGAATTGGCGATAGATGTACCCAGACTTCTGCAATCATGCCAGGATCTTATGCTGGACCCATTGGGCCAACGACACCCCCTCTTACTGTATGGGTCATTGCTACTACTCGCATGGAGGATTTCCGGGGTCCGTGGGATATCCAAGGAGTTTCAGATGCAACTCGACGCCTCCTGGCTGACGCATGGGCCCCCGGCACTAGACGATCATATGGGACCACTTGAAGAGCTTCGACTGGCTGGTGCCTGGCTCGGGACTTGGATTCCGTTTCGGCACCTGTGACAGCGATACTCCAATTCCTCATTTCATTATTCAAGGCTGGTCGGGCGTATCGCCTGTAACCTGTATAGATCAGTCATCTCTTCAGCTCACCAGGGTTTCAACGGCTGTCCTGCGGGCCAACACCCCTTGGTGTGCCGCTTACTTCGGGGTCCACATCTGTCGCGTCCCCCCAGACCTCGATATTATACATGGGACGTTTCCTGCGTCTTGTCACTGTTTACTTTTTGGCCTCCTAATGTGGACCTCACCCTACGACAACTGTCGGCCAAATTGGTTTCCCTGTTCTGCCTCATTTCGTGCAAACGAGTCTCGGATATACGGGCCCTGGACTACGATGCTAGGCCTTCACTCCGGATGGAGTGACATTTAACATCTCCAGACGCACTAAGACGGTTATACGTTCGGTCTTATATCCGAGTTTTCCAACTACCCCGGCGCTATGTCCTGTGACCTGTTTGAGGGAGTATGAACTTCGGACGAGTGCCCATCATTCGGCCGCGTCCCCTCAGCTCTTTCTCTCGATTTGTCAACCCTTCGCCCTGGTGTCCAGCACTACCTTGGCTCGTTGGGTGAAATGGGTAATGTCACTGGCCGGTGTGGATACATCCATCTTTAGCGCTCACTCCTTACGAGGGGCATCAGCCATGTCTATGGTGTCTTCGGGAGCATGCCGGGAAGACCTGGTGAGGATGGCGGACTGGTCCTGCGAATCCACCTTCAGAGAATTTTACTTTTGGCCTTCAACACATGTTTTCTCTTCGGTTATTGATCAGCTTTAAACTTGCAATATGAGCCTCCGTGTCTTGACATAAAATTACATGATTTTGCTATTTCATGACGAAAAGTCATGATTTTATGAAAGACATGGAGGCGAGTATTGTCCCACCCTTTTATTTTTCTATCATTGTGTTTCCCCCTCCTGTTGTGTTATAGCTCAGGTTGGTAAGTATTGCAACATGAGTTCAACATGGTATTGCCTTTTTATGTGCATCCGTACTGTTAATGTTATGTTGGCCTGTTGGTGGTTCTCTTGTCTGACATTCGGGGCACTATATGGTTTCAGTATATCAATATATTATGGTTTGGCATGAGCAATTGGTTTTAGTACTGATTTAACGGTGGGGCTCCTGTTTTTTATGTTTTCACAGGTTGAAAAGATCCTCACTTCTTCCCAAGACTTCACCACGTTGACTGGAGATCTATGGATGGTGCTGTGACGGACTCCCTGTTGTTGACACTTAGTCATTTGTTGCTGGTTTAGTCCCAGTTCACAGATTGTTCCTGATAAGTATCCGGCTGGATTTTGGGATGGTTTGGTCTGCTGAGTTCTGGACTGTTCATCGGTTCCTGTTTGCTGGTTTGGTGTCGCATCTCCAAAGAAAGAGGAATTGTGTGGGTAGGTGCTGACTATTATACTGGGACTTGGTATGGGAGTGGTCTATCACTATGGTTACCATTTTTTCTTACTGTTTGTATTCTTTGCTGCTATTGGTGGACAGTAAATAAAGGGTTAAGCAATACTCGCCTCCGTGCCTTTCATAAAATCATGACTTTTCGTCATGAAATAGCAAAATCATGCAATTTGCTTGCATAGATTACTGTGTCATCTGCATACATGTGTACATTTGAAGATTTGCAGACATTAGGCAGATCATTTATAAATAATGTGAATAGTATGGGGCCAAGAATAGAACCTTAGGAAACACAACATGTGACTGGGAGAGGGAAGGAGTCGCTGTCAGAAATGGACACACATTGTGAGCAATCTGAAACATATGATCGAAACCATATTGTTAGCAGACAATCACCAATACCTTAGTTTTTTAGTTTGTGCAGTAGAATGTCGTGGCCTACTGTGTCAAAGGCCTTTGCAAAATCAAGGAAAATAGCTCCAGTTAGGTCTCCTTGTCCCATGCCAGTTTGGATGTCATTGCAAACTTTTAAGAGGACAGTTGTAGTGGAGTGATTTGGTCGAAAAATTTGATTGATCAAGGGTCAGGTAATTAGATTGTTGGTAATACTCACATAGTTGCGTATGAATGCATTTTTCTAAGATTTTTGACAATACTGTGACAATGATATTGGGCGTTAGTTAGAAACTAAAGTAGTGTCACCACTTTTATGGATAGGCACTACTCTCGCAGTCTTCCAAAGTTTGGGTATGTATCCAGGTCACCAAGGATTCGTTAATGAGGGTTGTGACAGGTTTAGCAATTGCTGGCGCACTGAGCTTCAACAGCATTGCTGGGATTTGATCAGGTCCAGACTTTTTTTTCATTTTTAGATTATTAAGGTGTTTCTTAATGAAAGTAATAGGTACAGGTCTAAAATGTAACTATGCTCTATTGGGTCTTTGCAAATTTAGTGGGGCCTGATCCACATTTGTAGTTTCACGATGAGTGTTATTTATTAGCTTGGCAATCAGGATAGTGGAGCATCCGACCTTGTTAAAGGCATTTGCTAGATCTAAGGGAAGTTGCAGGGTTCGGTTTTCTACTTTGATAGTGTAGGGTTGGGAGTGGGTTGGGGGAGTTTATAATTTATTTATGACTTTCCAAAAGTTTCTAGAGTTTGATAGGTTATTGTTCAGATTTTCACATAAATATTGGATCTTTTTTGTTTGTTATGTGCATATATTTTGTCATTGTCTATATGCACAGTGATCGTTCATAGAGCCAGTACGCTTGTACTTTGGACACAATGAATCCCGAAACTGGTACATTTGGATGAGGTCAGCTGTGATCCAATTTATATGTGCCCCTTTTACTCTCACCTTACGCAGCGGGGGAGGCAAATTCCAAACTTACACACATATGTATATAATAGATATAATAACTATATATATTGTATATATATTATTATTAAAAATAAATAACTTAAAAATAAATTTAAAAAAATATAAAACTAATTAAAACAATAAAAAAAATTATACATATATGTAATTTATTCTAACTTTATTTTGATATTAATATATATATATATATATATATATATATATCAAAATACACTTAGAATGTATATTTATATATATATATATATATCAAAATGCACTTAGAATGAAATTATATATATATATATACATATATATATATATATATATATAAATATATGTATATATAAATATAAAATACAAAATATACATATATCCATATACATAATTACATATCTCATTTTATAAATATACACATAGACTTCAAATAAATAAATATGTATATATTTTTAACATCTACATTCATACTTATATAATATTTTTACATAATTAAGTAATTTTATTGATTGCAATTTGAGGGACCTGCCTGACAACCCAATCAGAAAGTCCAGAGAATTTAATTTGCTAGCACTATATTTAACCCTTTAACTTTCCAAGACATCCTAAAACCTGTACATGAGGGGTACTGTTGTACTTGGTAGAATTCGCTGAACACAAATATTAGTGTATCAAAACAGTAAAACATATCACAGCGATGATATTGTCAGTGGAAGTGACGTTTTTGGCATTTTTCACAGACAAACGGCACATTCATTGTTGTATTACGTTATACTGTTTTGAAACACTAATATTTGTTTTCAGTGGAGTCTTCCTAGTATAACAGTACACACCATGTACAGGTTTTGCAGTGTTTTTAAAAGTTACAGGGTCAAATATGAGGCCGTTTTTCTCACATTGAACTTTGCCTGATTGTTTATGCTGCCTTTGAGACCGTATGGTAGCCCAGGAATGAGAATTACACCCTTGATGGCATACCATTTGCAAAAGAAGACAACCCAAGGTATTGCAAATGGGGAATATTCTGTCTTTTTTAGTAGCCACTTAGTCAAAAACACTGGACAAAGTTAGCATTCATAATTGTTTTTTGCATTTTTAACACACAAACAAATGTAAATGCTAAATTTGGCCAGTGTTTGTGACTAAGTGGCTACTACAAAAGACTGGACATATCCCATATTGAATACTCTTGCTTATCTACCTTTCAGAAATATATGGTTTGATGGGTGTAAATTACATTGGCCGGCTTCAGAAATGTCCCAAATAGGACATGGGTTCATGATGACCAGCTGTGAAAAATCCAAGTTGGAAATCTGCATGCCCTCCAAATAAGGTCTTTTAGCCCCCAGAGAAGCCTACACAACTATACATGGGTGGTATCACTATACTCAGGAGATGTTGCTGAACACATATTGGGGTGTTCTTTGGCAGTAACCCTTAACGTTCTCAGTGCTTGTGTTCTTAAATTGCTATGTGTGTCAAAAAAATCACCAATTAATTTTTTGTTTGTTTAAATTTGGCATTGATTGGTGGTAAAATGGTTGCATGAAAAGAGTCAAAATACCCCAAGTTTAATACCTTAGGTTGTTGTCTTTTAAAAAAACATATACATTTGGAGGGTTATTCAGGGATTCCTGACAGATATCAGTGTTATAATGTAACTTGCGTTAATTTGAAAAAATAGCAAAGTGCTACTTGTACTTATAGCCCTATAGCTTTCCAAAAAAAACTAAGAACATGTTAACATTGGGTATTTCTAAACTCAGGACAAAAATTAGAAACTATTTAGCATGGGAGTTTTTTGGCGGTTGTAGATGCTGTTTTGGATCAAAGAAAACTTTGATTATTTGTCTATCTACACCTTCCAAATTGTTTAATTAATGTGTGCACGCTTTCCCTAGAAGTAATTCACACCGGAGACAAAGTTTCTGATCAGTGAAAAACCCAGGAATGCTTTATTCCCCGGAGTGGGGGCTCCTTCTTAAAGCAAAAATACGTCACAGTTTAAACATACAGTATACATTCACCAATTGGTTAACAGAGAAAGGGGGCTCTTGTTTAAACCCCCCTACAGAATGGCGCCTTTTAAGGTGCCATTCATGCCATTCATGTAGTGTCATCATTACACACTTTTGGATACACGATGGGAGGGGGAGTGAGTGGTATCTATCAGTTCTAAACCAATGATCCTCCATTTAGCTATATATGGCATATAGCTGTTAACTGGCACAAAGGTAGTGGGGGAGGGGAGGCTAGCAGGATGTGAGGAATTTACATAGTAAACAGCAGCTGACCACATTGTAGGGGGGGAAGGGAATATTTACTCTAGAAGCCAGTTTTAACATAGTGAACAGAGAATAAATAGACATTAGTAAATAGCCATTTTATTTTAATTCATCTGTCCATAACAGTCCCCCCTTAAAATGGCAATTTTTACTAAAACTACTATCTCTCATTCTAATACTGTCCCTATAGAAAAATAACAAAAGGCTATCTTGCACATCTGTCTGAACAGGCCTCGAACACTTCACTGCGCGGGTACCCCATAGCAGCTTGTCCACTACTTCTCCCGCGGCAGACTTCTGCCCGTAGAGACAGACGCTATCCCTAAATGTCCTTAAGAGGAAGTAGCTGTTGATTTAGTGCGGTGGGACTGTAAGGGTGTATGTGGTGTATCAAGGTCGATGTCGTCAATCTCTTGGTGAAGGAAGGTCGGGGTGGTCTGGTCGATTGTCTGATCAACTGTCTTTTGTAGGCATTTCTTAAGACAGGGTAACACACAACAAACAAGAAGAGCGAGGATGATTATCGTTATTAAAATGGCAACACCTATTTGGGCCAAAGCACCTTGCCATCCAGACATCCATCCAAACCATCTTTCCCATGGATCTGTGGCCCCAGAATTTCGTTTCAGTTCATTGGACAAACTCTTTAACTTTTCTATTGCCAACGCTACCTTACCATTAGGGCCTGTATTATCTGGAATATAGGTACAGCATGTCATGGTGTCTGGGAGTATTTTACATACTCCCCCTTTCTCCGCCAGGATCATGTCTAAGGCCATTCTATTCTGGAAGGTCATCTGGGAAGTAGCTTGTAATTGTTCCGCCAAACCTTGGAGGGCATCTCTTGTATAATTTACAAAACGTTGTTGGTTATAATAGATGTAATTGATCCAATTTAAATTTTTATTGGCCGTGATGATTGGGAAAATAGATTCGAACCCTGCGGACACTTCATCTCTTGCTTTAAACTCATTCGGCACCTCCCTTGGCACTCCTATGGCATCTATGTAAATATGAGGATCAAAACTGCCTTTTACAGGAGTATCTCTCTTTATTCTAGAGTATTGGTGTGATGTACCTGGGTTATCTTGGTGTCCATCAGAGATTATGTGTATAGGCATAATTACCTTAGCTAGGGCACATTCTCCCCACCATACGCCTTCCAATCTGGTTCTAATCTGCATATCCCCACAAATCCAATATATGTCTCCAAGGGATCTTATTTGTTGTTGGATTAGGGCGGGTGGAATTAGGCTATATGTGGCACAGTACTTGCCAGTGAAATTACCAAAGAATTGGCCTACCCCATCATATATACCATAACAAGTGTAGTTACCTGGGTATATGGTGATACCTTTATCTGGCTTAACATCTTTAAGGATAATTGGGTATTCCTTTACCCATGATTCACATTCCGTCCGGTCAGTTTTAAGTATAGTATAGAGACTTAGGAAACACATCTCTATCTCCGGAGGTATGTTCAAAGGGACAGTACCTAAGTGAGGCCTCGCTCCTCCACAGACATAGCAGTTAGATCTGTTGTGTTTGTTAGCGTTATATTTCATCCACTCAAGCCATAAGTTAGTGTCAGAGAAACCCGTCTCTACAGCCATAGTGTCCTCATACGTGGGGTTAGCTATAGCTATCATCTCTTTTAGAGTTTTGATATGTGGCCTAAGAGGATTAATAGTCATGTGCGTGGCACCTACCCATTCAGGTGCGTCATACATGTCCCGTAAGTAAAAGGTCCCCTGTTTATTGTATGAACCTCCTCCCTTCCAGTACATTCCCATTACATATTGCCCAGCATCTCCAGGACTGGGATGCTCTATGTTTAAAGCTAGTTTCATAGGTGTCGCCCCCCCTGGTTTCCTGAACGTCATTCTTTTCAGTAAGGACTTCCCATTTGTATCTAATCTGTCTAAGGCACTTTGTGGTTTATAGCCCCAAGCTGGCCCTGTATTCCAACCTACTGCCTTCCATGAGCTACACTCATATCCCCAGTAGTCATCAGTCACACATATGTATGGGTCCTTAATGTTAGGTATGTCTTTGTACACTGTTGACAACAATGCTGGTGGAAATGTACAATTTACAATATCACAATAATCAAATGCAAATGTGGCTACCCGTGTACTAGAGGAATTGTACCAAAATGTATAAACATGATTGTCTTTGGTTATAGCAACTTGTTGGGCCTTTATCAGACCTAACAGCAAGAACAAATACACAAAATTCATGATGTAACAGGATCTGCTTCCTCTGGATCTGGGACTTTCTTGCAATGTGAAGCGTGTATCCAAGAGTTCTTTCCAGCCAATTTAACTGAGGTAGTCGTGGTTAGAACGGACCATCATATCTGGGTTCAAGGGTATGTTTTCTCAGGAACTTCTTAACCAGAACCCAATCACCAGGGAGCAACTTGTGTGTGCCTGTATCGGACTCTGGATCTGGAATGGAAGAAAACACTTGGGCATGTATCTTGTTTAAAACTTGGGAAAGAGCAGTCACATAATTAACCATAGTATCTGATTGCAGTTGGAGTTGTTGAGGAAAGTAACAACCTAACCTAGGGGCTGAACCGAACAAAATCTCATAAGGAGACAGGTTAAACTTCCCTCTTGGTGTGTACCTAACACTAAACAGAGCTATGGGGAGACTCTCTGGCCAGGGCAGGTTAGTTTCTTGGGCCATCTTAAGCATTCTGGCTTTTAAGGTGCCATTCATGCGTTCTACCTTACCACTACTTTGTGGGTGATAGGGTGTGTGGAATGCAAGGGTCACCCCGAGTGCTGCCCAGACTTCCTTAGTCACTAGTGCTGTAAAAGCCGGGCCCTGGTCACTTTCAATCACTTCAGGAACTCCATATCTACAGACAATTTCAGTGAGCAACCGCTTGGCAGTGGTCTTGGCGGTCATATTAGTGACCGGGAAAGCTTCTGGCCATCCTGAGAACATGTCCACCATAACTAGGGCATATTCATACCGGCCACTCTTTGGCATCTGAATGTGGTCAATTTGGACTCTCTGGAATGGGTAGTGTGGCTTCGCCAGGTGTTTGGGGAACACTTTCTCCAATTTTCCCGGATTGCACTTGGCACAGATAGCACAAGACTTACAGTAGGTTTTAGTCAGAGTGGTAATACCTGGTGCTTCAAAATATTTAGCAATTAAAGAGTTCATGAGTGTCTTAGACAAGTGCGCTGCTCCGTGGGCCCACTGAACCACAGCCGGATACATACATTTAGGTAGACAAAATTTGAGATTGCTAGTATATACTCCATCCTGCAAGGTTGCTCCTTTCTGTTTCCAGCTTTGCTTTTCTTCAGGACTTACAGCTGCTTGCTGTTCTTTCAAAAACTTGAGGTCTGTAGGTAAGGTTTGCATGGGAAAAATAGGAATTTCCTTACCGGACACTCTTCTGTCCACTTCCCTTGATTGACATGCAGCATCTTTGGCGGCTTGGTCAGCTTTATGATTGCCATATGTTTCTTCCGAATTCCGTCTTCCATGGGCTTTTACTTTCAGTATGGCCACTTCTTCAGGAAGGAGTAAAGCATCCATCAATTCCTTGATAGCTGTACCATGTTTAACTGGTGTACCGGTTGCTGTCAGAAAACCTCTTGTTTTCCATATTAATCCAAAATCGTGTGCTACACCCAGGGCATATCTTGAATCCGTGTAAATATTAACACGTTTCCCTTCAAACATTTGGCATGCTACAGTGAGGGCTTTTAGTTCCGCTTCTTGAGCAGACATAGACGGGGGAAGTGGGGATGCTTGAAGTACCTGATCTACTGTGGTCACTGCAAATCCAGTGTGGTATCTTCCTTGTTCATCCGCAAATCTGGAGCCATCCACAAACAGTGTGCAGTCAGGATCTGGCAAAGCCGTTTCATGTACTGTAGGAAGGTGGGCTGTTTCCATCTTCATCTATTCAAAACAGTCATGGGGAACATCTGGGTCAGGATCTATGGGAGGGGCATCTTCACATATTTCTGTGTGGTATTGTGGGTAACCAGTAGTCTTACAATTCACAGTTCGTTTGGTAACACCTTCTGTAGAGAGTTGGTCTTGATCTGTTGCACTCCATGCTTTGGCTAATGGACCAAGTTCCTTCCATGAGATATTTGGAGATTTAGTAATAGAGACATGAGGAACTGCCATCTCCCAATGGTGGTACATATGAGTCACTTCTGTGGGTAATTGAACTAACACTACAGTGTTACCTTTTGTATCACAGTATATGTCTGTCAAGGTGAGGCGTACTTCAATCAATTGAAACAGTTCTTCTTCATACTGAGGGTCAGGCCCCGGAACGTCTCTGAACCACAAAGTACAATGCCATAGAGGAGATGGCTGTTCATCGTGAGGTACTGTGGGCATGTGGACATCCAGATCAAGGAAGGCATCAGGATCTATGTTCAGACCGTACCAATAGTGTGGTACTCCCCCCTTGGGAAGCGGCAGAAGAGTGGCAGGATTCAAAGTATAACATCGCTGTAAGGAGACATTATCGGGTAACATTAAAGTTGTTTGGAGACGAAGATGCCTTTGAGTAGAGAGATGTTTAGGTTGAACTTGATTCAATATTGCAGAAAGATCATGGGGGGCGAGAATGGTTAGCTTGTGACCAAGGATTATGTCACACGTCTTGTCCAGTAGAGCACTTGCCGCAAATACAGCCCGAAGACAGGAGGGTCCTCCCCTGGCCACAGGATCCAACTGACAGGAGTAATACCCTATTGGACGTTGACGAGACCCATGAGACTGAGTGAGAACACCAGATGCATGTCCCATTTTTTCGTAGACAAAGAGCTTGAAGGGCTTCTCGTAATTGGGAAGGCCCAGAGCAGGAGCAGTAACAACAGCACGTCGTAATGCGAAGAAGTTGGTAAGGGCTTCAGGAGATAAATCAAACGGTTCAGTTTTGAGGGCATCGTAGAGTGGCTGCATCAGTGTAGAGGCTTCAGGAATCCAGGCTCTACAGTAAGAGATAAGACCTAGGAAGGCATGGAGGGACTTGTGAGCCGATGGAGGGCAGAGTGATGTGATACCCCGCACTCTGTCTCTAGTAAGGTGCCGGGTGCCATGAGAAAGACAATGCCCTAAAAATATCACCGAGGGTCGGCACCACTGCAATTTCTTCTTAGATGCTTTACAACCTTGGGCGGCCAGGAAACAGAGGAAATCTTCAGAGACACATTCTGCAGTCGGGAGATCGTCAGCACAGAGAAGGAGATCGTCCACGTATTGCAGGAGGACCACCTCTGTGTGAGATTTCTGCCATGGTTCCAGGATGTATGCCATGGCTCTTGCAAACTGGCTTGGGGAATTTTGTGCTCCCTGGGGCATGACTGTCCAGGTATATTGTTGGCGGTCATGGGTAAATGCAAACAGGTATTGACAAGAGGGATGCAAAGGCACGCTGAAGAAGGCATTGGCCAAATCCACCACCGTGAATAATTTAGCTGAAGGAGGGACCTGGGATAGAAGAGTATGAGGATTTGGAACAATGGGAGTTTCCAAGACGGTAACATCATTAACTGCTCTGAGGTCTTGAACCATCCTGTACTTGTCCGGTTCGCCCTTTTCGGTCTTTTTCTTAACTGGAAACAAAGGAGTGTTACAAGGCGACACACATTTAATCAGTGCACCCGCAGCCAGCAGAGTTTCAACCTGTTTGGAGATAGAGAGGGCCTGAGCAGGTGTCAATGGATATTGTGGTCTTCTGGGCGGACTTGCTCCTTGGAGTAACTGCACAAATATCGGAGGGACTTTAAGTCGTCCAATATCATCGGGACCAGTAGACCACAGTTGCACAGGAACTCTGTCAAGTGCACTGGGGGAGTTGTCTAGGACCCTTGCATTTCCATGGGGTGATTCCATGTGGAGTAGGAGGGGTAAAGAACAAAGGGCTGAGGTATCTTCACTGGAGAGAGGGGTCAATAACTGAACCTTGCCATCTGGAGTAAAGGAGATGGAGGCCTGCAAGCGGGACAGAACATCAGCTCCCAACAAATTAAGAGGACAAGAGGGAGACACTACAAAACGAGTAAGGAGATCAGGGAAAGTACCCACCCGTAAGGGCTTAGTTAATGGGTTGCTACGAGGGGTACCGTCTACACCTATACAGGAAACATCTATATTAGAGAGAAAGGAATCGTCAGGCAGGTCACATGCTCTAAGTACGCTACGGGCTGCGCCTGTGTCAACTAAGAAGGTGGTTGGGCAGCCTTCCACAGGTAGGACCACTGTAGCTGTAGCCCCTGTATACACTGCCATGACAGGGGCATTGGACACAGGTTTGCCTGTTACCTATTGGACAAGATCAATATGAGACTGGTCAGGACCAGGATATGTACGTGTAGGTGTAGTTGGGTAGTATGGTTGTTGAGCATGCTGTGCAGGGCGTCGGTGTCTAGGCATAGGACGATTAGAGGGCAGATAATTGGCTGAGGCTCGGTCATCCGGATAATAAGTAGTATAGTTAGCATAATTGGAATCATGTGTCGGATAACCTAGCGCTTGAGTAGGAGGATAACCGGCCACAGGATACGGTGGCCGTAGAGCCTGTGTGCGCTGCCGAGGTGCTGGAAAACCTGGACAATCCTTCTTAAAATGACCTAGTTGCTTACAGTGAAAACAAGTTCGACCTTGTGGTCTTGGAACCTGAGTCATGAAAGGGCCCGGTAGTGTGGTAACAGGGAACCCAACAGGGGCAGGTGTAATTGCAGGGTCATGTAATGTAAACATTAAAGGAGTGGATTTCTTGTGCTGGGGCAATTGGATCGACTCCAGGCCTTTAGCGACCAGGAGGAGAGTATCCATGGGAATTATCCTGACTTCGGGACGGGACAGGACCAGGCCTTTCCTTATAGGTTCTTTAAGGCCTGCAACGAAAGCAGCTGATAGCATCTGGGTGTGGGCCTTATTACATGTATTGAAACCCAGATCGGAAAAGGTTTGAGTTAACCTGGAATGAAATCTTTCAACCGTTTCTGATTTTTCTTGAACAATATCAGCAATAGAAGTAGCCTGATCAGTCAACTTATCTTGGGCCCATGCACGGAGTTGTTCACAAAATGTGATACCAGACTGATAATCCGTGTCTGTAGTGAGACGGGCATCATCAAAACTCTTTTCCATTATGGGCCAGTAAGCATCCCCTGCCTTAATTTCACACAGACTAAACAAATCACGCCATGCTGCAGAGTAAGTTTTACGGATTTGAACAATCCGACGGAAAAAGGGCATGGGCTGTTTCTCAGGGTCAGGGAGTGAGTGTACTAGTGTTGCAGCTTGGGACGGGTTGAAGGTAACATACATTAAAGGGGCACCCTCCTGATCATGCTGGGTACTGCAAGCACCTGCTATGGCAATGTGAGGCAGATTAGTCGGGGTCTGTGGAGACTGCACCCCCTGGACACTATCATCAGCAGGGGGAATGGGAATCTGTTGGCTGGATACACGAGCCATGTCAGGAAGAACTGAAATCGGTCCAACAGTAGTACTGGCCGCAGGGTGACTAACTGTAGGAGTAATGTGGACCGAATCAAGTTGTGAGGCAGGGGGAGAAGTGACTGATGTAGCAGTGGAGGTAGCAGGATAATAGCCTGATGCTGCAGGGGTAGCAGCAGGAGGATAGCCTGATGCTGCAGGGGTAGCAGCAGGAGGATAGCCTGATGCTGCAGGAACAGTGGATCCAATAGTCATAATAGGGAAAGATACACTGGGGGCAGTTATGAGATGGGCCGGAATGGAAGAGGATACAGAAGGGAGGGAGGAAGCGACCACAGGGGTGTTGGTAGGGGAAGTTACCATCATGGAAGGGATGGGTGTGTTAGAAACAGGAAATGGTGACAGTGAAAGGGCAGAAGTTATAGGGAGATGTGAAAGGAATTGGGCGTGGACAGAAACAACAGGAGTTGGAAGAGAGGGTGTAGCAGCAGAGATGGGCAAGGGAGGAGGAGGCAAAGAAACAGGAAGGGAATGTGTGACTGGGATTTGGAGTGGAGAAGGAGAGGGGGCTGGAAAGTAACATGAACCGTCTGCCTTAAGGACAGGGTACAAGGCAGCCGGGGCTGGAGAGCATGTGTTAACATGAATGGGCTGTGTGGGGGCTCCAGGGGCTGGTTGAGCCACCCCCCTTTCTGGCCAGGCCTTATCATATGGAGGAGGGCTGGAAACGCCTTCAACAGATTCAACAAAACAACCTTTTTCATGATATACAAAGACTTTCTTCCCC
>OW240915.1:107932642-108022405 GCA_933207985.1 Pelobates cultripes
TGCCTATTCCTCTGCAGCTCTCCTTCCAGGCAGGTATCCACACCTCTGTGATAAGCTCCTGTACTGGTGGTTCTGAGGCCTTGCTCTTTTTGAATTGTCCTGGGTTACAAGGGTCTTGCAGTCAGCCTACAGGTCAGAAGACTGTCACTGGAATCCCTAAACAAATCCACACAGTTCCAAAAGGTTCTAGCACACAAACATTTATTTTTACTTGGGACTAGCCCATATGCTCATTAAATCAAACTTGCTGTGACGAACTCAATATAATACAATTAACCAAGTCATAGTGGAAAACATAGAGGAACTTTTATTAACATGATAACATATTCATAAAAACGGTGGGAAAGACAATAATTAACATGAAATATCTCTCCTGCCTGCATAATTCATAATATGCAAAGCTACCAGAATATACAAGTTAACACACCTTGTTATACAGGTAGTGCATATAGCTGTTGCTACCACAGATGGCGCTGTACAGGCTCCACAGCCAAATCCACTTAGTTGGCAGAAAGCATCAGCAGGACAGGAGAGCATACAAAACATTTCACAATAAACAATTATACACACCCTGCACTTATAATGGGCACAGGGTGACTTAAACATAAAAGAGACATCAAGTAAATCACACGTGTATTAAACATACACAAATAGACAGTTCCATGACTCGCAACAGCAAACCCAGTCATATATAATCCCACCCTAAGTTGTAGCAACTCTGGGGAAAATGGAGGCCAAACAGTTACTCAACTAGCTGCCAGAAAGAAGGGCAGAATTGATATAGTCCAGAACATAGTCCAATCCTTAACCTAAATTGATAAAAGAAATAATAAAAAAAATTGCTTTTTAAATTAAAAAAGGAACTTGTAAATATATTTAAGTATTTTGCACACCATGTCTCCATGTAAGAAGCAAATACAATGTGCCAACCCACTGCCCAACAAATTGGTTGCTATGGTATCAGATATAGTGTAACAACTATACTCATCAACTAGGCTATATTTATTCACACTGTCACAATACTTATCCAATCAATGACACAAATTTCAGTGTGTGCCATGTGGTTTTTTAGAGCAGTGGAATTCAATTTAATGACACTCTTGCTCTGATTTTGCTGGAGACATAAGTTAAATGGCAGAGGACAAAAGGTTGGGAGAGGATTTGGTTTAGAGAGATTGTTGTATGTCGGATAGACTACCTGTGGTCTAGTGAGAGCGTATTTGTAAATATGGGGGGAAGCTGCTTGTAGAGTAGACTATTCGTGGTTTGTGTGAGGAGTCTGCTTGCTGAGTTGCATGAGTAAGGAAGTTTGGCTACATATGCATATATTCTGCCTATGGAGTTCTCAGTGTAGGGAGGAGAGGAGGGGGGTAAATACAAAAAGAAAAAAAAAAGAGAGAGAGAGAGAGAGAGAAAAAAATCCCCTTGTAACACAAATCCCTATAAACAAAAAACTAGCTCGGTCTGAGCACTAACTAACATCACGTTCCCTATCTCTCAAGGGTTTAAACTATAACAGAACAAGAATTGGTTTCACCAACCTAGTGCCTTTGTCAGATCTCTGCACTCCACACTCAGTTAGCATGTGGCTTCCATTCCTTCTACAAAGAAACAAAATTATCTCTCCTTTCTGCACTCCAGTGCTCTCAGCTAGCCTGCTGCTTTTCTTTCTGCACTCCCAGTGCTCCAAGCCAGCCTTGACTGCTTTCCTTTCTGCACTCCCAGTGCTCCAAGCCAGCCTTGACTGCTTTCCTTTTTGCACACCCAATGCTCCAAGCCAGCCTTAACTGCTTTCCTTCTGTACACCCAGTGCTCAGTCTCCTTGACTCTCTCACAGGAGAGAACAGCGTCTCTCCTTCCTGCTTCCACGGAGGAAGCCAGCAATCTCCCTTTACCTGCCTAGCAGGGAGGGGTTTATTCCCACTGCTGCAGTTGATTATCCACAGCTGGGCAATGGGTTGAAGACAGATCAAAACTCTGGCCTGGAACTTATTTCTCCCAGTTATATGCAAACTACGGAGGGGAGCATTGGCCCACCCTGCTCTCCAAATGCTCCACCCCAGGGGCCCATAACTAAACTTTGGTTTGTGTTGCCTACAACACATACTAAACATACTCCCCTTGGGGTTAAATGTTATAGGCCTATCTGCCTTCACTTTATCACATAATATATATATATGTATATATAAAATATTAGACATAAAAATAATGAGATATAACAATATTAAAGAGTTCCTCTTGTGTTATTAGGATATCCAAGTAACAGATCTTATTCTGCTGCCTTTGGAATTAGCGCTGAATCTCCCCTTCTTTTTTTCCTGTTGTGTGTGGGGGAGGCTGCTTGATTGTATGTGACATGAATACAAGTAAATGCCAAGGTAATACAAGAGGATTTTGGGGCCATAAGATAAACACTGCAGGGGTTAGTCTGTCTTGGCATTGAACTTAATAAGGATAAGTGTGACTCAAGTCCCTTTAGGAGTTAGAAAGTGCTCAGAAATATAGATCAAAAGAGAAATATCCCACAAGATCCCACAAGATGAAAATCATCATAATGTAACAAGATATATTCTACTTATGTCTTAAAGTAAATTTGTGGAAAATCAAAAAATGAATTTAATGTGTATTTCAAATTTAAGGCCATTGTAGAATAACTGGAAGCATAGTTCACTTGGAGAATTTTTATAGTTCAGCAACTTGACCTTAATTTTGAAATTCACTTCTCTAGGAAGGGGTAAATGTTTATTTATAAAGTAGTTTTTTTTCTCCTGATGCCTGACAGCTGTGGCTCATGACATTGCTGCACATTGTGGGTACATTTGCATATGGTGGCACTAGATATACATTGCTGGGAAAGAGAATGTCTGTGAGTTGCATGCTTAATCCTTGTTTCAAAACAACTACAATATTATAACTCCACAGGCTTGCAAATGAAATGTTTATGAAGGATTTCTTGTGTGGTTATTTTTACATGCAGTAGTATTCTTTGCTTTCTTGTAAGCGTGAGACAAGGAATGACGTAATTAACCTTGTGGGCATGCGCCAGAGATAGACTCAGAGAGACGAAAATCCCTACTAGGAGAATGTTAACCCACCTACATCAAGTAGATAAAGGCGGTTCTTTTTAGCCGAAACGCACGTCGGGCTGTCAATGTACATATTTTGATTTTAACTTATACTTAGGACTGGTACTTTGTCTTTTGCTCTACTTGGATTTGGAGATTTCTAAGTTTAGGGGGGCTGCCTTGAAGCAACAGGGGGGAGTTTAAGGCAGCGACAGGGATTGTTGCTGTATGCTCTTTCCTCTGTTTACCCTAGCCCTCAAGTCTACCAGGGCTGAGTTTATACTTATATTTATAGCTACGGACACGACTGTTCTGAGACTTCTAAACTTAGAGGGGCTGCCTCGAAGCAGCAGGGGGCAGGTTTAGTCAGCAATAGGGGTTTAACTGCATACGCTTTGCCAACTCTATATGTAGCTATACACTCTTCCCCTCGCTCACTTTACCCCTCAAACCCATCAGGGCTGTGTTTATCAATCACAATGCAGTATAGAGTATAAGAGGCGTGACATATGACATCATTCCCTCTTTCTTTGCTGCTCCATCACAAGCTAAGTACAAAATATTTAGTCTCTCTGTCCTTCATTATTTAGCCTAGATATCATATATATTATCATTATTTTCATACCTGTGACATTGTACATATATACTATATTCATTCCTATTTATTTATCTATACTGTTGCCCTCCATTTTGGGGGGCTAACCCCTCTCCTCTGGGGTCTTTTCTCCTCAGGGACCTTTCCCCTGTTTGGTTCCCCCTTTTTTGGCTCCTGGGGTATTGCCACTAGCTTTCCAAGTGGATTTTTTCAGCTCCCCATCATTTATATCCACCCTCCCCGGTACCATACCTATTTCCGTGGGTTCCCTCTTCCCTGCCTCCTTCTGTCACCCTTTCACCTATTAGGGGCTCGCGACCAGTGCACGTTCGGCTGTTTGCACTCACGAACGCCCGGCCCTGCCTGGCGTTCGTACAACTCCTAGTTTTGCCGCCCAAAGTAAGCCTTTTATTGTATCCTGCCTCTATTCACTCAGTGGGACCAAGTCAGGTTAGTGCCTAGCACTTGGGGTTGGTTTAAGCCAGTTGGGCTGTCCCTTATTCTGGCCAGGGTGTGCCCCCATTCTTGTGCTGCTAAGCGGACCTGTTCTTGCAGGATTCCGATTACCTGGGTGAGCCCCAGTGACACAACCTTCTCATCATCTTACAACGACCTCATAGTCTATCAGGTCAACCATTACAAATATCATACCACCTCTGGTCCCCAGTTCTCTCCATTAATTGTGCAAAAGTGCCCTCACACAAAGCTCATCGGGTGAGCCCCGAGTGTCAATTCCAGATCATGGAAGAATCGCAAAACCCCTCAGACCTCCAGACCATGATCACAGCAGCTGTAGCTGCAGCTATGGAAAAGGCCTCCTCTAAGTCGCTCCAGACAGATCAAGACACCCCTAAACCCATCTCCAAACGGGTTCATTATAGAGCGGAATCTGAAGACTCTGACTCTTCCAGAGAATGCTCCCACCGGCCTAAAGGCCACTGGAAGGGCGAGTCCGCTGCACCGCACAAATCTAAAGGAAAAGCCCCTGCTAAACGCAGAAAAGCCATGAGCCGTACAACCCATGAACCCACACATTTTTCCTCAGGTGAGGAAGATGCAGAACCCACACATGCACTGGCTGTGCTGGATGAATGGCAGGCGGTGGTCTCCGAACAGGAGGACTCCGACAGGGACTCCGCGGCCAACTCTGACCCTTATTTCATAAGGGAACAGACCCTGGGTGAGCCCCAGGACTCCATGGCCACATCCATGGATTACCCACAAGAGGGCACAGAGATTTTCCTTGACAATTCGGGCCTCCAGATGTTTGATCCGAGAAACATTCGTTACCCCGTTCGGAAGAATGGTCACCACTCGAACATTTGGCAAGATTCATGCACTTCTGGCTCCGAAAATCTCTGGACCAGGAAGTAAGGAAACGGATGAGATCAGAATGCCCTCGGCCTATCCAGCCAGACAGGTTAGCGCACCCCCCCGAATTTGACCCACTCATGACTACTTTCATGTCCCGGGGGGTCGGGACGCGCGCAGGGGCATAGAGCGCGGTTTTAAAGGAGCGCAGGACAAACTGCTAGATGCCATTGGGCCGTTAGCAAGAATTATGGACAGATGGCAGATGATGCCTTTGAGAGGGCTGATGATTTTACCCCAGATACGGTGCATGAGTGGGCATGAGATACCCGAGAATGGGCACAGAGGTGCTTCTGTTTCCTCGGGAACACCAACGTAGCCCTCTCTTCAGAGAGGCACCGAGCAGCACTTTACCGTATGGATGACAAACTTTGGAATGGGGGATAAAGAATTAGGCCCCTTGGCCTTCCTTAAAGAGTTGAATAAGAGGATCAATATATTTACGTCCCTTAGCAAGGCACAAACCGCGATGTGGAAAGTCTGTTTTTGGTAGGGCTGGCTGGCAGAGGGGCCGTGCCGCCAGCCGCTTCTGGCCATCCGGCTCCCACACAACAAGGACTCAACCATTCTACCCAGACTCGTCTACTTGACATAGGTTCCACCAATTTAGGGGATCAGATCGTGGCCACGGCGGCCGAGGACGCTCCCGGGCAAGATTTTCCAACGGTAAGTCAACATTCTACCCTACCTCTATCCTCCTGTCATATCGCAGGTCGTGTTTCTCTTTTTTTCCAGAACTGGGCACATCTATCTTCAGACACGGGGATCCTCCAAACAGTGCAGGGCTATCAAATAGTGTTCGAGACGACCCCGCTCCAACAGGCCCCTCCACGTCCGATCCAGACTACGCGGGCCGACGCCCATATAATAGACTCGGAACTACCAGAACTGCACTCCAAGGCTTCTACAGCAATATCTTCCTGGTCAGGAAGAAAACCGGCAAATTTCGCCCAGTTATCAACCTCAGGGAGCTCAATTCTCACTTGGTATACCGACATTTCAAAGTGGAAGGTATCCACCTTCTCCGGGACCTGCTTCGACGCAACGACTGGTTTACCCGTTTGGACTTCAAGGATGCATACCTTACCATTCTGGTACACAAAAGCAGCCGTCCCTACCTCCATTTCTTCTGGCACGGGACACCCTGGCAATTCACCTGCCTCCCGTTCGGCCTCAGTTCTGCTCCGTGGTGCTTCACCAAGATGATGAAGCCAGTAGTGGTGAAACTCAGAGCCCACGGCATAAGATGCACCATTTACCTCGATGACATCTTGATCTTTGACGAGGATGCAGGGACTCTGAGGAGACACAGAAACTACACAGTACACCTACTCGAGTCTCTAGGTTTCATTATCAACCACCCCAAGTCCGCGATGACCCCAGCTCAATCAATTCAATTCCTCGGATTCGTAATAGACTTCACATCATGCACTCTTTATCTCCAGGCCACAAAAATGGCAGCCATTCGCAGGGAAATCCGGAAAGTCCTTCGACGGGCATCCATACCCCTGCGACTACTGGCACAGATTGTAGGCCTTCTCTCCTCATCCATCCAGGCCATTTTTCCCGGACCCCTGCATTAAAGGGCCATGCAACTCCTCAAGGCCAAATTCCTTTGAAAAAAACCTACATACGACCAACCGTTTCCTATGCTGGAATCAGATGCCAGCCATTCAGGCTGGGGAGCAACGGACGGGACCTCCTCCACGGGAGGAGTATGGACTTCACAGGAGCTCTCGATGCACATCAATTGCCATTCACAGCCTGGCGAAGGAACGATCCAACTGCTGCATCCTGCTCCAGATGGACAACGTCTCAGCAGTAAGATACATCAACCGCCTCAGGGGCACACTTTCCCAGGCACTGGTGGAACTCACAAAAGAGATCTTCGATTACTGCCTACCACGCAACATCACGTTGCTGGCAGAACATCTACCGGGAGAATCCAATATGACAGCGGACTGGTATTCACGTCACTGGCGGGACGCCAGCGATTGGCAACTAGACCCTCATATTTTCACAATACTGGATGCACAGAGGGGCCCTTTCTCCCTAGATCTATTCGCGTCCCGCAACAACCGACAGACGAAGGATTTCTTCAGCTGGCTCCCGGACCCGGAGAGCCGAGCAATGGACGCTTTTCTACAACAATGGCCACGATCCGGAGCTTACGCATTCCCACCTTTCGCAATGATAACGAGGGTCCTTCACTGGATCCACATGCAGAGAGTGAGGATAATCCTTATCACGCCACTTTGGCAGAGCCAGCCATGGTTCCCAGTCCTTCTGGAACTGTCAATCAGGGACCCCCTCCTCCTACCAGATGCTCTGACCATCCTCAGGAACCCGTTGGGACTACCTCACCTGCTGGTCATGGAGGAACGACTTGCCCTGGTGGCCTGGACTCTTTCCGGGGTTCCTGGCAAACCGAGGACTTATTGCAGGAAACTAAGGACCTCATGGGCACCAGGAACGAGGAGGTGCTACTTATCAGCATGGCACTCCTGGACAAGTTGGTGTGTGAGACGGGACCTCAATCCCTTTACTGCACCTATTCCCTCCATCATGAATTTCCTAACCTCTCTGTTCACAGCCTGAAAGTCATATCGGTCCATCAACGTAGTATGTTCAGCCATCTCAGTGGTCCATACCTTTCAGGTCTCACAACGCACTAAGTCCAACTCTCCCTTCGTCTTCTACCCATTTTTTCCTTCAGACCCTCAGCTCTGCGTGGTCTCTACTCTCCGTCAATACGTGGAAGCCACTGCGACGTTGCGTCAATCTTCCACTCGTCAACTTCTCATCTCTTACGTCCACCCTTACGGTCCAGTTTCAGCTACTACGCTGGCCAGATGGGTTAGATGGCTACTATCCCTTGTCGGTATTGACCAAACATTTGGGGCACATTCCGTTCATTGGGCTGCAGCCTCTTCCGCTTATGCGGCAGGTTCCTCCCTTTCAGACATCTTACGAGCGGCGGACTGGACCAGAGAATCCACCTTTAGGACGTTCTACTTCTGTCCTCTTGATACTCCTGCTTTTTCTCTCCTTTCCCAGCGTTGAAATTGCGAAATATGAAGCCTCCTGTCATGTGATAAAATTGAAGATTATGGTAGCTTTAGTGTACCGATAATCTTAATTTTAATAAAGACAGGAGGCGAGTATTTTCCCTCCCTACTCTCTTTCGTTCTTCCCTCCCTCTGTTTTTCATACATATTTAAAACACTTTGTTTCTTCTAATATTGCATTCATGCCTACTTATGGTCACTCAACACTTGATGCATATACTCTTTATGGGTGGGATGTTTTAGTTAGCACCGTTAGACGGGAGGGTTGTCATTATATTGGTTGTTTTGAATTTAATCGTAAGGGATAGACATTCATTGTTTTACACAACCACTTTTGGAATCTAATACATTTTCTATTCTCTTTTCAGTTTAACCAGAAACCTCAAGGGACTAAAGACTCTATTCAAGGTTTCATCATCTTCACGTCATGGAAGATCATCACTTGAAATCAAGACGTCTTCGCTTGGAGCCTACCTGTTTCACGTTCAAATTATTTATGTTGTTTCTACCATTATCTTACTATGGAATTTTACTAGTTGTTCTATTATTAGCCTACATTGAGATCTTGTGATGTCGCATTCTTTAAGAGGAACTGTTGTCATATGTCACGCCTCTTATACTCTGTACTGCATTGCGATTGGTTCTCAGTTTTGTCACTCTTTTCTTTGCTGCTATGGAGTTAGTAAAGAAAAATTATGCAAAATACTCACCTCCTGTCATTATTAAAATTAAGATTATCGGTACACTAAAGCTAACATAATCTTCAATTGTCAGGTAGCACAATTCTAAAACTAACTATACTCTTCTTCGTCAAATACATTGATATCATAATTGCTATTACTACTACTACTACATTGTGGCAGTCCGTTCTAGACACTTGTAATGAGATGGTTAAAGCTGCACATGTTTGAAATTCAGAGTTGATATACCAAAGATTATCTCTTATGTTTGATGATACTAAGATATGTAACAGGGTTGATGTTTCTGGAGGGATAAGCCAAATGGCAAATGATTTAGGTAAACTAGAAAAATGGTCAGAGCTGTGGCAACTGACATTTTATGTGGATAAGTGCAAGATAATGCACCTTGGACGTAAAAACCCAAGGGCAGAGTGTAGGATATTTGATGGAGTCCTAATGTCAACATCTGAGGTAAGGGATTTAGGGGTAATTATTTCAGATGACTTAAAGGTAGGAAGACAATGTAATAGAGCAGCTGGAAATGCTAGCATAATGCTTGGTTGCGTAGGGAGAGGTAAAAAAAGAAGTGCTCATGCCATCGTACAGAACACTGGTGAGACCTCACTTGGAGTATTGTACGCAGTACCGGAGACCGAATCTCCAGAAGGATATTGATACTTTGGAAAGAATTCAGAGGCTACTAAACTGGTTCATGGATTGCAGAATAAAACTTACCAGGAAATGTTAAAGGATCTTAACATGTATAGCTTGTAGGAAAGACGAGACAGGAGGGATATGATTGAAACATTTAAATACATAAAGGGAATCAACACAGTAAAGGAGGAGACTATATTTAAAATAAGAAAAACTACCACAACAAGAGGACATAGTCTTAAATTAGGGGGGCAAAGGTTTAGAAATATCAGGAAGTATTACTTTACTGAGAGGGTAGTGGATGCATGGAATAACCTTCCAGCTAAAGTGGTTGAGGTTAACACAGTGAGGGAGTTTAATCATGCGTGGGATAGGCATAAGGCTATCCTAACTATAAGATAAGGCCAGGGACTAATGAAAGTATTTAGAAAATTGGGCAGACTAGATGGGCTGAATAGTTCTTATCTGCTGTCACATTCTATGTTTCTATGTTGATAGTCCAAACAAATCTGCTAACAACATACACCTCCACATATTTTTATGTGGATACACATTTATTTTTCTTATTTATTAATTTGTTTTAAATATATGTGTGGTGGAACAGCTGCCTGTTCATGAAACTCCCTTGTCTTTTACATGTCTTTTCCCTATATATTTGGTTATTGTGACCGCTCCCCATTCAGGAGTGCTCCCATAAAAGGGAATTCATTCATCTTCTGGACGGGGACCACCCATTTAGAATGTTAGGTTAGAATGTTCACACTTTGCAACATAAGTGTCAAAACCGCAAACCGCATGGGAAACAACTAATGAGTGCTTCCCTGGGTGGCTGCCATTCGTACAGGTGAATGCCACCAGGGGGAGCATTCCTATATTGTTTCCCACTTCGTTCATCTCCCGAATGAGGGCCTCCCTGGTGCCCCCTTAGAACATTCACACCAATTAATCAGAACGTTTGCACTTGCAACATAGGTGTTGAACCTCAAGGGAAGTAATTAATAGGTGCTTCCACGGTTGGCCGCCATTCGTAAAGACGAACGCCGGCTAGGGGGAGCATTCATACCTTGAAAAGAGATGCTTCCCTTTTCTGGGTTTCACACCAGGACCTCACGAACAGAGACTAGAGAGAGAGGGACCGAGGCGAGGCTCACTGAGACTGGTGTGGGCAGTCTTGGGGCACTGACAAGTTTGGCGGGCTCTCATGCAGGTGTGCTTTTCTGTGCCTGGGAGACAAAGGAACGGCCCATTTTTCCCGCACCTAGACTCCCAGGCACAGGAGCTCTAGACAAGAAGACCCCTGGTGGTTGGTGTGGGGAACCCTGGAGATTTAGTGGCGGTCTTTGAGGACAAAGGGAACAGAGTCCCTTCCCACGCTGGGACCCCAGGGAGGATCTTGGGGTGGAACCTTGTATGTGTGTATGTGGTCAACCCCATGCACGGGGTTATGCATAAAAGCCGCCTGTGGCCAATAAAATAGTGTTGTACCTCCAGGACTGTATGTCGTCCAGTTACTGTGTGGGAAATGGGTCTCTGTATACTCTAAATGGTTCCTAACCAGCTGAAGGAAGGGAAATAGCAGAGATAACCAGTCAGGTTGCCCTAGGTCCGCTACAATATGTTTGTGCAATCACCTGTTATATGTTATCATTTGTTGATTTCAGGTTCCTAACATTTTTAGGCCATCATGGGTTAAAAATAAAAAGAAAGTGTAATAAAAGAGTGAAAAACTAAGGAATTAATTCAGTAAACCAAGATTTGCTGCTAATTGACAATGGAATTGCAAATTTCAAATACAATAATTCAGAGTCTTCTTTTACAAAGTGGGCCAAAATTCAGAGTAGGGTTTGAGGAGCCAATAACTTTTTTTTTGTTGTCAATCTTATGATTGGTGATGGTTGTTCATGTTAGGTGTAGGTACCTCGAGGGTGGGTGGTGTGCTGTGCTGGCTGTCATAACGGGCTAAACTGACTCCAGACCATTCTGCGCTTACCGTGTATCTTATTCTCAGGTAGGTGAGTCGGGCATGATCATTATTGACACCATTGTTGGTGATATTCGTACCATTCAAGTTATCTAGTGGATGAGAGACCCCTAACCCCTAAGGGATATACGGGGGGGGAGGTGGGGGGGCTTAGTGTCCTGTGAGTTAAGGCGATATAGTGGATGTTATGGGCCAACTGGGGGGATATTGACTGTGGGAATAGATTAGGCTTGGGTAGGCCTAAAAGTATTCTACTGTGCATTAAGGCATAAGAAAAGAAAAAAGATGAAATTAAAGCAATGATAGTGATGTTGAACAGAGGTAAAGTAAGCAAAAAACAACATTAAGCATAGTAGGTGGTCAAGTCAAGGCACCCGGTTTCTCTCTCCCTCCAGGAATGAGGTGCTTCTGTTGGGCTGGAGCCCGGGACTGGGTGGTGGAGGAGGCATTGGGCTCATCCGGGTGTAGGCTTAGTCCCAGTGTTTGAAGAAACGCTGCGGCGTCAGTTATGGAGGTGAGTCTTAGTGTTCTGCTATCCGCTGTTGTAGCCGTAAGGACTCTCGGTAGTATCCATCGATATTCCACCCTGGCTTCTCTTAGTTGGCCTGTGACTGCACCTAAGGACTTCCGCCATTGTAGGGTATTTCTGGTAAGGTCCTGAAAAAATGACAGTTTGGAAGCCTCAAAGTCCAGGGGAGTTTACTGCTACCAGGAAGTGGTTCCTGTCCAAAACAGAGGGGCAGCGTACAATTATGTCGTAAGTGGCCTTAGTTGGGCCCTGTCTGGATTTATTGATTCTGTAGCAGCCATTGAACTGGAGTTTTTTAGCCTGCGAGTGAGGCAGGAGTGTTTCTGTCAGTAGTCTTAAGTAGTGTGGCAGTTCAGTCTGGCTTATGGAGTCTGGGACACCTTGGACTTTGATATTGGCAAGTCTATAGCGATCTTCAGAGATATATACCCTTTGTGTCAAAGAAGTATGTGAGTGTTGTAGGCTTTGCATTTGGTCCCTTATCTCTTGTACCTCTCACTTGAGTTCCAGGACTGCGTCCTCTGTAGTTTGCGTGCAAACTTTCACCGCCTGCACTTCGGTGTGGACTGCGTCTAGGTCGGCCGCCAACATCTGTCGCCGCTCCCTTAGGAAGTTGGCAATGTTCTGTTTGGTAACAGGGGCTAGTGGGTCTTAGTCTGCCATTGACTCCAGTACTGTCGTGGGAGTGATGGCATCTCCAGCTGCAGTTTGGTCAGCTTGGGATTGAGTCCTTTGTACACCATTGCCAGACCAGGCCATCATCTTGGAGGCTGCTGGGCGTTGCAGCATCTCCCCTATGTCTTGGGAGTCTTTGCTGGGACCAGACTGAGGCTTCTGGGATCAGCGTCCCATGGTGTCTGTGTGCTGTGGAGGGTTATCAGGCAGCCAACTCTGCCTTAAGATCCTGCGTGGCGGCCCGCATGGTTGTCTACCCTAAGTAGGCCCCGGACTCGTGGTGAGCCTTCTTGCCCCGATTTCGGGTACAGGAAAGGCATGTGCCTGTAGCTCACCCCTTCCGGAGTATGTTGAGTGCTGTTAGGAGGTTAGGTGGTTAGGTGGTTTTTGTGGTTAGTGTCCGGAGCTCTGATGAGTTGCGTCCGTTCGACTCAGGCGCTAATCCCCGCCCGTCAATAACATTTGTATTAATGTACCAGCATCAATGATATTACATACAATAAATTAACGTATGTAGATTTGTTGACTAGATATGGCAGATGACATCTTTTAAATGAGCTCCTTTTGCCATCTTGCAAAGTCAGGCTCTTTCAATTGCATTAAGATATGGAAGGGCTGCGCCACATGGATTTCAAGATCAGAGACAACATGGGTTTACTTCAGGGAGATCATGCCAAACTAATCTTATTGATTTTTTGGATTGGGTAACTAAAATTATAGATCAGGGTGGTGCAGTAGACATTGCTTACCTAGATTTCAGTAAGGCTTTTGACACTGTTGCACATAGAAGGCTTATCAATAAACTGCAATCTTTAAGTTTGGATTCCAATATTGTTGAATGGGTAAGGCAGTGGCTGAGTGACAGGCAACAGAGGGTTGTAGTCAATGGAATATATTCAAAGCTTGGGCTTGTCACCAGTGGGGTACCTCAGGGATCTGTACTTGGACCCATTCTCTTTAATATTTTTATTAGTGATATTGCAGAAGGTCTTGATGGTAAGGTATGTCTTTTTGCTGATGATACTAAGATATGTAACAGGGTTGATGTTCCAGGAGGGATAAGCCAAATGACAAATGATTTAGGTAAACTAGAAAAATGGTCAGAATTGTGGCAACTGACATTTAATGTGGATAAGTGCAAGATAATGCATCTTGGACGTAAAAACCCAAGGGCAGAGTACAGAATATTTGATAGAGTTCTAACCTCAACATATGAGGAAAGGGATTTAGGGGTGATTATTTCTGATGACTTAAAGGTAGGCAGACAATGTAATAGAGCAGCAGGAAATGCTAGCAGAATGCTTGGTTGTATAGGGAGAGGTATTAGCAGTAGAAAGAGGGAAGTGCTCATGCCATTGTACAGAACACTGGTGAGACCTCACTTGGAGTATTGTACACAGTACTGGAGACCGTATCTTCAGAAGGATATTGATACCTTAGAGAGGGTTCAGAGAAGGGCTACTAAACTGGTTCATGGATTGCGGGATAAAACTTACCAGGAAAGGTTAAAGGATCTTAACATGTATAGCTTGGAGGAAAGACGAGACAGGGGGGATATGATAGAAACATTTAAATATATAAAGGGAATCAACACAGTAAAGGAGGAGACTATATTTAAAAGAAGAAAAACTACCACAACAAGAGGACATAGTCTTAAATTAGAGGGACAAAGGTTTAAAAATAATATCAGGAAGTATTACTTTACTGAGAGGGTAGTGGATGCATGGAATAGCCTTCCAGCTGAAGTGGTAGAGGTTAACACAGTAAAGGAGTTTAAGCATGCATGGGATAGGCATAAGGCTATCCTAACTATAAGATAAGGCTAGGGACTAATGAAAGTTTTTAGAAAATTGGGCAGACTAGATGGGCCGAATGGTTCTTATCTGCCGTCACATTCTATGTTTCTATGTTTCTAAATAAGGGTAGATAGTCCAGTAAAGTATTGCTAGGGTGCCAATAGATGGTACTATTGGCACCCTAGCAATACTTTACTGGACTATCTACCCTTATTTGGCGCAGCCCTTCCATATCTTTTTGTATCTATCCACCGAAGGACCCGAGGGGTTTTCCTTCATTTGGGTTGCTGCCTACCTTGACTAATTTTGTGATTACTAGCGCTGAATTCTTTTTGTGTTTATCTTTCAATTGCATTGTTCATAGTATTAGTTATGTTTGAGGCTCTAGAGCTCTAATTTCTGCACAGATATTCTCCTTGAGCTGCTCAGATATATTCAGTTTGTTCATGTACACCCGCTCCTTCAAATATCCCCACAGGATCCACACAGGAAGTAATTGGGAGCTGAAAGTTTGGACAAATATTGCTGCCAATTAATCTGGGAATTTCTTGAAATGATCTGCTCACCGAACAGTTGTCTCAGGAAGTCCATTGTGGTCCTGACTGTTTGGGCAGTATCCCTATCCTTTTGAAACCATGTTTCAGGATAATTTTCCACTACAGGATGTAAAACACTTTCAATCATATCCCGATTTCTCACACCAATAAAATTCCACTATTTTTACTCATTGATGAATGATGAGTCTCCCAAAACTCAGTTATATATATAAAAAAAAAATGAACTACAGACAATTAAGTTACTTACCTGTTAAAACCTATTCTAAATTTTGGCCCATCCTGTATAAAAAAAAATAAAAAAATTCTATAGACTCAATTTTAGATTAAATGTCATATAACATGCCATCATAATATATACCTAAATAATGTGCTTTAAACTTGTATAATACTATATCATTATGGCAAGTTTGAATGATAGACTTATTTTGTATTATACACTAATAGGTTGTGGATCTACAACAGCATTGGTTATTCAATAGCTTTTCATATTATACAACACAATCAATTAAGGCTCAAACTCTCAGTGTACTCAATCAGGAATGCTTTGATATAAAAAAAAATGGTACGTCCTCCTTCAAAGTCCACAGTAACAATACACACCCCAACTCTTACCTTTTCTTCCTTTGATCTGCTTACGAGCAAAAGTCTATATTTTCAGATGTGTCTGCTATAAATGTAGTATTTGCCATTTACCATCCATTCTTCTTGAAATCCTTTACAGACAATGAAACATGTCAATTTAATAGCAGAGAAGTACTTTATAACAGGCTCCTTTTGTACAGTGTAACGAGCAGTGCACAAATCCGGTCTTCAAAGTACCAAACTGGTCATGATTCCAGTGTAGCATTCTCCTCAGTTAGAGAAAACAGAAAAATGGACCTATTTGTGACCTTCAAAGGCTGAGCTAACAGCCTTACAGCATCACAGACTACAATATATCATACTTAAAGGGAATCTACCACAATAAAAAAATGTCTTTGTGTTTTATACTTTTAACATGTTATGCAGTGGCACAGAGTTCAGTGATATAGCAAATTTAAACCACGGCTTTATTCCTTGCATGAGATAAAGATAGCCGGGAACTACCGGAGGCATTTCTATCAGGCATCACAATCTAGAGCAATGGGGTGCTAGTGACACTTTTTTTTAGAACACATGACAGCCTGCTAGCATTAAGGCACCAAAGGGAGATGTCTCCAAGGATCTGCAGATGCCCCCACTTTGTTCTGTCACTCTCTGAATAACCTAAATTCTTAGGGATTCTGACATGTTCTAATAACTTAAAGTTAAAATTGCCCCACATTGACCTGTTGTGTGTTCACTTTTCGCTTAAATTAACCGGACTTAAAGGCAACTCAACCAACTGCTGCCTGCTCAGCACTACGTGGCAGGGGAGGCGTCTGATCTCCTGCTTCAAAGTAATCTGTGGTACTCTCGAGGCCCTGTCACCCCTCCCCCTTTGGACCGGTGGGGATTATCCCGGTCCACACTGGCCTGCCTGGAGACTCCTGCATCTTCAAACTAGCTGTCTAGTTCTCTACTACAACTCGGACCAACGCACAAAATGGCGACCCATACAGGACTCTCTTGAAGCCTTTGACAAGCTTTGCACAGCATTTTGGCAGAAACTGGAAGCTAGGAAGAGCCAACAAGCCCAAGGTGTCCCTGATCTTCAGCACCTACTGCCTATGCCCACTTACTCACCTTCCCCAGATCCAAAGGGGTGTGTCGTACCCAGCTGGCTGGCTGGGAAGCCGCCAACTTTCTACAGGAGACAGGCTACAAAGGGCTCCCAACCTCCGCGCAGCTCACATACCCAGTGGAGCTGAAAGCTCAACACAGGGATGGATCCCAGCGTCTTGTGCGAAGGGTCTGTGAGGCACGGCGCGCAGACCTGTGTTGGAACCTATGGGCTGGAACCAGGCGAAATAATTGAGAGACACTTGACTAACTGCCGCTCTCATGAGCCATGGCTCCACCGCACCTCCCAACGTGGGATTGGGTAGCGTTATGGGACGATTTTTCTTTTCACCAGGCAAAGGTTCCTGATACCATTCCCAGTTATCCATAAATGTCCTGATCTAACAGCTTGTGCTAGGTCCTCATCCCTTGTGTCTGGTTATTTTATATATATATATTTTTTACTCTTTACTTACGCATGGAAGACAGGTTGGGTTAATGGGCTGTGGCCAGTGTATTTTATTATCATAACATAAGCATGTTTCATTATTTACCTTACTACTTTTCTCAACATGTCTACGACTTTGTATAATTTAGTAACTCTCTCTCAAAAGGTAATCTAGACATATACTGCTTATCCTGTACTCCAAGCATACTATAAAATTTCAAAAAGTGTGACTTATGCGAATGCCATAATACTGTTTTGTATGACATTTTACCAAGCATTGTGTTATCTCTTTGCACACTATAAATAAAGAATAACAAAAAAAAAAGGAGTTATTGATTCACATGATTAACATATCAATTTACCTCTAATGGTCTCTCAGTCTGGTTCAGTAGGAATCACAATCATGGGGAAGACTGCTGACCTGACACTTGTGCAGAAAAACATAATTGACACCCTCCATAAGGAGGGAATGCCTCAACGGGGCCACCATCAGGGCATGACAACCATAACGGTTGTCATGGGCCTGGCGGTCCTGGGGGGCCTGGTCCCGCCCTGCGACCCGTATGTACCCACCATGGCCAGCCTCTTCTCCTGGGGGGCCCAGCAGCCGGTCACCTCAGGGCCCCCCGAGGCTGGCCCTGGTATCACCCGGCGGGCGCGCAAAGGAGCACTCTCCCTGGCTGAGTGCTTCCTTTCAGCTTCCTCACGCACCGCACTGATGCCAGAGCCAGAAGATGACGACCGACCGCCGGGTGACACCACTGGACCCCAGGGAATCCCCTCACCACTCCCAAAGGTAGGGAGGCTGGGGGGATGAAATGTAAAAAAAAAGTGTGTGTATGTTAGTGTGTGTGTTTTAGTGTGTGTGCGTGTTAGTGTGTGTGTGTGTGTGTGTGTTAGTGTGTTAGTGTGTGTGTGTTAGTGTGTGTGTGTTAGTGTGTGTGTTAGTGTGTTAGTGCATGTATGTTAGTGTGTGTGTTAGTGTGTGTGTTAGTGTGTGTGTTAGTGCGTTAGTGTGTTAGTGTGTGTATGTTAGTGTGTTAAAGTGTGTGTGTGTGTGTGTGTGTGTGTTAGTGTGTGTGAGTGTGTGTGTGTTAGTGTGTGTTAGTGTGTTAGTGTGTGTGTGTTAGTGTGTGTGTTAGTGTTTGTGTGCTAGTGTGTTAGTGTTTATGTTAGTGTGTGTGTGTTAGCGTGTGTTAGTGTGCGTGTGTTAGTGTGCGTGTGTTAGTGCGTTAGTGTGTGTGTGTGCTAGTGTGTTAGTGTGTGTGTTAGCATGTGTTAGTGTGTGTGTGTTAGTGCGTTAGTGTGTGTGTGGGTGTGTGTGTGTGTGTTAGTGTGTTAATGTGTTTGTTAGTGTGTGTGTGTTAGTGTGTGTGTTAGTGTGTGTGTGTTAGTGTGTGTGTGTTAGTGTGTTAGTATGTGTATGTTAGTGTGTGTGTGTGTGTGTTAGCGTGTATGTGTCTTAGTGTTTGTGTGTTAGTGTGTGTTAGAGTGTGTGTGCATTAGTGTGTGTGTGTTAGTGTGTGTTAGTGTTAGAGTGTGTGTTTGTGTTAGAGTGTGTGTGTGTTAGTGTGTGTGTTAGTGTTAGAGTGTGTGTTAGTGTTAGAGTGTGTGTGTGTTAGAGTGTGTGTGTCAGTGTGTTAGAGTGTGTCAGTGAGTGTGTTACTGTGTGCGTCTGTTAGTGAGTGTGTGTTTTGTGAGTGTGTGTATGTCTCACTGAGTGTGTGTCTGTCAGTAAATGTGTGTGTATGTTAGCTAGTGTGTATGCGTCTGTTCGTGAGAGTGTGTGTGTGTCTTAAGCACTTACCTTTCTCCAGCACCGGACCCCCTTTGGCGCTGGGGATCTCTCCGCCCTGATCCACCTCTCAGCTCCGAATGCGCATGCGTGGCAAGAGCCGCGTGCGCATTCAAACCGCCCATAGGAAAGCATTACTCAATGCTTTCCTATGGATGTTCAGCGTCTTTTCACTGTCATTTTCACAGTGAGAATCACGGAAGCTCCTCTAATGGCTGTCAATGAGAGGGACCTGGCACCCAGACCACTTCATTGAGCTGATGTGATCTGAGTGTCTGTAGTGGTCCTTTAAGTGTATCTGCATGCACTGGCGTACATACCGCAGTCGCAGGGGTTGCAGTCCTGCGACCCCTGCGACCAGGTGCCTGCTCCCATGTGTTGCGGCCACAGCCCACACAGAGTAAGCGCGCGGGGGGGGGGTGGGCCCATGGATCAGTTTTCTCACCGGGGCTCCATGGGTTGTGTGTACGCCACTGCCCACATTAGCTATATGCACACACATATAGCATTTAACGCTATATATGTGTGCACTGCGGGCCCCCCGCTACCTGTATTCTGCAGGGGGCCCAGCACACTGGAAATATACTGCCCAGATGCTCTGCTCTGTCGAAGTCTCACGAGCAATGCGATCGTCAGAGAGTTGCCATGGCAACGCTCCGCACAGCTCGCGAGACTTTGACAGAGCAGAGCATCTGGGCAGTATATTTCAAGTGTGCTGGACTCCCTGCAGAATACAGGTAGCGGGGGCTGCACCATTCCTCAGGACCTCCTGCTCCAGGGCTCCAGCCAATGTGATCCCCCCCCTCCATGGCCACAGGTGAGATACAGGGAGGGGGAAATAAAACAATACTATTAATGGATTTGAAAAAAAAAGTGTAGTCTTTTCTCCCCACATTTTGCAGCCCCATACATTTACACACACTATACACTAACATTTACACACACTATTCACTAACATTTACAGACACTATTTACTAACATTTACACACACTATTCACTAACATTTACACACACAATACACTAACATTTACACACACTATTCACTAACATTTACACACACTATACACTAACATTTACACACACTATTCACAAAAATGTACACACACTATACACTAACATGTACACCAGGGACGTATTAGCCGTAAGGCAAACAAGGCATTTGCCTTGGGCAGCATTTTTCAGCGGGCGTCAAAAAACGCCGCCCCCAAATGCCCAGGGCAAATGCCTTGTTAGCCTCACGGCTAACAGACATGCCGGGTTGGCTGCTGTGCGGGCAGCTGGCGAGGGAGCTCTTCCTCTGAGCGGTCTGCTCAGCTCCCTCGCGCGCCGCCCGCAGAATGAGGCTGGGAGCAGGAATATGACGTCATATTCCGGCTCCCAGCCTCACTATGCGGCGCGTGAGGTTGCTGAGCAGACCGCTCAGAGGAAGTGCTCCCTCTCCAGCCGCCCGCACAGCAGCCAGCGCCGCCCGCCCAGCCCGACCGGCAGCCACTGGACCACCAGGGAGAAAGAGATCCCCCCCCAGCATTCCCAAAGGTAAGGAGGTTGGGGGGGGGGTTAAATTAAAAAAAATAAAGTGTTAATGTGAGTGATTGTGTGTGTGTTTGTTTGTGTGTTTGTGTGTGTGTGTCTGACTGTGTGTGTGTTTGTGTCTGACTGTGTGTGTGTTTGTGTGTGACTGTGTGTGTGTGTGACTGGGTGTGTGTGTTTGTGTCTGACTGTGTGTGTGTGTGTGTGTTTGTGACTGTGTTTGTGTGTGTGTGTCTGACTGTGTGTGTGTGTGTTTGTGTCTGACTGTGTGTGTGTGTGTTTGTGTCTGACTGTGTTTGTGTCTGACTGTGTATGTGTCTGACTGTGTGTGTGTGTGTTTGTGTCTGACTGTGTGTGTGTGTGTATTTAGAAGGTGGGGCGGGGGGGAAGGGTTGGGTGGGGGTGGCGCAGGGCGAGGGGGGCACCTGAGTTTTGTCCTGCCTAGGGCAGCACAAAACCAGGATACACCACTGATGTACACACACTATTCAGTAACATTTACACACACTATACACTAACATTTACACACACTATAAACTAACATTTACACATACTATTCACTAACATTTACACACACTATTCACTAACACATTTACACACACTATTTACTAACATTTACACACCCACTATTCACTAACATTTACACACACTATACACTAACATTTACACACACTATTCACTAGCATTTATACACACTATACACTAACATTTACACACACTATACACTAACATTTACACAAACTATACACTAACATATACACACAATATTCACTAAAATTTGCACACACTACATCCTTACACAAACATACACTCCGCAGTCACTACACACACTACATCCTTACACAAACACACACTCTGGAGTCACTACACAAACACACACACACACACTCTCTGCAGTCACTACACACACTATATTCTTACACAGACACACACTCTGCAGTCACTACACACACTACTTCCTAACACAAACACACACTCTGCAGTACCTACACAAAAACACACTTTGTAGTCACTACACACACTACATCCACTACACAAACACACAGTCTGCAGTCACTATACACACATTAAATACTTACACAAACACACACCATGTAGTCACCATACACACGCTACATCGACTACACAAAGACACACTCTGCATCCACACACTATTCACTAAACACTACATCCACTACACACACTATGCATTCACTACGCACACACACTACATTCACTACACAAACACACACTCTGCATCTAATATACACCTCATACATTACACAAATGTACAATCTGCATCCACTATACACACTGCATCCGTTAAACACACACCACATCCACTTAACACACGAACTCTGCATCCACTACACACATTCTACATCCACTATACACACACCAGAATCAGTACAGACACTGCATCCCTGTGGGCAGACTCGGGAGGCAGCACTTTGGGCGGACTCGGCTGCAGGCACCGGGGGACCCAGACCTTGAGCTGTGTCAGGGGCCCCAAAATTTCTGATTGCAGCCCTGAGCCTCAAAAGGTAATTGCGAAGGAAGTTGGATGTTCCCAAAGTGCTGTATCAAAGCATGTTATGTGGAAAGGAAAAGTGTGGAAGAAAAAGGTGCACAAGCAGCAGGGATGACCTCATCCTGGAGAGGATTGACAGGAAAAGGCTATTCAGAAGTGTTGGAGACTTTCACAAGGAGTGGACTGAGGCTGGAGTCAGTGCACCAAGAGCCACCACACAGACACAGATCCTGGACATGGGCTCCAGATGTCATATTCCTCTTGTCAAGCCGCTCCTGAACAACAAACAACGTCAGAAGCGTCTTACCTGGGCTAAAGAAAAACAGACCTGGACTGTTGCTCAGTGGTCCAAAGTCCTCTTTTCTGATGAGAGCAACTTTTGTATCTCATTTGGAAACCAAGGACCCAGAGTCTGGAGGAAGAATGAAGAGGCACACACTGCAAGATGCTTGAAGTCCAGTGTGAATTTTCCACAGTCTGTGTTGATTTGGGAGCCATGTCATCTGCTAGTGTTGGTCCACTGTGATTCATTAAGTCCAGGGTCAATGCAGTCTACCAGGAGATTTTGGAACACTTAATGCTTTCTTCCACAGACTAGCTTTATGGGGATGCAGACTTTATTTTCGATACTGCCAAAAGCACCAGTGCCTGGTTCAATGACCGTGGGATTACTGTGCTTGATTGGCCAGCCAACATGCCTGACCTGAACCACATATGGGGCATTGCCAAGAGAAAGATGAGAGACATGAGACCGAACAATGCAGAAGAGCTGAAGGCCACTATTGAAGCATCCTGGTCTTACATAACACCTCAGCAGTGCCACCGTCTTATAGCTTCCATGCCACACCGCATTGAGGCAGTAATTGCTGCAAGAGGGGCCCAAACAAAGTACTGAGTCCATACACATGCTTATACTTTTCAGAGGTCTGATATGGTTCTATGTACACTCCTTGTTTTATTGATTGCATGTAATATTCTAATTTACTGAGATTGTGGATTTGGGATTTTCATGAGCTGTAAGCCATAATCATTGCACTTATGAGGAAACACAGCTTGAACTATCTTGCTTTGCATGTAATGCCTCTATCTCATATATTAGTTTCCCCTTTTACGTTGCATTACTGAAATAAATGAACTTTTGCACGATATTCAAATTTTTCAGTATCACCTGTATATAAGTCAATGGTAAGACAATGCAGTACTGGAAAAAAGTGCAGAAGCAAACTACAATATTAATAAACTGGTGAAATTTTTTTTTTATGAAGAAAGGCTATAAACTTCCATTGGTTTCGCTTACAGAAGAGGAAATGTTCTTTACATTAAGAACAATAAAGATGTGAAATCCTCTACCCAGTGAGATCTTTTATCAAATTCTGCAGATATTTTTTTAAGCTACTTGGATGTTTTTTGGAAAAACAATTTCTTCAAAACATTATAATGTACATAATAGGAGAACTCCTAATGGTATAATGTGTAATAATTGTTCACCGCTTCATATTGTGCTGCACTCTGTTGTCTGAGATATTTCCTTTTTGTTATTTCTACTAATTCATTTTCTGTCTAATCAAAGCACTGTGATGCAAAAGAATGGGCTGTGGTTTCACCATTTTATAGATGGTCTTTAAATTAAATTATGAAGGGTAACACTTATTCTATGACAGAATGTGTTGCAATGTAGGGAACTATAGTCTGTGTTACATGTTACAACATGTTCATTTCGATTCTTGATTTTCTGTAACCCTCTCTCTCCCTGCCCCCCACTGTAACCCCTTCTCTCCCTGCCACCCCACTGTAACCCTCTCTTCCCCGGCCCCCTTTCTCTCTCTGCCCCCCCCACTTAAACCCTCTCTCCGTGACCCCCACTGTAACCCTCTCTCTCACTGCCCCCCATTGTAACCCTTTCTCTCCCTGTCACCCCACTGTAAACCTTTCTCTCTCTGCACCCCAACTGTAACCCTTTCTCACCAAGCCCTCCCACTATAACTCTTTCTCACCTTCATCCCTACTGTAACCATTTCTCACACTACCCCCCACATTGTAGCCATTTCTCACCCCCACACAACACTGTCACCCTTTTTCACTTCCCCCACATTGTCACCCTTTGTCACCCCCCCACACAGTCACCCTTTCTCACACTGCCCTCCTAAGCTGTCACCAGCACACACATTCCCTCCCACACTGTCACCCTCACTTCCCCCACACACTGTCACCTTCATCTCCTGTCTCTGTGTGTATGTGTATCTGTGTGTCCTTTTGCGTCAGTGTGTGTGTATTTGTGTGTCCATGTGTGTCTGTGTACATGAGTGTCTGTGTATCTGTGTGTGGGAAACTAGGTGTTGTGTGTGTGTGTCTGTATGTATTGCTGTGTCAGTGTGTGTATTTTGGTGTCTGTGTATTTGCATGTCTGTCAGTGTGTGTTTCTGTATGTGTGTTTTATGTGTGAAAGTGTGTGTGGAAATGTATACACTGCACACAAATGCATACCAGCATACAAACACTAACATTCACACACATACTACATACAAAAACATGCTTACATTCAAACACATATTGTGTATATGTATATTTTTATATATAGACAATATACACACACTGCATCCACTACACATGCACTGAAATCATATGCAAACATTACATACAAACACACCCCTGTATTAAAACATTAAAATTATATACAAACACCCCTTCATTCAAACACCAACACTACACACAAAAGCACACCTGCATTTAAAGTCCAACACTACATACAAACACACCCCTGCATTCAGACATGAACACTACACACAAGTACACCACTAAATTCCAATGGCACCAGTACATACAAATACACCCATACATGCACACATATACTTCATACAAAAACATGCTTACATTCAAATGCTCAAACACTTCTCACAAATACAACCCTGCAACGATGGGCAAATGGTAGATCCCCAGCTGCCATAGCATTGTTGAAGTTCTAGGACAGATGAGGACCTTTTGGCCACAATTGCACTAGAGGGGTTCCAAGAAAACATACTTGCACCAGGGCCCTCTCTACATTAGTTGTACCACTGGGATACTCAACATGAGTTGCCTGGATGAAGGAGCAGAATAAAGCGCTTCTGAATCTGCAAGTAAGCAGTTTTATGCCTCTAAAACTGTTTTCCATGATATGCCAAGTTTCTGCCTTTAAAACTGCCATGATATGTCAAAAGTATGCCTCTAAAACTGCCATGATATGCCAATTATATGCATCTAAAGCTGATTGCCATGGTGTGCCAATTATATGCCTCTAAAGTGGATTGCCATTGTGTGCCAATTAGACATGTGCAATTCGTTTCGTTCCGAATGTACATTCGGATGAATTTAGTGCAATTCGGACATTTGGATGCTTACGAATGTCCGAAGTTCGAATTTCTGAAGTGGTGAACCGAACTAAATTGCCAAATTTCTGAATTGTGAAATTCCAAATTGCTGAAGTACTTTGGATTTCTGATAAGTGACAAAACAAGTGGTAAGGGTTAGGGGTTAGGGACAAAATAAGTGGTTAGGGTTAGGGGTTAGGGTTATGGTCCAAATTACTGAAGTTCTGAATTGCTGAAGTTCTGAATTGCCGAAGTGCCGAACCTAATCAAATGCCATTGGTCCGAATTGCTGAAACAGACTAATTGTTTTACTTACCCGAATTTCCGAACAGATATATATTTTTTGCCTATGCACATCTAACGTTGCCATGATGTGCAAAGTTTATGCATCTAAAAGTGGTTGCCATGATGTGCAATGTTTATGCATCTAAAAGTGATTGCCATGACGTGCCAAGTTTATGCATCTAAAAGTGATTGCCATGGTGTGCCAAATAATGCATCTAAAAGTGCCATGATTTTCTAGTTGTATGCATCTAAAGCTGATTGCCATAGTGTGTCAATTGTAGATATTTCCTTTTTGTTATTTCTACTAATTCCTTTTCTGTCTAATCAAAGCACTGCGATGCAAAAGAATGGGCTGTGGTTTCACCATTTTATAGATTGTCCTTAAAGTACAGTTTTCAAAAGTGGGAAGCCCTGGTCTACTTTATATGGTCCTTCTAAAAGAGATCAATGTTTACCCCTGGTAAATCACTTAAAAAGGATTTATATGGTAGAAACAATATTGAAAGTTGATATAGATCAGTGTGTTCCAGTACATGTTAAACATTTAAAATGCTAAATGCGTTAGCATCTCACATGAGTGCACAGAAGGTTAGTGTACAAACAGAAAGATATAGGCTTAGTGTTGAAATGTCTCTTGACTGAACGAAAGCTTGCTTAAAGATAGACTTTTGAGAGTTGTTAAAGAACTATTCTGTACTTGGACAAAACTGGAAAAATTCTACAAGTCAGCTATGCTTCTAAATCAGCTACCGGTCCGTAACCGGTTTACTCTGAGCACCATAATCACTTCTGTGATAAATATAGTCCTTATGTGAAGCTATCTCTATGAAATGCTGCACATACCGAGATTAACCCTTTTGCAGGGAGATACTGTTAGCAGTATCTTTGGGGCATCAGTATCTAGCGACTGGCTAATGTCAATCCTGTGCATATTTTCTATCAATTCAGCCAATAAATGGGCGATGAGATTGGCATCCAGCTTCTGCAGCACTGTAGAATCCAGATGCATCTTACCAGGCCACTGACAGGGGTGCAGATAAAAGAGAAAAAAATATTGCAAACTTGTTTGTCCAATTACTAGGGTACAAAGCTTGGGTACTCTTCACATCATAACCACTATACTATGCTTGAAGTAACCCTTTAAATTTGAAACTCACTTCGAAATCACTCTGAACTCCTGGCTAAATCCATTTACATGAGAGAGGTCCCCCAGAGGAAGGCTTCACAGCCAAAACATTGGGGTTTCATTTCTGCTGCTCTTGGTCAGTATACCTATTTTAATGGGTTTTTGCATTTAGCACTTTACTTACATTGTGGCTTTGGTACTATATACTGGTTTAGCACTTACTATGCACTTTCTCTCTGCTATAATAATAATAATCTTGTATTTTCTATACGTGAATAAATACTCTTTTTATGTGCAAAACCGTGGTGTGCCTTGGGATAATTTCTTATTTTTTTATTACATGTATATATCTGGTATGGGAACAGATTCTCTTCCTTTAAGAGCACCCTGTACCTTATAAACCACACACTTATTACCCATTTTTCAGTAGATCTCTTCCTGTCATTTTATGTTTGTAAATCCATTTACATCCTATTTAAACAAGTAGTCTTGTTCCAAACCTGTGCTAAGTTTTACCAGCTAGCTAGTGCTTGTCCATCGCTATAGGCCACACAGGGTGAAGTGCGCATGTGTGTTTTTGTGATTTACTGGTAAGCCACTAATATAGGATATATTAAGTTGATGTATGTAGCAAAAGCCATTAATAGTGATAAGCTACAAACATTTTGCAACAATTTGTAGCCACTACACATTACTGCCTGTTGTAATAGCATGGTTTATAAAAACTATAAGAATGTAATTTTTTGTGTGAATACAATGGACTAATTTTTTTTCAGGTTATTTTTGGTTATAGCTGGAGCATTGTATGGTTTTTTTCTTATGAACCATAATGTGATTAGATATAATTTACAATTCTGATATTGTATTTACAGTTTACGTTAAAACCATATATAATCTTAAAACAATAAAAATTTTCATTCCACTATTATAATAAAACTCACAAAACATTTTCTTAAGTTTTCATGTCAAACAATTCTTTATTATTATGATACAAATTAAAAGTGACAGATTTGAAGCTTTTAAGAAATACACAAAGTGCAGTTTTACTGACCATACAGATATTGCTCTAGATTAATTACAGGTTTTTTTTTTAATTTTTTATTTCAGTCTATAAAATTTTAAAGCAACCTGTGCAGTTAAATCAGCTTTGGTTTCAGTGTCAGAACAGTAAGGAGCTCACATGTATCAGTAATAGTATTCTTTTATCATATGATACACATGTCCACCCCGTTAAACTCCTTTTTCTTTTTTTGGAAAACACAATTTCTCACTCAGTGCTGTCTTTTCATATGTATGTTTAATGATAGGAATTATAAAAACTGCCTAAAAAGAGAAATCATAACAGATTATAAGCACATTTAAATGATAAAAAAAAAACTTTGGCTTTTAGCAGTGTAGTCATTTGTGTGGCACATACAAGGAAAACATTGAAAACAACTTTGTAAATTTTTATTTTGAGATAAAACCAAGCATATCAAATTAGATTTTCGACTTTTTCAGTGCTGTGATAGGATTGCAGCTCGAATGTGTACACTTTAGCACTCGAACGAAGTACTACATAGTCAGTTATCCAAGAAGAGTGAGGCAAAACATTGAGAAAAGTAAAACATTTATTTTCTAATTTTCTAAGGACAGTTTATTATTGCAGGATTGTCAGCATTATTTAACCATTTTAGACATTGTGCATATACCTACATACATTGAGCTTTGGTCCAGCATTAAAGTGAGCAAAAGGCATTTTTCAGGTTCTTTTTGGTTATAGCTTGAGTTTGTGATTTAGAAGCCTCTGTTTTATTTTATTTTATTTTTGTGCTCCATTGTTTGTCTTTGAAATGTTAAGAAACCAAAACGATTTTATTTCTGTAACTCTAACCTTTTTAAGAGCAGTGACCAAAACATTATAGTCATACCTGGATAACTTCAGAGTTTGACCCAAAGGCTTTGGATCTAAGAATTTGACAAATGTAGCATCATAAGCACATTTGCTCCTTGCATAGATATTGGTGCAAGGGGCTTCTTCATCCATTTCTTTTGATATTTGCTCATTATAGAGGTAATGATGGACAGGAGTCCATTCATAAACCCAATCTCGTTTAGTGATGTCAGAGAAGGTAACCATGTCTTCAAGCTAATAAATACTGCCATCCTGGCTCTAAATTGCAGGGAGATAGTTGGGTTACCAGATCTTAGAAGTTCCCAGTTATGACTACATTGCACACCACTCAGGTAGACAAATGTTTAAATGGTTAAAATTGTGGGTTTTGAGAAAATTATGACTGGTGTAGCTTATTCTTTTAAAAAATAATATTTTCTGTCTGTCCTACAGCAGCAGATCCTTGATGGCTTTTTGGATCAACACACGAATAATCTTTCACGGGGGTGTGTGTGTGTGTGTGTGTGTTAGTAATCTCAAATTAAAAGCTTTTCCTTGGGAGAAGAAATTGTTTGGATTTTAATGATATCCTTAAATCAGCTAAAAAGCATTAACCAAGCTTTCTGTATGATTTAAAATATATGATCTATTCTGCAGGTACTAACCTAGTGTTTGAACTTACATTGGCTAACAAAAAAAGTTTTATATTAAAGACCAAGATCACAAAAAGTATAAGGAAAGGGAAATACTCTCAAATTCTTTTTAATCTCTGCCAAGCTGTGGGAAATTAAAGAGTGCGTATGGATCAGTAAATTCAAAACTGCTAAGAAATATTTTGCTTGTTTGCATCATGTGTTCAGCTGTGGATTCAGCTGTGCTGAATTTAGTAAGTTTTGTTTTATAGCTCTTTAAAATACACAATATAGTGAATAAATCAGTTGGAATAAACGTACACTGACCTGGCTCTAGATTTTTCTTCAAAACAAAAGTCAAATAGTTTGGACACTTAAAGGGCCTGATGAACATTTTATTTTAATATCATATAGACATACTGCAAATTCTCTATTTGACCCAGAACTTTAAAACATATAGTTATAACAAAATCTCTGGTTGAAGGAAGGGCTCTCGGCCTTGCGGCTCACCTCTTCAAATTTTAGCTGTTCTAAAGCTCATTAGGGTCTACAGACCAGGTGCTTTTTTGGATGGCAAAGAAACACTTCTTGGACTTCAAGCTGAAGTACTGGAGAAGTTCTAGGTGATTCAGAAGTTGGCGTTTCTGTTTGATCTCTTTAAAAATCCAGATCACAATAAATTTCTGAAACCTTTGGCACTCCAGAAGTTGTAGACTATATCTGCCATAATGCTCTTACAGTCACAATTCTGGAAATTGATCAGGGGAGATGTAGTCCACAACAGCTGGAGTGCTTAAGGTTGCCTACCTTGTTTTATCCTATAATTCTTATTTTTTTCATAATGCGCCCTATACTAATAGCAATATAATAACCAGAGTTTTCATAATTGGTCATTTCATAACTCGTTTGTTATAGCGGAAAATCCTTACTTGAATAGATGTGACTTGGCTTTGAATATTCAAAATCAGTGAAGCTAGTGTTCATGGGAGTGTTGGAATCATGGATTTGTAAATTGGAAATAATTGTTGGCATTCTATATAGAATTTTCATGATGGACAACAAAATGACTAAAATTATCATGAACGTATAGTCAGTTGATTTGGAAAAAATATATATGAAAACAACATATGATGGCAGATTTGTAATAATCAATTGCATTTCAATAGTGCCCAATAATTTAATCCAATCTGTAAATAAACAAGAATATCCTAATCATGTGTTTTAAATTGCATAATTATAGCAATTTTGTAAACAATCCAGTGGAGCTGCTGCTGTTAACACTTTACAGGTTGAAGGCGAAATAATCTATTGCATGTGCATTACATGACCCTCAGGCAAGGAAGTAGTTAAATGTGTTTTTAAACTATGTGAACTATAACAGTTTCACAATAAAGCAAAATAATTCAGATCCATTCATTCTACAGAACTTGACAATAAAGACCACTAACAGTAAATGTACAAAAATGTATGGATATTATTTATAATGAGGATTTTTTTTTTTTTCCTTTTTTTTACAAAATCAATGTGTCCTGATTTTTTGTAATAATTTAACAAGTGGGGGAAGGGAAGCAGTGGGTACAAATATGTGAGGTTTACATATATACACACCTTTCAATATTTTTTTTTTTTTACTCCTCTCGCTAAACCTTTTAAAATAGTCAAATAAAATTAGGAAGCATTACAGCACATTTTCAAGAATACAAAAACATAGTAAAATATAAAATTGTAAGAAAAAAAAAGTCCTATCATAATAGAGATTGTAAAGTGATGGCCTAGTACTAGATCATTAACCATTCAGTGATAGGTTGTTTAGATACTGGAGGGAGTTGAGGTTTTTGTATCTATTACAATTTTGGGGAATATGCTCATGTTGTGTATGTGACAACCAACATGCAAATAAACTAACAAATTAATTAAATCTCAATAAATTAATTCTGCTAACTGGCATATAGTAGGTATATTTGTACAAATTAGAGGGAAAAAAAGCTGTCGAAAGTTTGTTGCTATTTTATGTGGTTATTTTGAAAGTCATCGATATACTGTGGACTAGATATCTTTGTTGAATCCGTCTTGAATCTATGAGTGAGTTATTCCTGTGATGGACAAATTATTTACTGTGAACATAAGAAAGCACTGAATAATTTTTAACATCTTGGCACTAATTGTCCAGCTACAACATTACTGATAATTAATCATGCTGAGATTTTGTGTAACTGCTCAAATTTCATCAAGGGCTCTTCGAATAATACGAGTAGTGTTCATAATAATAATAACAATAATAATAGTAATTTGTATTCTCTTTTGAAGTCACATCATTATAATTGATTTCAGTAAATATTTCAGCAGTTAAATTCACTGCATTATTATTTTATTTTTAATTTCAAATTTACCATTTTGAAAATTCTTGTTCACAAAACCAGTAAATGTGATCGAATTTTACCTTAATTAGCTAAACAAATAGATTAGGAGTGGAAGATGTGAAATGTCCTTCTTGGCATCCTGAATTAGTTCTGTTTTCCATCTATGGCCTTAATTTAATACTTTTGGTTAAGCTTTCAAATTATCAAAATTGCTTAGAAAAACGTTCAAATGATTTATGTATAAAAGCCACAATTAAAATCCATGGGAATTTTTGGAGATAAATAAATTGACAAGTTTTTTTATCCGATTGCGATAATTTGAAAAGCTTTTTTAAAAGTATTAAATTGATGCGTTTTATAACGAGTAACTGTACAAAAAAAAGATTATTTACGAAAAGCTGACATCTTATTCTGCTTAGTTAGCTAATAAAGGTATCTCTTTTATTCTATTGATATCATAACGGCCTGACTAACATAGTATCACTCTATACCTTTGTCAGTATGTAAGTTTTAGCAAGTGCCAAGCTGGGGGACAAAGATTGCTTAACAACACAGAATTGAATTTCAAATGATCTATTCACGTAACAGTGACAAATTCCCAGGCTAAAGATTAATGTTCCTTTAGTCTTAATTGTACCGTTGGCTCTATGAATCGACCACAACTAGTGATGTTTTGGCTTAAACTGTATCTCTATACTATCAAATTCAGTTATATAGTAAAACTCAGATTGCATCTGGCCAGTCTAGGAATTACTACATATACCTAATGGGGCAAGCTTAGTTATATCGAATTTACATTTATTATTACTTGAAGTGATACGTAAGCCATTTTCCATATAGGCAGAACAGAGGCCAGTGAGTGGACTTCAAGTTGTTTTTGTGTAACAACTACCTATACAGTGGCTCAGATATGTAACTTGTTAGATAAAAATAAATAACCATTGCCAATCACTTAAATGGCTATATACCAAATAACATAGCAACCATTACGCAGCAAACAATACAGTTTAAATTCCAGTAGAATATAATGTAAAAAGTCTTGTAGAGAAAAAAATATAGTCTGGTCATAAACAAGCAAGCATTTTTTTTTTTTTTTTTAACAATGACTATGTAGATCCTTCAGCCTTCCTTTTGGTTCTTTTGGTCTGCTCATTTTTCATCAGAATCTCAGAAATTTTCTTTGGCTAGGAGATTTTTGAAATAAATCACAGGACCAAAACATGGATGCAGAACACAGATGTAGAACATAGATCTTCTCTTTCAAATAATTTTTTTCATGGTGTAATTAATTAACGTGTCATGTCAGTCACTGCTAGCATTAACCCTTCATGGCATGTACCACATTTCATTCTTTGCCTATATAAATTAAGAATAAACATAACTCATCTGTCAGAAAGACCATATAATTAAAGTAATAAACATTAAAAAAAAAATTACAAATATTCCCGGCAATGCCCTTTTTCAGGTTTTTACACATAATTATGACTAAAAGCCATTTGCTTCCAAACAATAAAACGTATAAAATAAATACATTTCCAACAAATAAATATTCCGTTATTTTCATAGACATTGACAATGTTAAACACAACATCGCACTCATTAAAGAGAAGACCAAAAATCTAGTTTTGCAATACCATGTTTCTGACTTTGGTTAATACAGAAGATATCCTAGTGAATGAGCACTTAATACCTGAAAGTCTACAATTCATCCTCCAGGTGGCAGTCTTTCTCTTTTAATAGGTAAAAGTTTCTCTTGGTTTTCAAACACAGTTCCCATTGTCATAATATACAGAAAATGTATGCAGTTATTTGGTTTTTTTTGTGAAGTCCATAAAAAAGTACATTTATTTTTTCCCTTTTACGACTACTTCTACCACGGACACATACACACTAAGTGCTGTGCATTGTATTTGGAAAACTCATAAATACATTAATAAATGTTCTGTCCTTTAGTCTGTTTTCTCAGTCTATTTACTTACAATGTTGATGAACAGGCTTTTCGCAGAGTTCAGTCTCAAAGTTTTAGGAATTTTCTTCCATTGGGTCTGTTAAAGACTCCATTGGGACTCCTGTGCCTGGTTCGTGTTTTAAACGTTTAATTGTGTTCTTGAGAGCTTGCCGTTTATTACAGAACCAAACTCTAACCACTTCCCGGTCATAGTTCAGCTTTTCTGCAATTTCTGTCATTTCCTGCCCGGAAGGGTGCGTGTTTTTCTCAAAATGGGCATTCAAGATCTCTAGAGCCTGTGGGGTAAACGAAGTGCGCCTCTTGCGCTTTTTTGAAGGTTCGCTTCCGATAAACTCTGTCAGATTCTGCATACCTGCTCGGTGGCGGGCCTCAGCCTCAGCCATCCACCGCTCAAGGACAGGTTTTATCTTCTGGGCGCTTTTTGGGGTGATGTCCAGCTTTTCAAACCTGGCAGGATACAAAAGGCCAGGGTTCAGTTTGGCTGTCAGACTGCTAGCTATATTGTTCTCTTGGGCTTCCTGTGGTAGGAAAAAGTGGCTTCTCAGGATGGTGTGTCTGAGGGGAAAATTGAAAAAGAAGAGTCTTACACTGATGCTCTGCCAGGTGGGATACCCTGCCTGCCTAACTAATGGACTGGCAGAGGTAATTTACAATTCACTTAATGTAGAATGACAAGCTGCACTAAAATAAAACAGTAGCCAATCAACAGGCGTGGTTTAATGGATGCAGACATTTTAAACATAAAACACACTCAAAGCAAAACAAGCAAAAACAAACAAAAAATAATAACAAGCAAGACATCAAGTGTTTTTTATATAGGTGTAGTGTATAGATAGGCTTGTTCTGCATGTGCTATATTGCTTTAATATGTCAGATAATTTGGATTATATATCAACCAGCGCATAAAACTATCCATATATATAATTTATACATATTAATTGTAATTTATTAGTACATTAACTGTTATTTCTCATATGTATTATGTGGCCATTTAGAGAATGTTGTGTTTAGTTTTTACTACTATTGTGAGATTCAACAAGGTAAATCAGGTGCCATTTTAATTGCAAAGTGCTAAATGTTGGGAAACATCCATTAATTTCCATGGTGATTGCTCCATGCTTATCTCTTTATCACAGAATAGCACCTGTTTTTGCCTTGATACAACTCACATTTTTATGTGAAAGCACACCTATCATCCTCCTTTCCACATTCTTAGGGTAGTGTGACTAGTGCTGCACCACACAGAAGGAAGTGTTACCACACAGAACTGGTCTTTGTGCTAATTTACCCAAGTAGCCATGGACAATGATATATTGAGGGAGATTTGCTGAGTTCAGAAAAGTGATGCAAAGTACAAGTGGGGCTATCACCATGGAAACCAAGAGACTCTTTCCTTTTAAATAGCATAATCTTTTCGAAAATTACAATTTAAAACTTAACCACAATGCACTAAAAATGTTTTTTATCCCTTAAGAAATAATGATTTAATAGTATGTCGCAACCAAATAAACCAACATTTAAAGATCAAATGTCAATATATATGTAATGTCCTACTCATTCACAATGCTGTATAGAGCTGCAAATGTAAAATAAGCCTGGACTCACTCCTGTGCCTCAGATAATATGTATTATTAGTGAAAACGCCTATATTATCCAAGCTACTGTGACTTTTGCAAGCTTGGCTTTTGGGTTACATGAGATCCCTTCTTAAATGTCATGCAGCAAAACAATAAACTGTGCTGGTTTTGATTTTAAGAGTGTCCCTTCAACATACCTCTCAAACGTCCCGGGTTATGCAGGGCAGTTTTAGTTTCAGGATCATGTCCTGTAATGCCAGGTTTGTTCCCTGGTGTCCCTAGCACAGTATGACTCAAAGCATTGAGCTCAAAGACTGAACACTTCAGAGGTGCTCTTAGCATGAGCAGCACTGTGTATTGACAGACCGACCCTCTTTCAAATCGTTGCCCTTGCCCCACTTTGACTATCCCTCCATTCTCCCAAAGTTGAAATGTATAATTTAATGTATTCAGCCATCAATGACATCCCAGATTGCAACTTCTGCAATTGCGTCACTGGCTTTACCCAGATGCGGCGTATGCAAAAACGACAATTTATGGTAATACAGAAATGGATATCAGATGCCATTTACTATCAAAGCTTGCAGGGTCTTAGAAGAGTCACACGTTTTACATTTGTTCTTTATCCTTTAATATTAAAGCATCAGGTTTATAGTTGATGCTTCCCTTGGCTGTTTTAAGCCAAACATGTATTCTAAACAACAGAAAATGTTGTTCAAAGTACAGACATTTACAGTTTAAACAGGGCTCGTTAAGAGAAGCTAGAGGTATCAAGCAGAGAGATATCTATAGATGCTTAGACATGGTGATTTTAGTAGATGCCAAAGAGGCACTTAGTAGCTCACTTGGAACAAACAGAAGTATAACACATGAATGCATAATGCTATGTATGTCAGTGATATCTACTGTTCTTACATACCTAGAAAGCAAACACTCCAGTGTTAAAACGTGTAATCAGTTATAAAGGTTAGAGTGCTTCTTTAACCCTAACAATGATAGATACCAAACTCACCTAATTAATAGGATAAATATTACTCATCTTTTAATCCAGCATTGAGTCACCTATCACTGCTGCTTTGCCACAGGGAGACTGTCAGTAGTCCTCTCTTATTTGGAGAAAATCGGTGCATGCAGGGCAATTGCCACTAATATGCTAGGCAGACTGAGGGATCATGGCAATCATCCAAAAAATGCTTCTCATAGGGAAGCATTGACCAATGCTTCTCTATGAAAACTCTACACGTGTGCTTCAACAATAAGGAACCAGGAAGTCCTGCAGGCTTTCATCTTAAATGCCAGTAGAATGTTCCTAAATGGTCCCTAATCAATTCATAAAAGTGAGTGTATCATTTTATTGATTTTATTTAAGTGAACGTGTATGAATCGGGACAAGGGGGCATTCAGTTAACCACTAAAGCTCTTTAGGTATTTGGTTTCCCTTTAAGTGAGCTTTTTGAAGGGGAATAGAATGAAGATAAGAATGGATTCCATCCACCTTGTTAAACTTGTTCTTAAAGATGTATACATGCATTTTCTCACCTTGAAGAAATATGCCCACTTTGAAAAATTTGCTTTTATATATTAATCTGGAATATTTAGGCACCACATTTTAATTATGTCACCTTGTTCTCCTTTAAAAAAAAAAAAAAATAATAAAAAAAAAATAAAAATATATATATATATATATATATATATAGTATAATGCTAAATTATAAGGAATGTATGACATGGGAATGTGGGGTAAGTAGATCTAAGAGGCATGCCTGTGATGCCACTTGCATAACTGGTGATTCCCAAAACAGGACAGGCCAGAGAAAGATGGAGCAGCCTGGCCTAAATGCATGCCATGCTGACTAACACTCGGACTAGTGAGCCACACTCAAGGAAGCACATGTGCTGTGGTGTGATTTTGCACGGTTTAATGTGCTGACAAAATTTTTTATAGAAAGGGCATCTTTCGATGCGCTTGAGCTATGCTGAGTGGGGTCATTTAAATTTTTAAAACTTAGTCTGAAATAGCCCAGTTTGAAAACATATCTATAAATAGGCTATTTAGGACTAGATCTTGCAAGGGGCTTGTTTGCTCATCAAAACGTAAGCCTACATTTATTTCCTAAACGGTGAAAATAATTCTTGTGAGTCAATGACTAATAAGCAAATTTAGCAACACGTATCGGAGTTAAAAAAATAAATGAAAAAAAACTCTTATGCACCCCACCTTAATTAACCTACACATGGAATGTGGCAACATATTTTAATGCTTCTCAGTGGGTTATACAACATTTCTTAATTTATTTTAGACCTCGGGCACAAAACAAGCAAATTGAAAACATTCTATCCTTCAACAAAATTTGGGGACAATTAAGGGTATTTAAATATTTGAATTCTTAAAAGTTTTTTGCCAATGTGATTTTTTACATAGTGCATACTAAATATGCACTCACTACTGAAAACCCCAGACGATTTATTGAAAAGCATCAAATTGCAAACGTTTATTGACCCCTGTCCCTTTCTCAATGCACCTTGTCCTTAGGGGCATTGTGCATTGAGAAAGGGATGGGTATTCCAAAACGTATGTGATTTGGTGCTCTTCAAGAAATGTTCTAGAGTTTTTTTACTAATGTCGCTTAACTAATTGTGCCTTTTCTATGTTTCTGAGACTTATGCTTCATACTGAAGTACAACTGCATTTTTTGCACAAATGCAGCTCTGGTGTGAACATTTTTCTTTCGACACTGTAGTGACCACGCTCCACATCTGTTTTGTTTAACTGTGCACTTATATTGCCTTTGTTAGATAAAAAAATTGGAGATTCATAAATTTAAGTAATTTACAGTTAATGAAAATAAAACGGGACAAAACCTAAAACTGTCATTACGAGTTGCAATACACCATAAGCGACATATAAAATGCCCTACACTATTTACCATGCTGTATGTATTAATTAGGATTAAAAAAAACATTTAGATAGCCTTGTTGGTTTGATATCCAAACTATCAAAATTACTTTCTAGTTTTGTACTAGAAAATTTTTAAAAAAATATTAACTTGTGTGATTCATTATGGAATAATTCGGTATATTCTTTCATTTTCTCTTTAGGAATTACAGTATTCAACAGAGAAGTAGCATTTAGATCATTGGTGTTTGAGTCTCCACTACATGATGTTTGGTATAACAATATACAAGTCAGGAAACAAATTTCGCAGCAGTGGTATCCTTGTATAGCCTGAATAAAGGTTATTTTCTACAGGGAGGTATCTTATAAGAAAAAACAGTAGGGGATGCCATAGAAGTGAGAGGATCCTATGGAGTTTTTTGTATTTAACAACAATCAATGGGTTTTATGGAAAATCATTGAGCAAAATGTGAGCTGCAAACCTACTACCCCATACTGATGTTATTTATAACCTTAGTCTTAAACTGCAGGAAAAGTACACTTTGGTTCTACAGGGAATACATTAAAAATATAAAGAGCGGATAAAAAGACAGGGCATTTCATGGGTCACCAAGAACAAAATCCACTTAAATGAAGTCAGATTTAGTTTTTCTATTTCCATGGTGGAACGGGGGGAGGAGGGGAGTAGCAAGGGCTTGACTAATAATAGTAACCTTCAATGGTAGATGTTTGTACAGCTACATTCGCATATATGATATTAATGTTCTAATTGCAAAAATAATGCTTATCAAACACTGTTATAAACTGATTGTTAAGCCTTGGTACTGTAACTGATGTGTTTAATCAAGGTTTAGTTAAGATGACATTGTAGGCACCATGACCACTTCATCTATGGGTGGATTGCCTTTGTTTTCTGTCAAACCGCTTTCAAGCAGTTTGATTGAAAAAATGACATTTCATGCCATCAAAAGTGTGCCCCACCTGCCTCCAAAGTCATAATGAGGAGTTAAACTTCTTATTGGCAACACAAATATTCATACTGTGTGAGCACACATGTTCTGGACTGTAGCAGGATTTGCATGCCTTGAATAGCGGCAGTCATTACCGCATAGCTGAATTATTATTGGCTGAAAGGGTTAATGGCTATTGGTAGAACAGAAAGGATTCCATTTCACATGGCCGACTTGTGCTACACATCATCCCTTACAGCCTATCATTGCATAGTTTACAAATATTAAAGGGACTCTATAGTTACCAGAACAACTACAGCTTATTGAATTTGTTCTGGTGAGTAGAATCATTACCTTCAGGCTTTTTGCTGTGCACACTGTCTTTTTGGAGAAAATGCAGTGTTTACATTACAGCCTAGTGATAACTTTACTGGCCACTCCCCAGATGGCTGTTAGAGATCCTTCCTGGGTCATTACTGCCTAAAATGCATCCAAACATTCAGTATCTCCTCCCTCTGCATGCAGACAAAGAACTTTCCTCATAGAGATTCATTGATTCAATTCATCTCTATGACGAGATGCTGATTGGCCAGGGCTGTGTTTTAATTGCGCTGGCTCTGCCCCTGATCTGCCTCTGTGTCAGTCTCAGCCAATCCTATAGGGAAGCATTGTTATTGCATCATGCCACCACTTCTGATGATGTCAGAGGAAGTTCACAGGCAGAGGCAGCAGCTTCAGACTTGAATACAAGTAATATTTTACTATCCTTAGGGATGGCAAAGGGGGCCAATGGGACTAGATAGTGGTTTTAACACTATAGGGTCAGGAATACATGTTTGTGTTCATGACCCTATAGTGCTTTTTAATACAAATAATGATATGAATACCAAGAAGCTTTCTTAAGAGCAACTGGGCATGTAAAAAAATGGGTCAGGTTAATGTTAATGTTGAAAAATGCAAAGTTATGCACTTCGGCGTAAAGAATACACAAGCAACGTATACCCTTAAAGGAAGCGAATTAGGGATAACAACACATGAAAAGGACTTGGGAATTATTATCGACAACAAACTATGCAACAATGTGCAATGTCAATCAGCAGTGGCCAAGGCCAGTAAATTATTGTCATGCATGAAAAAGGGCATTCATTCTCGGGACAAGAATATAATTTTGCCTCTTTATAAATCACTGGTAAGACCCCATATTGAATATGCTGTGCAATTTTGGGCACCTGTTCTAAAGAAGGATATTATGGCACTAGAAAAAGTGCAGAGGCGGGCTACAAAACTAATAAAAGGAATGGAACATATCGGCTATGAAGAAAGGTTAACAAATTTAAACCTATTTAGTTTAGAAAAACGTCGCCTGAGAGGGGATATGATAACATTATACAAATATATTCGGGGCCAATACAAACCATTGTGTGGAAATCTATTCACAAACCGGACTTTACATAGGACACGAGGCCATGCGTTTAGACTGGAAGAAAGAAGATTTCGTCTAAGGCAAAGGAAAGGTTTTTTTACTGTAAGAACAATCAGGATGTGGAATTCTCTGCCTGAGGAAGTGGTTTTATCAGAGTCCATACAGATGTTCAAACGGCTACTAGATGCATACTTGCAAGAACAGAATATTCAAGGATATAATCTTTCAATGTAGGGTAATAACTGCTTGATCCAAGGATAAATCTGCCTGCCATTCTGGGGTCAAGAAGGATTTTTTTTCCTAGCTTGTTGCAAAATTGTGCTTCAAACTGGGTTTTTTTGCCTTCTTTTGGATCAACAGCAAAAAACAAATGTGAGGTAGGCTGAACTTGATGGACACAAGTCTCTTTTCAGCTATGTAACTATGTAACTATGTAACTATGAAATCTGACCTGTTTCAGCAGGTTTTGTACATACATATTGTCCTTTAAAACAGAATTTCAGGAACTTCCATTGAGTTTGCATTCAGTCAGCAGAGCCAGCTTTCCATGAGTGGAGGCCTGCTATTATTTATTGATAGCACCAGTGGGCCTAACTGTCCCCAAGCAGGGTAAATCATTGATGGGGTAGACCGGAGGTGGGTGTTACAATGGTATAAAACCTATGTGAGGAGGTCGTGGCTGGGGAAAGGAGGGCCAGGTAAGTGGTGACAGTTTTCCTTTAAGGCAAAGTAAACCTGAGGAAGCTATAAAGGAGATCACAACTTGGGAAAATAAACTACATTTTGGTACTTACATCTTCTACAGACATATTCCACAAGATGCCATATAGGGTAACATTAACTATTTTCTTAAAGGAAATACTAGCTTTCAGACACCTTATGAAACAGCACAGTATATATCAGCAGCTTTATATTTTTGGAATTCAGTGCATATTTCAGGATATCACATAAAGTACATACTCCTTTGTTACAAATGATGGCCAATATACCTAGCATCTTAGCCAAATTTAAGGCCATCCTATATCCAAATGATGGCCAATATACCTAGCATCTTAGCCAAATGTAAGGCCATCCTATATCCAAATGATGGCCAATATACCTAGCCAAATTTAAGTTCTTGCCCTTTCCAGCAAAAAAAAAAAAGTGAAATATCCACCACCTGTGGGAAGGTCATCCATAATATTGATCTCCCAGTAAACAGACCCCTTCTCATAGAGATGAAGAACACATGCTCAGCAATCACAGCTTTGCACCTGTAATGATTCTCACAAAGAAGCATTAAATTCAGTACTTCTCTATGAGAAGCATTGCCATCTGCTTTATGCTGAGCCAGAAAGCACCAGCTGTCTGACATTTGCAAGGTCAGCTTAGCACCTTTGTAAAAGTGCTATTTCTTACAAAATCAGCAGTTTTACAAAGATTTTACAAGTGTTAACGTTCTAAATTCTTACAGCACTAAAGCAAGTTGAAGCACTCAAGAGGTATAGATTGTTCTTTAATTGTGCCTTTTTAGAATGTTATGAGCCCACTCACTTATTTTTACTTTCCCTGGGGATGCGGGTCTCATCCCTGGTGCCCAGTGTTAGCTGCACAGAGCTGGACCTTTTATATTATTATATATATGTATTATAGCCAAGCATAGCTATCTGGCAACTCATGCTTTAGTAATATAGCATGTCACATATGACTATAATAGACTAAGCTTAACTCTGCATGGCTGCACTGCACATCACTGGATGGGGCTCCTATCTGGGAGTCTTCAGGGGTCCTGGCTGCTTCCCTTCTACACAGAGACTGCAGTGATGAAGTGAATCATACTTTTGTATTATTTTTGTTTAATGGTTTGCTCTAAAAATATCCTTCAGGTTGAGAAACTCTTTATTTTTGTGTTTGCCTACTATTTTTAGCGTGTTTGCGTGTCACAATGCCAAATGTAATTATGTGTTGATATTATATAGAAAACCTTTGACCTTTGTTGTGTTTGACCGACAGAAAGAAAGCACAAATTGCAGATCGTGATATAGATTTATACAGCATGAACTATATGGGCATCTGCAAAACACACGCACTCACACAGTTATATAATAAAAAAGCTTAAAGTGGATACAAAAAGTTAGCATAGCATAAACACTGTCTGTCTTTTTTTTAGACATGCTAGGAAACTTTTACTTATGTTTACATTACATCAATGTCCTGCATATTTGTACAGGAGTGGTAGGAAAGCTTATGTCATAAGAGTATGCTAGGGATGTTTTAAATTACAGATGCTTTACAGCAGGTGTAGGCAACTTTTGGCACTCCAAATGTTGTGGACTACATCTCCCATTAAGCACTTACAGCCATAATGCTAACAAAGCAAATGGGAGATAGTGTTGAAACTAGAGATGTAGGGCCCCTGTGCAATCATTTTGTTTGCCCTCTCCTTCCCAGGATAAAGGTGGGCAAACAGTATATTGCTATCTGTCGTACATCTCCCACAGCTGGTAATCTACAATTCGACCATCCTTGCAGTGTTTTAATTGTTGGCAGCATTTGTGTGTTTAATTGTAACTTAAGTATGTTTTTATGTAGTGTGTGTATAGTGTGTAGTGTTGGCATTTGAATGCAGTTGTGTGAATGTACTGTTGCCGCATACTTGTGTATAGTTTGTTTTAATGCAGGGGTCTGTTTGTATGAGGTGTTGTTGTTTGAACGAAGGTGTGTATTTGTGTGTAGTTTTTGGTGTTTGAATGTAGGGGAATGTTTGTAAAGAATGTTGGCATTTTAATACAGAGTGTGTTTGCATGTAATGTTGGTGTTTGCAATAGTGTGTATGTAGTGTTGGCATTTGATTGCATGTAGTGTTGGTGTTTAATTGGTTGGGTGTGTATGTAGTAGTGTTGCTGTTCTAATTTAAATGCTGTGATGTATGTATACATGTATATATGCAGCTATACATTGACATGCACAAATGCACAAACACATTGACACACATATACACTCATATACCCACACTGACACACACATACAGATACCCACATGAGCACACACAGATACACTCACACAAAGATAAACACACACACACACACACACACAGAGGTGCACACACACACACACACACACACACACACACAGAGATCCACAGATACAGATACAAAAGTTGCAATTTACATATTTGTAGCCACCCTCCTACTTTCATACATTTTGAATGAAGGAAGGTGGCTTCCTAGGCTGGCTGAGGATGATTAAAGTCTGGAGTATGAGGAAGCCTGCAGTGTTCTCACTCCTTCCCTATCTGTGCCTCCTTCATCCTCCCAGACTCCATGTTGTATGTAAGCTGGGAGGAAGTGACAGGAAATCACTTTCTCCCAGCACTGGTTGCTGATAAAGGGTCCTAAAGAGCTGCAGAACCTGACTGGGCCCCTGTTCATGCCAGTCTGCTTATGGGGTTTGCCCTAAGAGCATGGGATACCCGATGGGCCCCAAAGCCACTGAGGAGAGATGTAGGCCGTAGGCCACAATACTGGTTTGCCAAAAGTTGTCTACTCATGCTCTACAGGATTTATTATATTATAACCATAAGTAATTAGATGGTCATTCTAAACCTGGTTTTATACAATTTTGTGTGAATTTGACCTTATATTTCTATGTATATTCTTTTTCTGTATTTTTTAAATTTCTGCAATGTGCTTTCTAGCCTGTATAGAGATCAATCCATTGGTAATGTTAAATGGGGGAGTGCTTAGACAGTTAGGGAGAGGTACAATGAAAACAGTTAAAATATCTCTAAAATGTTTATCAGCTTAATCTTTGCACATAACAAATAGACGGGTTCACATTAATAAATATACAATGTTATTCACTAAATGGAGAATTTTAGCAAATCAATGCCTCGATTTAATATTTTTGGATGATTTAATTTTTTTGGATACACTTTCAAAAGTATTTAATATTTTTGGAAATAACCAAGCTGTGACTATACTGAGTAGGAGAATTTCTACAATTCTCTATTTATTCATTTTGCTATTTATATTTTATTCTGTAAAACTTGATGTTTAGTGAATTACCCTACCTGTGTTTGGTTTTGTTTTTTTCTGGTGTTCTCTTTAATGTATAGGCTTACCTGCAGATAGCAGACTGGCTATAGGCTGGACCTTCTGTAGCACTCAAAGCTTGTCCAACTTGAGTCTGGGTGAGGCCAAGGGAAAGGCGACGAATTTTAAATGCTTTTGCAAACTCCCGTATTTCTTCCAGATTAACTCCATCTACCTCGCCACTGGCTGTTTGTGGGTCTAGGAAACAAATGATATTAACAGCACAGCTTACTAAAAAATAAGATATTTTCTTATATATTTCTTTATATTTTATAAATATCTAATAAAAATAAAGGAGTTGTAAAACACAAAAGAAATGAAATACAGAAAAGAAACAGAGTAGACAATAAAAATAATAAAAATATGACTTGATATTCCACCTTATTTAGAACTCGATTATGGAAACTTAGTTATTGCCATATACAGAGTTGCAATATATATTTGTATTATTATTATTAGCATTGATATAGCGCCATCATATTCTGCAGTGCTTTACAATTATAGCCTGTATTTTTGAAGGTGAAACAAGCTTACAATCTATGATAATTTTACTTATACTCTTAGGTGTCAAGGCACAAGGACACTTACTGGTAATTTGAACTTTGGTGTCCCAGTTTTAAGGCAATAACATAACCGCTGGCTCTAACCAGCCAAGATGCTAATAATAATGATATATAAAAGTAAAGATAAATGATCAGTTTGGACTTGTTCTCTTTATATGTGTGCAGCAAGGATGTTAGTTGTAAATGTGGCACTTTCACAAAAAAAAAAAAAAAACAAGCAATTTAAGTAAAATTAAACACTGATTAAATGCAGTATTGAATGCAAGCTGTTTCAAATGCATTCTACAAGGAGTCACTTCACTGGAATTATCTTGAAAATGTTATCCAAACACAGAAACATAATTTATACCTACAATGTGGCTAATGTTATCACACAACCTCAGGGTTAACAATTAATGCTTGGCCTTTATTGAAGGCATCATTTTGTGGTTCTACTGTAGATAATAAGGGTTTAGATTCAGATTTTGCATTTGCCCCTTTCACAAAGCTTTTGTATTTTTTTACAGTTTATATGGTGCAGTAAATTCTATATATTAGTAATTATGATATTTAGTTCTACATACTTTGTAAAGTGAGAATTCAAATTGAATTTCAAATTTAAGGCCAAAGTAGTTTATTTTAATGTTAAATTTGAGATTTGAAAATAATTTTTTTGAATTCATTATTTACCTACACTATTTAGCATAGCTATTCAGTTGGATTAAATTTTAGATTTTTATGAAATGTAAGCAAATCCAATACAGGTCAAAGGATGCTGTTTATTTGAAAAATGGATTTTCAAGTGGTTTTGTCACTTCTTTATGTTTTTTGCACAAAATGTGAATCTATGGAAAATTATGCAAGATCCTCCACAAATAAAAAATGGAAAATTAAATGCCATAGGCATTTGTCGCGCTTTGCGTGAAAAGATGCTTGTTCCCATCAGCTGTACTAAGCGGGAAATAGCAAAATGTGGCAACCAATAGAAGCTCATCCATTTTCCACGTTTTGTTAATGGTAAAGTAATCTCTAATTTGTTTTATGTATATGTTCTGACTTTGCTGGAGTTTCAATGAAATCCAAAAGTTTTCATGAGTTTTCAAAATAATTATGTCCACATTACATTTACAGTGTCACTTTAACAACAAAGGTTGAATATGGTATAAAGTGCATGCACAAATTTATTTTAATGGCAAGCAAGCTACACCCCAACAAAGTCTAGAGAGTCATCACACTGATAATAGAGGTTTGGTTTGACTCAGGGGAAAACTCAAACCAGAACTCCATTAGCTTGAAGAGGAAAAAGCAAGTTTCCCTTTTACACATTTTACATAGAGATTCTTGCATGTGTACTTGACTGTGTCCGAGGATTAATTTTAAACTTTTTTTTATTTTTTAGATTTCAGACTTGTACCTGGCTTATATGTTTTGCCTGGTGCTTCTTGTTTCCAGCCTAGGTACTCTTGTCATCATACATATATCCTCCCTTATTCCCTCTCTTCCAGCCCTAGTTCTCCTCTCTATATTTAATACATTCCTTTCTTTATTTAATAGATTTATGAGTAAAAGAGGAGAAGGTAACAGGGGAGGTTATATGCTTATACTCTAATCCTTCTCATGGGGGGCAGTATGTGTGTATGGGGGCAATGTGTGTATGGGGGGCAGTATGTGTGTATGGGGGGGCAGTATGGGTGCATAGGGGGCAGCATGGGGGCAGTGTGTGTACTTGGGGAGGTATGTGTAGAGTGTGTGTATGGGGGGGGCAGGTGTGTATGAGGACAGGTGTGCATCGGGCAGTCTATGCATGGGGGGGCAGCTCCAGGTGTATGGGGGGAGCAGTTTGCGTATGGGGCAATTTGTGTGTATGGGGGCAGCATGTGTGTAAGAAATGTGTGCATAGGGGGGCAAATGTGTGTGTGAATAAAGCATGGGGGGTCAAAATATGTGTATGGGGGCAGCATGGGGTGTAAGTAAAGGTGCATGGGGGGCAAATGTGTGCATGGGGGCAGGTGTATGCTGGGGGCAGCATGGGCGCAATGGGGCAGTATGAGGCAAATGTGTGTGTATGGGGCAAAGTGCGTGTATAAAGGAGTATGGGTGTATAGGGGGCAGTATGGGGCAAATGTGTGTGTATAAAGGTGCATGGGTGTACAATTCAGCATTAAAGGCAATGTGTATATATGGGGGGCAGTATGATTGCATGAGGCAGTGTGTGTATGGGGGCAGTACATGGGTGCATAGGGGGCATAGCAACAAAAGTGTATTAAAGGTATAGATTGTATGGGGGGCAGCATGGGGGCAATGTGTATATGGGGGCAGCATGGGTGTATGGGGGCAGTGTGTGTATAGAGGGCAGTATGGGTGTAAGGAAGCAGCATGGGTGTATAAAGGTATGGGGGCAAATGTGTGTATATTGGGGCAGCATGGGTGTATGGGGGGCAGTATGGGTGTATGGGAAGGCAGTATGGGGCAAATGTGTGTCATTGGGAGACAGTATGGGCGTATGGGGTTGTGCATGTGTGCATGGGGGGGCAGTATGGGGGGAATGTGTGTGTATTGGGGGCAGTATGGGTGTATGGAGGGCAGTATGGGTGTATGGGGGGGCAGTATGGGGATCAGTGTATGTGTGTAAAGTGTGTGTGTGTGTGATAAGGGTAGGGGGGCTTTTTTTTTAAAATATATATTTTTTTATTTGAATTTTTAATATAAATATTCTATGTCCCCCCTCCCTTCTTACCTTTATTTAGGAGGAGGGGGGACATTTCCCTGGTGGTCCCAGTGGTGATTCCCTGGTGGTCAGGTGGTCAGAGTGAACTCTAGCCCGCGCTCCCGGGCTAGAGTTCACTCTCGCGAGATTTGGAGCGTTGCCGTGGTAACCGCGGCAACGCTGCAAATCTCGCGAGAGGAGGACCCGGAGGAGCTGCAGCCTTAGCTTCCGGGTCCTCCCTCTCACTCCCTCCCCCGCCGGCCGCCAGCACAGTGCCTGCGGACCGGAGGGGAGATCTCTGATCTCCCCCCCGGTCCGCAGGCACATTGCAGGGCTAGCGCCTGCATGTGCTGGCAGGGGAGGGAGACCGGCGGATTTCTCGGGGGGGGGGGGCAATTGCCCCGTTGCCCCCCCCTGGATCCGCCACTGGTGTGGTGGTTGTTAAATTATCGCTTCCAATTTGTTTATCCATGTGTCCCAGTCTTCTATCTGAGTGTATCTATTTCCTATGTTCATCAATATACCCCTTTCCAATTTTGACTGACATATAACTTGAGCTATTAATTCTTGGGTATGTGGGATTGTCACTGTTTTCCAATTACGTGCTAAAAGGAGTTTAGCTGCCATAATGATGTGTACTGTTACCATTTGTACTTTTTTTTGGCATTTTGGGCCAGTTTAGATTTAATAAGACTACTTCAGGCTTGAATTCTATTTTCATTTCAGTTATTTGATATATTACTTTCATTACATCCTTCCAATATTGACTTATAGGTATGCATGGCCATCAACTATGAATCAGTTGCCTTCGTTAATATTGCATTTCCAACACCTATCTGGGGCTTCTGGGGAAATGTTATTTAAGCGTTTAGGTGTAAAATACCATCTATTAGCAAGTTGAAATTGTGTTTTTGTGAGGTTTAGGCAATGTAGATGTGTCTATACATTGTTTAGGGAGCTTATCCACTCTTCTTCTTCTATGGATACTTGTAGTTCTTTTTCCCCTTTTTTGATCAAACCTATTGGTTTATCATGTCTCCATCAGTATATAACTTTGGCACACTTTGCTAATAAGTTTTTGTAATTCTTTAGTTCCAGAAGGTGTCTGAGTTTTATATTTTTCTCCTCCTTATTCTTAGATAGATATTCTGAAATGAAGCCCTTGATTCTCAAATAATTAAAAGTTTAATTCCTGGAAATGTTAAATTCCTCCATAATTTGCCTGAAGCATTTAATTTTATTCTCCACTACTATATTTTTGAATTCCCTAATCCCCCCAGTTTTCCAGGTGTCTATTTTTATAGTTTCCAGCATGTCTGTAATTGTGGAGAATGGAAGCACCTCTGTTATTTTATTTCTAAGTCCTATATTGAATGTGATCAACCAACTCGTTAATTCTTTAAGTATCTGTGATTTGCTCCGTGCGTCTTCAATCGTTTTTTTATTCAAGTTTAAAACCCAAAATAATGAGGATATGTTGTTTACCCCTGTTTTCGTTTTTCCCATATTGTACCACGTTTCTTTGGTTGACCCAATGTTTTGGGAGAGCAATATGTGAAAAAGTCTGCCAGCCAAGTAACATTGTAAACTTTCTGGACACCCCAGTCCTCCGTCTTGCCTTGACCTAGCCAGGTTTTTAATTTTCACCCTTGCTTTTTTGCCACCCCATACAAATTTACAAAATGATGACTGTAGTAACGCTAGCCAGTTTTCTGGGAAGTTGAGAGGGATCATTCTCCATAAGTATAGCCATTTCGGTCAAACGTATGTTTTTAGAATTAATTCTACTCGACCAAGAAAAGCCTAGTCCTCTCCAGTCCTTTAGTTTTTTTTATTGGTTTGTTTTAATATGGGTAAGAAGTTAGCCAGTTATTTTCAGGAAGCCCTATATTTTGTACCAAGTTCATTTTATATACTGAGACTTTAGAGTAGTTGTTTATTTCCTTCAATAACTCTGGGACTGAGATTTCTGGATCTTCTAGTGTTAATAAAATATCATCTGCGTATATATTTAACTTTATTTGTCCAGACATGTTGGTAAAGCGTTTATTTTTGTTTTGTTTTACTGAAGTCGCTAGAGGTTCTAAAACCATTATGTACAATAAAGGGGAAAGCAGGCATCCCTGTCTTGTCCCATTTTTTGTGTTGAAGTTTTGTGATGTAAATCCTGACCCTGTAACCTTTGCTGATGGGTCCGTGTAGAAGGCTGATATCTCCTGTAATATTGAACCAGTGATTCCAAATTGTTTTAGAACAAACCCACTTGCTCATTGTTAATTAGTTGTGGTATAACTATTTTTAACCATTCCGCCAAGATAGAAGAGAAGATTTTAATATCGGTATTTATTAGCAAAATCGGTCTATAGTTACTGATCAATTATGAGTCTTTGTCTATTTTTGGGAAGGGGACTATGTTTGCTCTCAACAACTCTCCATGACAATATCCTGTTCTCATTATATAGTTAAAAATATTAAAGAGTTCTCCTTTTAGTTGCTCTTTCATTAGTTTAAAAAATGTATTAGTAAAACCATCTGGACCTGGGGCAGTCTTTAATTTTAACTTATCTATTGATTTGCTAACCTCTATTTGTGTTGTAGGTTGATTTATCTTTTTTTAGTTGGTCAGGTAGAATTTATGGCATATGTATATTTTGGAAGAATTTATTAATCTCATCTTCCTTACCATATATTTCTTCTGCTAAATTATATAAACCCTGATAGAATTTTCCAAACGCTTTTCCTATTTTTTCTTAAACATTAACATAGGATATTCTTAGATAATCCGGTGGATATGATGATAAAGAAGATACACATCATTAAAAATCCTCTTTTACTATCATCTATCTGAAATCTATTATTATTTATAATTTATAAAGTGCCAACATATTCTGCAGAACTGTACAATAGGTGGACTACCAAACACGTAGTTTTAACAAAACACATTGGGGTATATAAGAGCAGAAAGTGCTAACAAGCTGACATTTTAAGGGAGTGGGGTAAAACGGCACAAGAGGTAAGGGTAAGATGTATTTAATTTAATGGAAAAGTAGATTTTTAGAAGAGTTTACAATGAAGATTTAGTTTTTTTTAGATAAAACAGTTGCAAGAGGAAGAGGAGAGCAAGGTGGATTAGTGAGGTCTGGAAAAGGGAAGCTGTTACCAGTTTTTTTTCATATCCTCTCTTGAAGATGTGAATTTTCAGTGATTTTTTTTAATTTTTTTATTGAGATTGGGTTAGAGTCTAATAGAGCAGAGAAGGGATTTCCACAGGAACAGTGCAACCTTAGATAAGTCTTAATGGTGAGAGTCAGAGGTGCAAGTACGAACAGAGGATAGATGCAGGTCTTTGGCAGAGTGTAGGGGCCTGGATGCACATACTTGTGTATTAGTGAGGTAAATAGGAGCAGTGCTATGGAGAGCTTTGTAAGTGAGGACCAGAATTTAAATGAAGGTCTTATATCTAATGTGATGCCAATATAAGCACTAAAAGAGGGTTCACATAGGAGGTGCTTGAGGGCAGGAAAATGAGCCTTGCTCCAGAGTTCATATTAGACTATAAAGGGGCAAGCTGAGCACGCATGTGAGATGATAGTGACATGGTCAAGCACCTTAGTTGGCATCTGGTGCTAGTTAGGGATGTATGCAAGCTATATTTTTGACATGGAAGCAGCAGGATTTAGTGAATGACTGGGTATGAGGGGTGATGAAGATTTTGGAATCGAAAAAAATGCCAAGACAAAAACTCTGGGAGGTAGAGCTGAAGGTAGTGCCATTGACATGGAAGTAGTAGTGTGTGAACAGGGAAAGTTTTGTTTTGGAGAGAATGAGCTTCTACAAGTGAGCTGCTATCCAGTTACAAATAGCAGAGAGGCAATTGGAGACATCATTATTGCTGGCATTTATTCAAGAGGGACAGAGAAACACCATATCAGTGTGTGTCTGTCTGTCTATTTATTATTATTATTATTATTATTATTGGTATTTATATAGCCCCAGCATATTCTGTTAAGCTTTACAATATTATCAGAGGGAGAGATATATCAATAAATGAGACAATTACAAATAGATACAGGAACAATAGGTTTAAAAGAGCTATCTATCTCTCTCTCTCATCTGAGAATTAATGTTTCAAGAGTGTTAATTCGTAGAACCAGTTTGAATACATTTTTCTTTTAAAAAGGGTATACAATTGAAGAAACATACTAGGTGAAGATTATTCATTTGGTACTGCGCAATGTAAGACTTAGCAAGGATAATGCAATAGCTGTTGGGGGCCCCCTTTTTTATTCTTCCTTCTGATCCTTGACTGAGAAGAGTAAACTAAAAGTGTCATACTCCAGCGATATACTATGAACTGTTTCTTTAATGTGCTAATGTGAGCATGTTTAAGTGCACATTCTATATGCTTTATTATATATGAAACTTTACTGATCCAAGTAATATATTCGTATAGCAATACAAATGTATCTATTAGGCATTTTCCAATCATAAAAATGTTTAATAGTTAGTCTTGAGGATAATATCATTGATATACATGTTCGGTTATTAAATCATATGACATATGACTGCAGGGTGGCCCTGTCTTATTTTGTCCATAAATCAGTTTAACATCTCAGCATTTTCTTATTACGTTCATATTGCTAAGTTATAATACATTTAGGTATAATTAACTGATGTCATTATTATCATTTTAAATTATATTGTAAACTGTTATGAATACAATTTTTAAAATATGACAGATCACATTTATGCACATAATAAAATGTATTGATTAAACTAATTCTGAAATTGCTATAGAATATGATGGAACATAAAATATTAATTATATACTTTATTATATAATTTGAAGCACTTACAATTCACCTTTTTGGGGGATCCAATCCTACATATTTCTTTTCGCTATGGATTGTTTCCCACACATTTGTCAGATTTGTAATTTCTTTGCTATATTTATTTTGTTATATGAATTAAATGCTGTTTTCTATTGAATATGCTTCTCTTTTTTTCTACCAGTAATTTCTTCTTCACATTTTACAAACTGAAGATAACCTCTGCATTTAATGGAGGCTTATGTTGACCGCAATTCACAATTTTCCAGGGAGCGGCATTTTCTTATTTAGTCATAGATTGCCAGTGAAACACTGGATATCTCTGACTTATTTTTTCTTACACAGACACATTGCGCAACCCACAAATCCAACTTTTAAACAGTTTTGTGTTTGTGTGTCTATGTGCGTATTTGTACACTGGAGATTTTTGATTATGTTTTTGCCTAATCAGTTTTTATTTATTTTCTTCTGGCATAAAATTAAGCTCTCCATGGTACATTGTGATAATAACCCCTTAAGGACACAGCTTCAAAAGCTTGTCTTACCCTTAAAGACACAAGCAATTTTTGCATTTTTGGCTGTTTGTGTTCAAACGCAATTTGCATCTCTGTCATTTATTGCACCAACACATATTGTATACTGTTTTTTAGAGGGCAAACAGGGCTTTAATTTTATGTCACATACATATAGATAAATTCTTATTAATTATAAAAATTAAATGCCAAAAAAAAACATTTGGCAATAATATCATGTGCATAATATGTCCAGCTTCCGAAAAGTAAATTAAAATAAATTAATTTATGTGTCTTGATTTATAGACTACATCATATGTGGAGGGTTTCAGCTTATTTTGAAAGTTACAGGGCACAAAATACAAGGACTAAAATAAAATTTTAATGTGAAACAATTTTAGAAGTTGATATGTTTGTCTTGTAGATTTAGTAGCCATCACAGAAAATAAAATTGCCACAGAAAAGTATATATTTATACAAAGTAGATATCACACTATTTACCTAAGGTTATTTTAACACTTTTAACATAGCCATTTCTTTGCCAATAAAACAACCAACAATAATGTACCTTATACCTTATACACCTACAATATATATGCAAGGATACTTATCAAATGTAGATGAATACAGCCTCCCTCAGATCGCTTCCCAGCTAGCGATCAACTTGACAGCAAAATATGGAAAAGAACAACGAGGGAACCGGCTGTTAATCTAGGATTTCGAACAAATTCAAGCTTGTAAGGTGCCTCCCCCGATAGTATGGGGGGCCTGGGGAAATCCCCTGGATATTTTCACTCCAACACAGGACTCTGGGTGAAGTTTGGAAAAAACGGCTTTAATTCAATATTAAAAATTTATAAAAAAATAAAATAAATATAAATAAGGTCCTAGGCTGTTCTTTGATTGTATTGTATCAAACTGTATTTTAATATTGTGGTCCCTGAGGAAGTCCCTATTTTGTTAAAGGGACGAAACGTGTAGGACCTTATTTATATTTATTTTATTTTTTTATACATTTTTAATATTGAATTAAAGCCGTTTTTCCAAACTTCACCCGGAGTCCTGTGTTGGAGTGAAAATATCCAGGGGATTTCCCCAGGCCCCCCATACTATCGGGGGAGGCACCTTACAAGCTTGAATTTGTTCAAAATCCTAGATTAACAGCCGGTTCCCTCGTTGTTCTTTTCCATATTTCTTTGCCAATCTCTGCTAAATATTGGAGTACATTTTAGTTTTTTTCACTATTTTGGCATTTACACATGTAACAAGGTTTTTGTAACTTGCATTTCGTAAAGCTGGTGTGTGCTATTCCTGCCCATATTGTGTTCAGCTACATCTGCTGAGTATAACGATAACCCCATTGTATTCCTTTGGCACTTTTCTGTGAATCTACATATAAGAGACAAGGCTATTTCAGTTTCTATAGTTAGAATTTTCATAGATGGATTTGACGGGCCTATGTCTCATTTTGGGGTATCATAGCAGATTGATTGTTAAAATAACCACACAAAGGGCTTTCATTTGATAAAGCAGACAACCCAGGGTATCTTATATGGTATATATATGGTGTATATTGTGCCTTAACCTGTCACCATGTTTTTACCAAATTATTTAAACGTTTTTATACCAACCTGTGTAGTTGCATGCTTTGCAACATTATAGAGCCGGCTGAACATTTTCCAGTCCAGGCCTGGTCTTATGGCCCTGGATGCCATCCCACTGATCAATGCTAAACTTTTTTTTTTTTAAGAGTTTGACATTGAATAAGTGTACCTGCCTATGGCTTTGTCTTCCACTGAAGGCTATATTCCGATTAGTCATACCAACTCATACCAGTGTTAGTCAGCTTTGATAGGCTGAGAGTGCTCAGGCGATGCCCTAAACCACCACCACTGTCCAATGCTGGTGTTCTTATGGTTATTATTTGTAGCAGTTATGGACAGCCAACAAATAGTGCATTGCAATATTATTAATACATAATTATTAGTCTGACCACCAAGTGGGGCCAGGCTTTTGGAGTTTCCAAAAACACTCATTCAACGTCAAACCAATCAGAAACAGTTTAACACAGACCAGTAAGCCGGTGCAAGGTGTTCCAAGTACCATCAACACTTTAAGGCTGCCCCTTAAAGGCTGCAGAGTCTACCTAGTTGAAAGTGTGACTACTTCTGCAAAGCCAAGCGTCAAACTACTTCCTGGCTAATAACTTTTAGTTCAACAAATAGGTCTGTTTATGGAGCATAGAACGCACTGTATGACATTTAGATATGTATTTTTAGATTTATTAAAGGCCAGCATCCACCACAAACTCACTGTTAATAAAACAGAATAGCCCAGAGTGAATGATAAATACTATTAGCGTTCTGGCTTTTTTTAAATCTTTACTTAGGCAGCAAACTAATAGACTAAAGCTATCACATTTAGTAACTTTATGTGCACTATCAAAAACAGCTATTGATTTTGCATAACTACATATATATGGCAACTGTTTGAAGTTACTCTATAAAATTTTATTTGCAGGGTGAATGGTGCAGAACAATGTTAATTATACTAAATTTATAGCTCATAATGGTGGGTTTGAAGAAGAAACGTGTGTACATTAAAGCAAGAATACTATTAAGATGTATTTATTCTGTTGAAATGTGTATGGGAATAATATATTTATATTCAGAATATTGGCAAATCATATACGAAAATAGGCAGTAAAATAATATTTGTACCACCTTTGTCTAGGTACATTTGGTGGTATGCTCTTCCCTGTCCCATACAGCCCAACATTTCAAATAGACAAAGAGGGACAATTTAATTTTAGTCGTATGAGTGGGTTATTTTACAATAAAATAATAACAGAGCTCCACTGCAATAAAACTCACAGTAATATGCCTTTATATTAAAATAAATGTGTTTGAAATGTGTCTGCGTACATAAGAGACACTGTTCTTGCACAAAATTACATTTGAGTTGCATAAACTGTTATTAGAAAGTCCCTACATTAAACTGCTGCTGCTTGTTTGTGTGAAATGTACATACACAGACAGTCAGACAGACAGACAGATTTATGATACATAGAGACAGATTACAAATTGTCTTAAATGTTGGAAAAACTGCTGTTAAATTACTAGAATTATCGATATCTCTCATTATAGATTCCATCTAATAATCTCTTAAAGAAAGCAGAAAGATCAATTAGGCAAAGTAAACTTCAGTAGAACAAGTGTTGTTATACTTACTGCTTACTAATTGTCCAACACTCAAAGATGAAGATGACGAAGATGATGAAGAAGAGGAAGCTTGGCGAACTGGGCTTTGAGCAAGTGATGCTTGATTGTGAGCCATGTGTAAAAGATTGGCTTGTGATGTTGCCTGGCCCACTGTTGTCTGCGTTGGCTGATGAAGCTATATTTGGAAAAATGGAAAAGATGTTATTCTAAAAAATAGAAAGAAACAAAGTACAAGGGTTCAAATGTACACGTGACTAGGTACAGGATTGATTACCTCTTTGTACTTCTCATTATTCGATTAAACAGGCAATTCATAGAAAAATAAATCAGCCATATACCCCCATAACCAGAATTGTGTTTTTTTTTTTTGATAATTAAAAAGTGAGCATATATTAACTGCAGAATTAGTTTCTACAGACCATTTTGTCCAACTTTTCAATGGCTTCTTAATGATTGACAGGAAGCTAAGGTGGAGGTTAAAGTTGCAGGTTAAAGAGGTGTTTATACAGTAATATTATTTCTTATACTTCACAAAAACATATTTGTTAAATTTAGAACTAAGTAACATAACTAAATAATATTGACAATCCTGAGAAGTGACAGCTCTTATCTAAATTGATCCAGAAAGCATCTAATAGGTCTAATAGTAAAATGCTACAAGAAATGCTTTATAAATAAAATGGTTAACTGTTAACTCTTACATAGTTACTCTTGATTTGTTCATAGTTTTAAATTCTAATTTCATCTTCCTGCTATATCATTTTGAAAATACAAGTTTCTCTGTACAAAAAAAAGGCATTAAAATGCAATTTTTATAATTTTGTCAATTTCTACCTGCAAATGTGAGCACCCCACTGAGCCAAAACAACTTTTCTATCATGGTTGCCTGAGAAAGTCAAGCATAAATAAATAACTGAAAGACATGGTTCCTGGGTACTATAAAAGACCATTTCCAAAAATAAAACTCATTGTGATCTGTGTTTAAAGGGGACTTTACATTTTTATGACACTTATTAGAAGAACCTTTCATTGTGTTGCACATGTTTCAAGTTCAAAACGTTCCCAGGTTTTACTTGCAAAGTTCTTCCAAGTCATTATTTTACACAATTGAGTTTGTAATCATAGAGTCTCTATTAACAGGACTCATTATACAGGATAGAATTGATCTTCACGTATAACTTGATGGCTTTGATTGACCAGCTCGTGATTCACTGTCCAGGAACAACTCCTAAAGAAACATTGCAAACCCCTAAAGCGCTTCATCTTGAGTGCCCCCTCTTTCTTTCTTTCTAAAAATGTCAATTTCAAAAGACATTGGCACTTTTAAGAAGCTACTAAGATGCCTCTTCCTGGCTGTCAATCAGCAACTATAAGCTAGGAGTATAGTGTACAACAGCGGTTACCAACTACAATAAATGTGTTTCGAAGTCAGTCTGTGGATATAATATTAATTATTCTTGTTCTAAATTACATTTTAGTTACATAAATTGTTATTAGGAAGGTACATTTTTCAGGACAGCCCCACTCTGTCCACACTTCCACTAACACCCCTCAAATAAAAGTGTCCATCTTTGTTTATTTGAAATGTTGAGAGGCATGTAACACTACAGCTAGCCAACTAACATGCACACAACCCCTCCAGCAACCCCCCACATGCAATATACAAGGCAGCCCCCTCACACATATCACCATACACACAGGCAGCGCCCCATACAGGGCCCACATTCACACACATAATATGATATACTGCTCACAAAAATAAGTAACACACAATATACTACAAGCTGATCGTGCACACATAGACTTGATGCACTAATCTACTAAAATGCACTAAAATGAATTAAAACAAAGGTGTCTATAGTGTCCCTTTTACAAACGCCAACTGTAAAACTGTAACTTAGTGATTCAAACTTGTGTTAAGTGTCAATGGCTATTAGACTTGTGCACTGCAAACATGTTTTAGTTTTTCTGAATTGATACGATTTGGAATTTAGACATATTTCAGGTATGTAGAAATTCAGTCGAAGTTCAATTTGAAATTCTGAGATATAAAGTGACACAGGATTGGTCAACATTCTGCTAAATATCAAAGTATAATATGCAATATAAGACAGCCCACATGCTCATGAATACAAATCTGCAAGCAGCTGCAGCACCCATAAACACATACAGAATACATCACCTTACACGTTAATTTGAAAAAATAGGACCAAGGGATTTCAAAGTCTTGTTTTGGCGCAGTGCTTGTTTTGCTTTGCTTTGCCTACCCTTGGTCCTATAATTATACATTTAAGCATGCAGTTGTCATCTGGAAACATAGCTTACTCGTAAAGAAGTAATTTTATTACATTGATGTAACAGACTGCTATATTTTGCTGTTTTGCTTTAAAGGAACACTAAAGTCACCTAAATTACTTTAGCTAAATAAAGCCGTTTTAGTGTATAGATCATTCCCCTGCAATTTCACTGCTCAATTCACTGTCATTTAGGAGTTAAATCACTTTGTTTCTGTTTATGCAGCCCTAGCCACACCCCCCTGGCTATGACTGACAGAGCCTGCATGAAAAAAAAAACTGGTTTCACTTTCAAACAGATGTAATTTACCTTAAATAATTGTATCTCAATCTCTAAATTGAACTTTAATCACACACAGGAGGTTCTTGCAGGGTCTAGCAAGCTATTAACATAGCAGGGGATAAGAAAATCTTAATTAAACAGAACTTGCAATAAAGAAAGCCTAAATAGCTCTCTTTACAGGAAGTGTTTATGGAAGGCTGTGCAAGTCACATGCAGGGAGGTGTGTCTAGGGTTCAAAAACAAAGGGATTTAACTCCTAAATGGCAGAGGATTGAGCAGTGAGGCTGCAGGGGCATGTTCTATACACCAAAAATTCTTCATTAAGCTAAAGTTGTTCAGGTGACTATAGTGTCCCTTTAAGTTTGAGATCATGAACTTGAACCTTTCCCCTATCATGTGAGGAGGAAGGGCTAGAGTGGCAAGAAGAAGAGGACAAGGGAGAAGCCATGTTCTCTGAGACGGCATAAAAGAATGTGTGTTCCTACCTGTTTCAATTATCTATTCCTGCTGGGAGAGTGAAATAAAAACAGGAGCAGGGCAAAAAAGGGTTACATTATTGTAAATCTAAAAGTCAGTCAGGGTTATGCACTGAAGTGTGAATTTCAAATCTAATGTCCTAAGATTTTTGGGACAGTTCCTGGTGTCCCCAAAAGTGGGACGCCAGGGAACAAAGTAGGAACAGTGATTCAGGACCCTTAAATCAGGCATGTTAGGAGTCCTGATTTCAAATGCACATGTAAAGATCATTCATATTAGGCTGATTGTGAGCTATCTGTATGTATCAGCAATAATGAGGTCTGACAATTAGCACTTTTATGTGTGAGTTTTTAAACTAACATAAGTCAACTGAATGATATCATTGCCAGAATGAATTATTAAACAGAATTGCTCTACCCTTGTTTGACTAATATACATATATATATATATATATATATATATATATATATATATATATATATATATTTCATGTTTTCTACATAACAAGACCATTATTTAAATCAAGTATTATTGCAATTACTTACTAAAAGCCTGGATTTACTATTCTGCAAGAAAATATAATTCTATAACTTAAATTGTTAACAGCAAATTCTCTAGCATGAAATTAATACAGCACCTCTCCAGCATACTAGCCAGAAAATGTGTTTTGTTCCCCCAGCACTCTTAAATCCACTGCTTTTTGAGCACATCAAAAGAATGGGTTGCCATGCCAACTTGTCTTTGTTTACAACATTCAGAGGTAATCAGAGAGGTGACAGCTTGCTGGTGAGGGTCAAAACTAGGACTTCCTGCTGAAAAAGGAAAAAAGGTGTCTATAAAAAGGAATACTTGCAATTCACTGTCTCCCTAGAGGTTACTTTATGAGAGCATAAAGTATCAACAGAGAATGATTTCCACTTCATTGAAGCACATTAGGGTCTTGTGAATAGGATTTTAATTTTAATCAACAAACATTGGCTTTATACATACCCCTCTACAGTTTATAATGAATGCTGCAGCTAGACTAATTTTTATCTCCTGTTGCTCCTCTCACACCTCTCCCCTCTGTCAGTCCTTACATTGGCTTCCTGTATTCTATAGGAGTCAATTCAAGGTACTAATCCACACCTATAAAGCACTGACCAATTCTAGCCTCTCCTATATTTTTTCCGCAGGTATGCCCCTTCTCGGTCTCTCCGCTCTGCCCATGACCTTCTTCAGTCTGCTGCTCGCACCTGTACGGCCAACTCACACTTGGAAGACTTCTCGTGGGTAGCTCCTTTTCTTTGGAATAGCCTGCCTATGACGATCAAGCTCTCCCCTAGTCTTCAATCTTTTAAAAAGTGCCCCAAAACCCATCTTTTTAAGAAAGCTTATGGCCTCCCAGAGTAAGCTCTACCTCACATACCTGTCCCTTGCTCTCCCCTAAAGGGCAGGAGTCTATTCTCTCCTCCAGCTCTGATTCACTCCAGTTTGTTTGATTATTACCTCCTGTCCTGTTGTGTTTTATGCCCCACCTCCTATATACTTTAAGCTTGTTTGAGTAGGGCCCTCTTCAACCTATTGTTCCTGTAAGATTTTGTAATTGTCTCATTTATTGTTAAATCTCCCACTTTGTTAATATTGTAAAGCGCTACGGACTATGCTGGCGCTTTATAAAAAACAGTAATAATAATAATAATGTTCTGAAACATTCTTTTATATCTATCTATCTATCTATTTATCTCTGTTTGGGGACAAAGGTCAAGATATAAAGCAAAGTCGGTTATGTGTGTTGAAACAGAAGTATGGTAGGCTTGTAAATGCAGAGGGCCCACCAAAGTAGTGATATAAGAAAGAGGGAAGCAGTGGGTGGGTTGAATTGAATGGCAATGCCTATTTAAATAGACAAGTAACCCCACATACAGATATATGCCATAGAATAATTTTTGTGGTTGAGGACAAAGGCTGAGATATCGATGGAGGTGTGAGAGAAACCGACGTACAGGTAAGCCTGTAAATAAAGAGGGCAAAAGAATTTGAAAAGACACACTTTATTACATATTACAATTTAGAAAGCCAAACTTGCAAATGCTTTCCTTAACTCTTTTTCTGGTTGAGGTTTGCATCTATTATAAACAAAGGATTTCCAGCATTCATTTCCAGCTGTTTGATTTATTTTAGTATGTCTTAGTTTAACCTCGCTTAGAATGGGCCTTAAAGGTGTTGCAGCGGCATAGAACGCCGTAACAGTTTTCAACCCTGGAGCGCCCGGGATATTTACCTTCCCGGCGATCTGCTTTGGGAGGACTGCCTGACAAATCAGGCCCCCAAGGACCATGTGATCACTCTCACAGAGCGAGCACATGGTCCCAATAGCTGTACACAGCGCTGCCTGCAGGAGGACTGCCTGGGCTGTCAGGCAGTCCCCCTAATGGTGGGAAAATGAGAAAATAAAATAACATTTAAAAATAATTAAAAGTGTATATATATATATATATATATATATATATATATATATAGAATTGATTTTCTTACCCTTCCTTGGTGGTATGTTTATTCCTCATTCTACCAGAGGCCTGGGAGTTTGAGAGTTCTACACAGTATCTTAGCTGTTCCTAGAACTGGACTCTTTTGGACAGCAATCTCAGATGTCCCACCTGGAATCTATTGAAGCCACCCCTCCAACTTGGGAGTCTCAGCCCCGATTGCTGCTATCACAACTGGGACTACTATTGCCTTTACTTTCAACATCCTTTATAGTTCTTCTTTCAGACCTTGGTATTTGTCCACCTTCTCATGTTCATTCTTCCTGATGTTATAGTCACTGGGTATTGCCACATCCACCACGACTGCAGTCTTTCATTACTTGTCTACCACCACGATGTCTGGTTGGTTGGCCAGGACTTGCTTATTGTCTAGATCTTGAAGTCCCACAGGATCTTAGCCTTGTCATTCTCAACTACCCTTTGTGGTATCTCCCATCTGGACTTAGGCAGGTCCAATCCATATTCTGTGCAGATGTTTTGGTACACAATCCCAGAAACTTGTGTCTCTCTGTGTATGCTGTTCCTGCTAACATTTTGCATCTGGCTGTTAGGTGCTGGACTGTCTCAGAGGACTCTTTGCACCGCCTTCACCTTGGGTCTTGCCTGGTGTGGTAGACTCCAGCTTCTATTGATCTGGTGCTGAGTGCCTGCTCCTGTGCTTCTAGGATTAGTGCATCAGGGCTGTCTTTCATTCCTGCCCTTTCCAACCAGTGGTAGGATTTTGTCATGTGAGCCACATCCACTATCTGCCGGTGGTACACCCCATGGAGAGGTTTGTCTTGCCAAGGAACCTCCTCAGAGGACTCTTTGCACCGCCTTCACCTTGGGTCTTGCCTGGTGTGGTAGACTCCAGCTTCTATTGATCTGGTGCTGAGTGCCTGCTCCTGTGCTTCTAGGATTAGTGCATCAGCGCTGTCTTTCATTCCTGCCCTTTCCAACCAGTGGTAGGATTTTGTCATGTGAGCCACATCCACTATCTGCCGGTGGTACACCCCATGGAGAGGTTTGTCTTGCCAAGGAACCTCCTCTTTTTCTGCATCCTCGATCTGTGGAAGTCTCAGGCATTCCCTTAGCAGTTCGTTTTTGGGAGCCATCTTCGTGATGTACTTGTGGCTGATCTGTGTTTCATCCAGGACTGTGGCCTTGACACTCATCAGGCCCCGACTTCCTTCCGGCAGGTGTACAGTCTCTGGGTGCTGGATTTCGGGTAGAATCCTCCATTCATAGTGAGTAGCTTCCTGGTCTTGACATCCATGGTGACCAATTCTACTCTTGGCCAGGTTATTATTCCAGCTGGGTACCTGATGACCGGTAGGGCATATGTGTTGATGGCTTGGATCTTGTTCTTGCCATTGAGCTGGGACTTCAGGACCTGTCTGACTCTTTGGAGGTACTTGGATGTTGCTATTCTCCTTGCCTCTTCCTCTTGGTTGCCATGTGTTTGCGGTACCTCCAGGTACATGTAGCTGTTCTCTACATCTTCTATTTGGCCTTCTGGAACATCAACTCCTTCTGTCCTGATCATCTTCCCTCTTTTTGCTATCATCTGCCTGCACTTCTCTAGTCCAAACGATATTCCGATGTCCTTGATGTATACCCTAGTTAGGTGGATCAGTGAGTCAATGTCTCACTCATTCTTGGCATACAGCTTGATGTTGTCCATGTAGAGTAGATGGTTGATGGTAGCTCCACTCTTGAACTTGTATCCGTATCCACTCTTCTTGATGATCTGGCTAAGGGGTTTGAGGCCTATGCAGAACTGCATTGGGGATAGCGCATCACCTTGGTATATGCCACATTTAATGTTCACTTGAGTTATTGTAGTGGAATTGGCTTCTAGAGTTGTTTTCCACTTGCCCATCGAGTTCTTGATGAAGGCTCTTATTGTCTTGCTGACCTTGTACAGAGCCAAGCATTCCAGTATCCATGTGTGTGTCATTGTGTCATAGGCTTTCTTGTAGTCAATCCAGACCGTACACAGATTGGTCTGTCTGGTCTTAGAATCCCTTGTGACTGCTTGGTCTAACAGTAGTTAGTGTTTTGATCCTCTGGTGTTTCCAATCCCCTTCTGAGTATTGCTCATATATGCTGAGTATTGCTCATATATGCACATATGCCCTTGGATCTTGGAGGCTATGATGCCTGACAGGAGTTTCCATGTTGTGGTGAGGCAGGTTATTGATTAGTAGTTGGATGGTGCTGTTCCCCTGTGAGGGTCCTTCATGACCAGTATTGTTCTGCCTTGTGTTAGCCAGTCAGGGTGGGAGCCTGTTGATAGTAGCTGGTTCATTTGTGCTGCTAGGAGGTCATGCAGCGCTGTTAACTTCTTTAATCAGTAGTTGTAGATCATGTCAGGTCCTGGGGCTTACCATCTCTTCATGTGTGCTGCTCTCTGTTGGATATCTTCGACTATGATAATGACTGGTTCCTCTTCTAGTAGTATGCAGTGGCCTGCTTTCAGGTCTAGAAGCCACTGGGCCTCGGTGTTATGAGATGCTTCTTGCTCCCAGATATTCTTCCAGTACTGTTCAGTCTCAGCTCTCGGTGGGTCTTGTGAGGAGATGTGGTGGTTACCCTGTAGCTGTGCATACACATTGGATGGTTCTGGTAAAGAACCCGTTGGCAATATATATGTGTATATATATATATATATATATATATATATATATATATATATATATATATATATATATATATATATGTAACGTCATACATAGTGTATTTTAATGTTAATATAAGTACATATATTAGTATTAAAATACACTTAGAATGAAGTTACATATATATATATATATTATATATAATACATATATATATATATATATATATATATATAAAATATAGATACATACATATAATTACTATAATAGAAAATTAAAATAAATAAATAAATAAAATTAAAAAAAATTAAAAATGATATATACACATGTAATTTCATTCTAACTGTATTTTGATATTAACCCCTTAAGGACACATGACGGAAATATTCTGTCATGATTCTCTTTTATTCCAGAAGTTGTGTCCTTAAGGGGTTAATATATTTGTAGTCGGAGCCATTTCAGTATAGTATGAAATAGCTAGTGAGTATACTTATTACAATAATAAAAAAAGTCTGTAGAGGTGTGCCTAAACCGATGTGTACGGTAGGCCTGTAAATAAGTGGGCCTACCTTAAATAGTATTGAATAGAGGGAGAGAAGGGTGGGCAAAAAGTATGTCTGGACCAGTAGGTAAGTTAGGTAGGAGGGGGAGACCCCTTTAAACTGTCATAGCCCCTCCCACAACTTCAGGCCCCGCCTTCCAATTTGTAGTCGGGGCCATTTCAGTATAGTATGAAATAGCTAGTGAGTATACTTATCACAATAATAAAAAAGTCGGTAGAGGTGTGCCAAAACCGATGTGTGTGGTAGGCCTGTAAATAAGTGGGCAAAAGGAATACTCATATAGTGTAATTACAGATGATTATTACGAAAATACAAGACATGGAGTTAGCGTCTTACGATGACATTTCACAAATGCATTCCTTAATTCCTGTGTCGGCTGAGGTATGTGTTGTTGGAGAGGTAGTACTGAATCAGTACCTCGTGACCCCTCTGGCTGGTCTTAGTTGATGGTAAGTTAATACGTAGTGATCCTGTATTTGTACAGGTTAGAATATCAGAGGCAAAGCTTGGAATCGTGTTGCCCTGTGATGGTAAGTTCTCTGGTCGTGGGAACCATAAAAAAACAAGTAAATGGCGGCTTTGTAACTGGGAACCTGTGGTGCTGTGTGCCTGGGAGATATAACTTAATAGAGTTGTGTGACATTTATTGATGTGGCAAAAGTGGCGAAAGCCCCAACGTTTATTCTTGAACCAGTTTGTAAGGTGGTGATCTGACATGAACTTCGATATATGCAGTAAGCTATGTCATAGCACTCTGCGTATTCTTTGAGGGCCAACTATGTGAATTCCTGCTGTGACTTAGCAACTCTTCTATTCCATAGGTATGCTTGGAGCTGGGGAGCAATCGTGGCTATCGGTGAGGTAGTTTTAGGGACCTCCTTAACTCCTGAACCTGACGACTAGATAACTGGTCAGCAGCTGTATTGTAAATGCCTGGTACGTGGTAACATACCAGATAAAATTGGTGACAGGTTTCTTCTGATGAATTCATAATAAAGGATACAAGACCGGCCTTGTTTATGACGTGGCCAATTGACAAATTGTCAGAGACCTCGAACCGGTCTGCTTGCCCATAAATGACCCCATGTTGCTGCTGCGGCTGCGATGGGTAGGCGTGCAGAGTTCCTTAAGGAACCCTTGATCTGCTTACTTCCCCGGCCACCTACCCCATAGCCAACTGTCCCCTGAGCTAGCAGCAAGCCCTGTGTAAGCCGCTGCATAAAACCTAAACCTAAATATATTGTGCCTGGTGAGTTCCAGCTGGGCATCCTTTTGCTAGAAGAACCTGAAATATGTATGACGTATGTAGGACATTACTAGTTTAACAGCGGGAACTAATATTGGAGATCACGTAAGTGTCTGTGACTGTAGTTGTAAATGCCGAAAAAAGGGGCCGTATAGGGAGGACTTGAGTGGCCCCTGTGGATGAGAATTGCGTCGTAGTGGATTGCTCGCGGTGGGTCGTACATAATGTGAGAGTGATGACCTAGTGAGGGCCACGTGTAGAGGCCTGCTGTGGTAAGTTGTGACAAAATTGCAAACTTATGTCAACATTGTAACTCCTATGCTGTATGTACTAGCCCAAATGAGGGGCTGCCAGTATACTATAGTGGGTAGCCCTTGGTGGGTCATTTGCAACGTATGAAGAGTGTGGTTGTGAATAACTTTGGCCTTAGTATGCTAAGGTCATGGTTGCCCTCGTAAGCTGTAATTACTTAAAAACCTAGATGCTGGGTAAGGCCGTACAATAGGCATTACACGTGCATGACTAATGTGGTAACTTGTACTTTGTTTGCCCGAGCAGTCAAATAGCCAGGAAAGCGGGAAGGACAGTATAATATGATGTATATGAACTGGTCTAATACGCAGTGGTGATGTGGGAATAGTCCAGCCTGGAATTGACTATGTAAGTCCAATGGTGTCTGGCTCGTAAGGACGACACTGGGAAACTTAAATGACCCACATGATAACTCAGGACGAATCATAATGTATGTGGCATGTTGCATGCGTCATAAATTGACAATATGCTAGACTGAAGTAGTACCATGAGAGGTAAGGAGAACATCTGTTATGAAGGAATTATTACCTTCTGTGCGTTTGGCCAGGATTGGCCGTATAAATAGGGTCGTGAGGAGAACTACTGTGTGGCCATATGTGGACAGTGCCAGGTATAACAGAAGTATCATACTAAAAGATGTGTTGATTTACAGGTAGAAAACTGTGAGATAGCTGCACCTTACGCATACATTCCTATCCAGCTGATATGTGCCCAAATGAGGGGTTGCAAATAAGACGTATTTGTCCCCTAAGGTTACCTGAATTATGTTGCCAAAGGCCCATAGCTGGCTTTGTGTGAGGACTATGCATAAGAGGTTGAGAGAGGCCCAATGTAGTTCCAGTGGTACTGGGAGGTAACGTAAGTCTGAGTGGAATTTAATGGGGTGGGGTTGGTGGTTTATTGTCAGCTGTAGATCAGTTGAAAGTTACTGGTTATGACAGCGTAGCCATAATTTAAATATAGTCACACTGACATCGAGCAGCAACCCTCGGCATAACATATGAACATTGTAGGGTCTACACAGGGAACATAATAGAGGTGCCGAAATGCCATAACTAAATAGACTATATACCTGCTGGGTCAACTGACCTGAGGGTAGACGTACAGGACCCAATTTGCCTGGAATATAGGCTGAGACATGTGGAATGCAGTAGTGTCTGTACTAACACAAGACCAGGAAGGTTATAACCATACTGATGAATAATCTTTCCAGTCTTGTGTTTCTGGCCTCCAATGACCACTGAGATGTCGCCCTAGGTGTCTGAGCGGTGTACTGTGCCATCCTGGGAGGCAATGATAAGCGATACGAGATTAACATCCTTGCCCTCCAGGATGTCCTTTGAGGTTTGCTGGTACCATATGGTTGGGGTAATGACTTGAGGGCCTAAGAAGATGGACGTGTTAGAATTACTGGGTTGGGAATGGGGAGTTCCCGGAATATCATTGCGAGTGGTTTCTGGTGTCACGACTGGACAGCTACGGGCTTCCAGTCTCTCTAGTCTATCGGTCATCTGCCTCATGGATGTTTCTATAGAGGCGATCCTGGTATACCGGTTGGCATTGCTCGTGCCACTTGCTTGCCACCGTGTCTGATTTGTTAGTATTGGCTTGCATTAGTCTGCATAGTTCTGCTTTGCGGGCAGTAGGTGTAAAGGGTATGTTGTCCTGCGTAATATGGCTGTGATTCGTGGGATGGTCCATGATCTAATTGAAGATGGACTGCCGGAATCTCTAGTTGGAGTACTTGGAATAGAAATGTCAGTCCCTTCTTCTGGAACTTGGGACGTACTGAAATATATATATGTAGGAATCCTGAGTTCCTCTTGAGGATGTATACAGTTGTTTTAACTAGTGCCGAAGTGGCGAAACAATTCATTAGACTGGTGACAGGTGTGTCCCTACTAGTTGCAAGTGGCTGGGTCGGCTCTCTCTATGGTTGGCATGGGCGGGTGATCTGCTGGATGTGGGCTTACAAAGGATGAGTCTTTGAACTGTGGAGGGGGTGATTCCCTTGTCTTTGAACTGTGGAGGGAGTGATTCCCTTGCTATACAACATGCGAGGCGTCTAGCTATAATTTGGCCCGTGGGCATTGTTACCTCTTTCTTGGGGGATGGGTGTTGGCCTCGCAGGACCTCTATCTCTAAGGCATAAGGTGCCTGGGAGAAATACCTAGGTGGCCATACCCACTTGTGTCTATGGAATGAATCTTTATACTAATCAGTGTTTAAGGAACCGGGAGCAAATACCTGTATGAACCATGTATGTTCGGTGTTCTGCAGTAGTCTGAGATTCTGCTAAGGGGGAGGCATAACCCAGATGCTAAATGACAATGGACGGCATTGGGTAAATATGAGTTCGTACTGACAATCTTATTGGTTGCGTACACTATGGACATCTACCAGTACATTGATGACGTAAGAATTGCACTGGTACGTCACATGTACTGTAGGATCTAATAAGCCAAGTCAGTCTAAGCTTGGCGTGTGGAGTCTGTAACATATGTGAGAATAGGTTATGGTAGTATAGTAAAGGTCTGCTCGGTACCGTTGTACCCCGCGTACCTTTATGTGTTTGTGGACTGAATGCCGTATGTATCTGAGTAAACTTATGATTTGTAACGTATCGTGCCCGTACCAATGGAAGGAGACACAATACGCTTGACTTTGTCCAGGTCTCTGAAACCTGTAAGCAGATCCAGAGATCAAATGACAAATACAAAGTTTAACCTATGCCGTTGCATGTCACCCATGTAAGACTTGAGAACTAGTGCTTGATACCCGATGCACATACCAGTTATTAGGCAAGAATATATGTGCTATAATTTACATGTATATGTGACATACCTGTATAATATCTATATACCTTATATATAACCAGCCACTTATTATTATTATTCTTATTTTATAACTAACCACATATTATTATTTAATAAACCAGCCCCATATTTCTAATTCTTATTTATGAACCAGTCACATATTATTCTTCTTATTTATAACCAGCTACATATATATTATTCTTATTATAACCAGCCACATAATTTTAATTACACTTTGAATGCCTGAGCGTGATGTGAATTTGATTGACGTTTGAGTGTACAGCCTGCTTTACATTTGCAGTGCTGTACTTGATCGTGCTTGCCGGCCGACAGCAGACCCGCACCTGTGGAGGGAGCTCCGTTGTTGAAAGTGACTACTCTTCTGCCTGGTAAGTAGCCACCTTCACACCCCTGATGATATGGGGGGGGAGAGAGGAGGGGTTGGAGAGGCAAACCCTCCTTGCCCCTAAGTTGGGAGCCGGTAAAATCGGTAAAGGTAAATACCTTCGTGCCCCTAAGTTGGGGGGGGGTGGCGGGAGGTTGGAAGCCAGTGAAACTGGTACAATGGGGAAAACCTTTGTGCCTCTGTTGTGGAGGGGGGCCAGAACCACCTATGCTGAACAGATCCTGTGCGGCTGTAATTATACTGTAATTCCTGTACCAGTATGAATGATTGAGAGGGATCTCGTCAGCGGTTCCCTGCAGCTCTACCAGCAAAGGAAATGTGGAAGCAGACTGTGCGAGCTGTGTATGAAGGAAAGTCTAATCCACAAATTACACTTAACATATTTTTATGTATAACCTTAGTGTGTTGACCCAGACAGCGTACCAACCTGAGCCCAGTGGGGGGAATTTGTGAGCCAGTGAAGCTGGTGAATAAGACTTCCTTGCCCCCATGCTTGGGGAGGGAGTTAGGAGCCGGACCCACAGATTAATATGAATCGGCTCCTGTGTAGAGGAAAGGGGGTAGGGGGGAGCCCGTCTGAGCAAAGCCCCGAGACACTAGCGGGAAAAATCCCCAGACCCCCGTGACTTGTGTCCATTAGGTGTTTGCCGTCCCCCCAATACAGTAGCCGTGGACCTAGGTGGGTTGGGCTATATGTAGGCTGCAGACCGGTACAATGATACCTACTCACAGTTCGGGCGGGAAACCACCGTGACGGGTGGAACGAGCAACTGGATGATTGTAATGCGAGCTGTCTGGAGGAACTGAAAAAATACACTGGGAACAGGAAGTCCAAAAGTACGTATGGACCAGTAGGTAAGTTAGGTATGAGGGGGAGTCCCTTTTAAAGCGTCATAGCCCCTCCCACAACTTCAGGCCCCGCCTTCCAATATATATTATTGGTAACAAAATACACATATATATATATATATATCTATATATAAATAAAAATAATTGCATATATATATATATATATATATATAATTAAATAAATAATTACATAAGTATACACATACATTTTAAATACATATATATATATATTAAAATTTTATGTGTATATTTATGTAATCTTTTAACATAATTATGTGATTTTATTAAATACAATTTGAGGGACGTGCCTGACAACGTTCAGAGAATTTGATTTGCAAGCCCTATATTTAGCCCCGTAACTTTCCAAACCACCATGAAACCTGTACATAAGGGGTACTGTTTTACTTGTGAAAAAATTACTGGGCACAAATATGGTGTTTTAGAGCAGTAAAACATATCATGCTGATGATATCATCGGTGGAAGGGCAGTTTATTTGTGAAAAATGCAAAAAAACTAATATGAATGCTAATTTCAGCTATAGTATAGTTGTCCCTACGATGGGACAATGGTTGGACAGGGTAGAGGAGATATACATGGCGTTCAGGCCTCGCTGCTGGGAACTGAGGAGAGGCATGTGGAGAGGTAGCGACATAGCGGCTTATGTGGCGAGGCAGTGTGCGGAGGCGAGGGGGGAGGCACTGGCATAGGATTGTAAAGGAAGCTGGACCACTCCTATTCCGCTTCTGGACCGCTCTCTTAACGGATACATCCTTACTACCTTAACCACCACATGACTCAACCCTAAAATCCGAGAGGAGCACATACTCCGGGCAAGTGAGCCAGCTCCCAACCTCTGCCCCCCCTTCTTTCTTCTCCACCTTTCCCCCTTCAACCACCATCTCTCCCCGTCTCTCTCTTTTCCTTGGCCCATTAACTCTCGCTCCTGCGACTTCATCCTTTATTTTTCCCTTTTCCAGTTCCAACAATTGCCCCCCACATAGAAGGGAGGGCTATTTACTGGTTCATGTTTTATTGCATATGAGCAACAACCTTACCTCATGTTGCAAGGACACACTCTTTGCTATCACTGTACACGATTACACATTATGCTGGTATTTAGCCTGCGTTACAGAAAACTATATAGCTGTTTACTATGTTCGCATTGAAATTGATGTTAGGACTTGCATGTCCAATATGTTTGTTGCAGTTTTTAAACAAACGTTTGAGTGCTATTGCCTTGCTCAATAAATAGCTTTGGACACTAACAAAAACAAACAAACAAACAAAAAAAACATGTTATCCCAAGTATTAGCTGCTTCACACAGAGTATAACCTAGTGACCCCTTCACACAGAGTATAACCCAGAGGAAGACGTATACCGGACCTTAGAGTGGTCAAAGGGATAGCCAGAGGTCAAGGGAGTACCAAGCCAAGATACGGATAACCAGAGAGCAGAATAGTCAAAACAGAAAGCCAATAGTCAAATACCAGGAAAAACACTCAAGATAATAAGTAGCACTAGAGGAACCAACAAGAACCACACTAGGGCGCCTGTGTGTAGTGTGGGGATTATAGCTTTAAAACCACACCCCCAAAAGGTCCGGGAGCGTGGTCGCGTTTGGACTACGTCAGCATTTTCTTGCCAACTACGGTGCGCATGCGTCGTTTCATAAATGTGGGCGTGTTGTGAGCGGCCGGTGTCAGAAGGGCTGTGCCGCTCACCGGAAGTGAGTGAAGTGAACGCCGTGCTGCGCAGGTCCAAAGAGGAAAGGTAAGGTATCGTTACATGGGGGCTGAGGTCTCAATAAATAATGGTAGGTTAATGGTCTTGGGGGCCACATGTCTCTGAACCACATTTTGTCGCAGCATCCATCCATATAAATGACTTGGGATTGGTCTGTCAAAGGTGAAATGGTCATAGATTTTCCATTCCACTTAAGCAAAAATTAATGCCACATGTTTAAATTGGACTGGGTTTGGAGATCAAGCAAGATTGTAGTGTTGTCATTGGGTAAACCAGGTAAGAAATGGCAGAAATTAATGAACGACCATGAGGATTATGCACATGGAAAAATTTAGTGAACCCAGGAAGGACTCCAGATCCCTGCGTGAACAGGAACCTTGAGCAAGGAACCTGTACAAATCTTTCTTTAATCACTGGATCTTCTCATCAGGGAGACTGGGCTGCATTAAAGTAGAGTCCAATTGTATACCTAGAACAAAACAGACTAGTTGTGGGACCTATAGTCTTGTCCTTAGTTTGAAGAAGAAAGCAGTAGTGCTGTTAATGCTCTGGGGTATATTGTTTTCTAGTTCTACAATTAAAAAATCCAGGTAGTGCATCACCTCTGGGTATCTCATGATGTGGAGCAGGAGCTAACAAAGGGTTTCTGAAAAATTTTCAAATAATTTAGGTCTGCTCCTAAAGTAATTCTAGTTGAAAAATAGTGTTTTTCTCTCAATTTAATGCGGTGTAGGTGCCATAAAGATGGGAAGCAGCTTGAAGGCATTAGAAATATTGGTTTTACTGAGCCACGCTGCTCTACTGACCTTCAAGATAGCTTGCATAGCATTGTCCACAGTAGTGAAGTGAAAACTCCTCAGATAAAATTAAATAAAGAATGAATTACACTGGCTTTCTGTATCCTATAGGTGTCCATTCAAAATACTAACCCTTACCTATAAAGCCCTAAACAACTCTAGCCCCTGTTACATTTCCTCACTGATTCGTAGAAATGCCCCTTCTCGGTCTCTCCTCTCTGCCGGTGACCACCTCCTGTTCGCTGCTCGCACCCTTAGTCCTAACTTGCACTTGCAGTACTTCTCACGGGTGACTCCTTTAATTTGGAATGGCCTGCCTACTGTTATCAGACTCTCCCCTAGTCTTCAATTGTTTAAGAATTCCCTCAAAACTCATCTGTTCAGAAATGCTTATGGCCTCCCAGTGTAACTTCTATGTCACTAATCTGTCTCATACTCTCTTCTAAAGAGCCATACTCCACTTTCACCTCCAGTTCTGCTACTTTTTCTTTTCGTTTGTTTGCTTTCCTCTTCGCTGCCCTATTGTGTTTTTATCCCCCAACTCCTCTAGACTATAAGCTCGTTTGAGCAGGGTCGTCTTCAACCTACTGTTCCTGTATAATTTTGTAAATGTTTCATTTATTGGTAAATCCCCCCATTCAGAATATTGGAAAGTGCTGCAGAATAAGTTGGTGCTATATAAATAGCAATAATAATAATAATAATAATAATGGGTATGGCTACCGAATGTGGAGCTAATTGCTCAATAATCATTCTTTTTATGATTTAAAATTTAATTTGAATGTGGCAATGCTGATAGGGTTAGTGCACCAATGTCAAAAATGGGGATGACTGAAAGGTCCCAGCATAAAACCGTCGTGAATTCCTTTCTGGAGAGGGTCGTTAATTGTAAATTTTTACATTCAAGTGTGTCTGTAAGAAGGCAAACATGAAATCCTTATGAAAAACCTGTGACAAGAAAAAAACTTCAAATAAATAGAGGGGTTAGAAGTCAAATAGTAAGTCAAATTGACAATATTTATTTTGTTTAGTCGTTGTTTTGGGAACAAATAGTTCAGGCATATGGTCCTAGCAAGTGCTCTAAAATACAGGGAACATATATGCAAAAATCTAAATGCACTGAACCACAGCTGCCAAACAAGGGCAGCAAGTCTAGATTCTCAGCAGGATTGCATGGTCTGACAGGGGTGCAAGGCCTAGCTGGAGTGCTGGGGAGAGATAAATCCTCTCCTTGTTCCGAACCATGTAATATACTACAAATAAATTAAAGTTATGTGACTAAGGGTACCTGAAATGAGAACTTCTCTTTATTACGATAGAACTGACTTGCTATTGCCAAGAGGTGAAAGCTAACTATCCAGTGGAAGAAGAAAATATGTTGTGGCAGGTTGTTGTCCTCTCTATAACTGTCTAAGATTCAAAACAGGTGGAGCTTGCCTAAGGAGCATTGAGGAGGAACATCTATAAAAGCAATGAATCTGTTGTAGCATATGTCGAAGTAAGGGTGTAAGCATTACTGTGAATGAGAGAGAATCAATGTGAAAGATGCCTGCTTGTAATATTCTGCAGAGTGTGAAGTAAGTCAGGAGCACCTAAATGACAAAATTACACATTAAGTAGTAGATTTAGACTTAAAGGATAACTGAAAAATGGGAAGGATGTGATAATAATTACCTTGTTCATGAGTAACAGATTAGCATTAATGTTATTCAAAGCAATCCCCTCTGAATTGTAGCAATTTGATTATTAAGCGACGCAAACTCGCCTATAATTAATGCATAATAACAGGTATGAATACACTTGTAGTAAAAGGTATGCCATAGTAGTTGCAGGAAATAATATATGGGTAAAAAAACAGTAGTAACATCTGTTATACTGAGACTGAGTTGCCATGTAAAAGGCAGAGTGAGTTATGTGGGGGCTGGGCGTTTGTAGTAAGGGTAGAAAAATGTAATATGTTCAAAATTATCGTACAAAAGAAGCAGACCTAACGAGGGCCAACTAACATGATGTTATGTGGCCAAATGAGACTTAAAGTAACATAATGGTCGAAATGAGTGTTAGGTAAACTTACAATTGACTGTGGAGTAGTGCATGAAGCCAAATGCAGCCTTCCGAACTTCTGAACAGCATGGTTTGTGTCGGATATCATTAATAGTAGTTATCAGTAGATTAACATTTTTTGCCAGATAAGGTTCCCATTAAGTAATATATACCCGGGGTGCATAAAAGGTAGTTCTGTTAATGTTTTGAACTACATTGTTCACGATGGTTTGCCATTTAAAAGGCTTGCAATGCTACATGTGTTTTGTAGTTCTATGACTTCTGATAGATAATTACATGATTTTGCTATTTCATGACGAAAAGTCATGATTTTATGAAAGACACGGAGGCGAGTATTGCTTAACCCTTTCTTTACTGTCCACCAATAGTAGCAAAGAATACAAACAGTAAGAAAACATGGTAACCATAGTGATAGACCACTCCCATACCAAGTCCCAGTATAATAGTCAGCACCTCCCCACACAATTCCTCTTTCTTTGGAGATGCGACACCAAACCAGCAAACAGGAACCGATGAACAGTCCAGAACTCAGCAGACCAAACTATCCCAAAATCCAGCCGGATACTTATCAGGAACAATCTGTGAACTGGGACTAAACCAGCAACAAATGACTAAATGTCAACAACAGGGAGTCCGTCACAGCACCATCCATAGATCTCCAGTCAACGTGGTGAAGTCTTGGGAAGAAGTGAGGATCTTTTCAACCTGTGAAAACATAAAAAACAGGAGCCCCACCGTTAAATCAGTACTAAAACCAATTGCTCATGCCAAACCATAATATATTGATATACTGAAACCATATAGTGCCCCGAATGTCAGACAAGAGAACCACCAACAGGCCAACATAACATTAACAGTACGGATGCACATAAAAAGGCAATACCATGTGCAATACTTACCAACCTGAGCTATAACACAACAGGAGGGGGAAACACAATGATAGAAAAATAAAAGGGTGGGACAATACTCGCCTCCGTGTCTTTCATAAAATCATGACTTTTCGTCATGAAATTGCAAAATCATGTAATTTTATGTCAAGACACGGAGGCTCATATTGCAAGTTTAAAGCTGATCAATAACCGAAGAGAAAACATGTGTTGAAGGCCAAAAGTAAAATTCTCTGAAGGTGGATTCGCAGGACCAGTCCGCCATCCTCATCAGGTCTTCCCGGCATGCTCCCGAAGACACCATAGACATGGCTGATGCCCCTCGTAAGGAGTGAGCGCTAAAGATGGATGTATCCACACCGGCCAGTGACATTACCCATTTCACCCAACGAGCCAAGGTAGTGCTGGACACGGGGCGAACGGTTGACGAATCGAGAGAAAGAGCTGAGGGGACGCGGCCGAATGATGGGCACTCGTCCGAAGTTCATACTCCCTCAAACAGGTCACAGGACATAGCGCCGGGGTAGTTGGAAAACTCGGATATGAGACCGAACGTATAACCGTCTAAGTGCGTCTGGAGATGTTAAATGTCACTCCATCCGGAGTGAAGGCCTAGCATCGTAGTCCAGGGCCCGTACATCCGAGACCCGTTTGCACGAAATGAGGCAGAACAGGGAAACCAATTTGGCCGACAGTTGTTGCAGGGTGAGGTCCACATTAGGAGGCCAAAAAGTAAACAGTGACAAGACGCAGGAAACGTCCCATGTATAATATCGAGGTCTGGGGGACGCGACAGATGTGGACCCCGAAGTAAACGGCACACCAAGGGGTGTTGGCCCGCAGGACAGCCGTCGAAACCCTGGTGAGCTGAAGAGATGGCTGATCTATACAGGTTACAGGCGATACGCCCGACCAGCCTTGAATAATGAAGTGAGGAATTGGCGTATCGCTGTCACAGGTGCCGAAACGGAATCCAAGTCCCGAGCTAGGCACCAGCCAGTCGAAGCTCTTCAAGCGGTCCCATATGATCGTCTAGTGCCGGGGGCCCATGCTTCAGCCAGGAGGCGTCGAGTTGCATCTGAAACTCCTTGGATATCCCACGGACCCCGGAAATCCTCCATGCGAGTAGTAGCAACGACCCGTACAGTAGGAGGGGGTGTCGTTGGCCCAATGGGTCCAGAAGAAGATCCTGGCAGGATGGCAGAAGTCTGGGTACATCTATCGCCAGTTCCAGGAGCTGTGGGAACCACGACTGGGTCCCCCAAAATGGGGTCAGTAGGACCAAGTCGGCCATCTCGCGTTGTACTTGGAGTAGAACCTGAGGAATCATGGCAAATGGAGGGAAGGCGTAAAAGGGTGTGCTGGTCCAGTCTTGTAGGAAGGCGTACACTGCCTCCGCGGCTGGGTCTCGGTGCCAGCTGTAGAACCGAGGTAGTTGGGCATTGAGCCGGGAGACGAAGAGGTCGATGGCAAAAGGTCCCCAGATAGACGAGATAGTGGAGAACACTTCTACATCCAATTTCCAATCACTGCTGTCTGACAGCGTGAGCTCCAATTCGCATGGGTGTTGTGGAGACTGGGAAGGTATTCCGCCTGGATGATCAGATTCCTGGCCAAACAATAGGCCCAGAAGTCCTTCGCCAAGCAGGTCAGAATAGCCAAATGCGTGCTGCCCACGTGATTGACATAGCGAACTGCTAAAATGTTGTCCATGCGCTGTCGGATGCATGCACTGGTGGTCCCGTTCGCGAAGCTCCGAATCGCAAAGGCCAGGAGCTCCAGGGCATTGATGTGGAGGCGGGATTCGGCCTCCGACCAGTGTCCCCGGTAGTCACACCGTTGCAGTGGACACCCCAACCGTGGAGACTTGCATCTGAATCCACTGTGAATTCCCGTTGGGAACCGCAGATGGCCTTGCCATTCCAAGCGGATAGGTTGTGGATGCACCAGGTCAGCTCGTCTCGGGTTTCCGAATCCAGGGAAACCATGTCTTCATATGATGCCCCGTTGCGAAGATGTGCGATCTTCAGATGCTGGAGGGCATGATAATGGAGAGGGGCAGGAAACACCGCCTGGATTGAGGAGGCCAGTAGGCCGATGATCCGTGCCAGATGACACAGCGACAGCTGCATAGTTCTTTGCGGATGGAGCGTATTTTGGCCAGAGGGAGGCTGAGAGATTCCACTTCTGAGTTTACTGGGAACCCGAGGAACTCTATGCGTCGGGAAGGGGTCAGGCAGGATTTTTCCCAATTGAGGATAGTAGATCCATCGTCCCCTGTAGGTTTTTCAGGAGGACCGAGCGGTCCTGTGCCATGCGGAAGATGTCGTCCAAATAGACTATCAGTCTTACTCCTCGACTGCACAACCAAGCCATGGCAGGGCGCATCAATTTGGTGAAGCATCACGGAGCTGACAAGAGCCCAAAAGGAAGGCATGTGAAGCGCCAAGTGTCGCCTTTCCAGAGGAAGCGTAGTAAGTCCCTGGAAGCCTCGGTCACTGGGACCGTCAAGTATGCGTCCTTAAGGTATAATTTTGAAATCCAGTCTCCCCGAAGGAGTAAGTGCCGCAGGAGATGAATGCCCTCCATCTTGAAGTGGCGGTAGCACACTAGAGTGTTCAGGGCCCGGAAGTTGATAATTGGGCGCACCTTTCTTTTCTACAAGGAAGATGTTGCTGAGAACCCCTGTGGGGGACATTGGGGCCCGTTCTATCGCCCCCTTCGTGTGGAGAGTCGATAGCTCCTCATCTATTAGGGCAGGGTCTGTCACTGAAAGTACAATAGGGTGAGGGGGAGGAATATGACACGGGGTGTCGACCAACTCTATGTGAAACCCCTCACTGTGGTCAGAACCCAGGCAGGAGGTGATGTCTAACCAGGCTTGGAGAAAGTGACGGAGTCTGCCCCCTACACAGATATTGGAAAAAACATGAGGTAAATGTAAGCTTACTGTAAGGGCGTCTGGAACCGAGGTTCCCTCTGAAGCCTCTGGAAAGCCATGGCCTCCCACGTGAAGGGAAGAAAGGGGACTGTTGTCACGTCGCCTGGTAGGATGGTCTCTGGTTGTAGAAGGCTCATTCTGATCCACGAATATGGTAATTAGACCAACCGGACAGACAGCCCCTGAATCTGCCGGCCCTGGTAGAGACCTATCCCTGAAATAACCTCTTCATAGAGGATTGAGCCTTGTCCAGGGCTGTAAAAGCACACACAAAGCGCACCAGATCCTTTATAAAGGATTCTCCAAACAACAGGCCCTGGGCATCTTTGCCCGCCTCAGTGAGAGCGAGGTTAGCCAATTTGGGTTCAATTTTAAAGAGAATTGCTGGCTTTACGCTGCTGAACAGACAGAGAGGTGTTCACACTGCCTGCTATGCAGATCGCCCTCTGCACCCAGCCACAGAGTTCTTCTGGGTCAATCTGCCTGTTTTTGGCTCTGGCTAGTTCAGCCAGGTCAAACAATTTGGCCGAAGGACCAAAAATGTCAAGGTGTTTGTCCTGGCATGATTTTAAAGCGGAATCCAATCCCTTGCGGGGATTCCATCCCATTTTTGAAAGAAATTGGGACATTTGGGGTCAACAATAGGGGTCTCACAGACTTTATTGGGAATCAGGGGTCTAGGACATTCTGCCCTGAGTTTGTTGCGCGCTGCCTTGCTAAGGGGGCGCCGTACCCAGTTCTCTAGGTACTAAGCCACATGGTCCACTGGAAGCCATTCTGCTGACCTCGGGTGATGAAGAGCATCCGGGTCAAACGTAGGTTCCCCAGATGGATTCATGAGGGCGGAACCCACGGTAGCAGCGGAGTCGCTGCGCAAGCAACTCATTACCAGCCCCGATAGAGCAGGGGCAAAGGGGTTAGTGTCTTGCCCGCCAATGTCGTAATTGGAGTCACGTATGGACTCAGCATCAGCCTCCTCACAAGACCTGATTTCTGAGTCAGAGTCACTCTCTTTTTGTGCTCTAGCACATTTCCACTGCCGTGCCCGTTCTGCCTGGCGCGGAAAGGCTCTCTTGCGTGACATAGGCACGCTGTCATGGGTGGATCTAGTCACACCAGTCGTATTGTTTCTGGAGGCAGGGGGACTTAAGTGCCTGGATTTGGCCGTTGCCTTTCTTGGAACATCCCCTATAGGGCTTAAAGCAGAACGCGGTAAGCACGTCGGCGTGGCTGAGCCTTCTGCGGCCAAAGGGCGTGCCAGTAAGGCCTGTGAAATAGTCTGGGAAAGAGCCGAGGACATGGAGCCCATGGCGGCCATAATGGCATCCGTAATGGAGCGCTGTAGAGCTAGAGATTGGGCATCCTCAGGTACTGACATAGGGTAACCTGCGGAGGAAGGGGGGCCAGAGCTGGCAGAGGGGTTAAAGCATGGGGTATATCCATTTCCCCAGGGGGAAGGGGGGGTGGCAGGCACTTTGGACTTGGGCATAATAAAATTGCTGTGAGATATCCTAATGACACCAAATATAAAATAGTAATATATGCTGCAGGGAGTTGAAAGCTAAAACAAAAAATGACAGGGAGAGAACAAGCTAGCAGGAGTTAATCACACCAGACTAGCTATACTTTATTAGAGGGTAGAGATAGGGAGCTCACCAGGGCCCAGACAGTCTGACAGGAAGAAGGAGCAATGGAGTCACAGACAGCCTGAGAAAGATAAGGCAAACAGAGAAAAAAAAAGATAAGAGCAACAGGAGAAGCTCAAGTGATAGGGATACTGATAATAATACCCTAAAGAGGTCTGGAACCCTGGGCTCAAAGGATAACACAATATAAAAATCCACAAGAGGATAAAGCATGGAAACATAAAACATATGAAAAATAAATAAATAATAAAACTACAAGCAAAAAGGCAAATAAATGGCACAGGTAGCAACAGAGCAATAATGAGAGTAACATCAATAATGCAAATAAATAGTATACATAACATTAAGGCAATGATAACATGGAAGAAATTCGTTATGTACTTATCTGCTTAGTAGCAGCAAAGAAAGAGGAATTGTGTGGGGAGGTGCTGACTATTATACTGGGACTTGGTATGGGAGTGGTCTATCACTATGGTTACCATTTTTTCTTACTGTTTGTATTCTTTGCTGCTATTGGTGGACAGTAAAGAAAGGGTTAAGCAATATGAGCCTCCGTGTCTTGACATAAAATCTACCTTTTGGCACCTCTGCTATATACACCATAGTTTAGTAATTCCTCCAACTGAATGTCCACCTGCTCCATACTATTAACCTTCACGCCTCTGCTCTTGGTGTGTTTAATTAGAGAGACCATTCTGTGCCCCTTCCCTAGTTCAATATGTAGTCATGGGAACCACTGAACTATTTTTGACCATCTTTCACTTGCAGGATATTAAGTGGGGAAGGTTGCCATACTTGCAATTCTCTCTTGATATTATGAGAACCCCAGAAATGTTAACCCTTTATCTCTCACATACAGATTGATGGAAGAGGAATAAAAAACAGTCTTGGGTCAATCATTATGTGTCCTGGGTCAATCATTATGTGTCCTGAAACTTTGTTCTCCAACATTGGCATCCCTAGAAAGTCGACACGAGGGTGGTAAAAGGGGCAGGCCTGTGATGTGATTGTGTCAGTAGCTCCATCCAAAAATTGCAGACCCCCCGGGAAAGGGGGCAGGTCCGCTAAAATTACTGGCAGGTCAGCCTAGCATAAATGCTAGCCAGGTAATTGACAGCAGACCATGCAGGGTGCACTGCTTCAGTGCTCTGTGCATAGTACTAGTGTAGTGTGTGGTGTGAGCACATCTAATGATGCACTCACGCTACCCTATTTGGGGACACTTCCCTGGTATCCAGAAAAGCGGGAGACCAGAGAACAAAGTTGGTTCAGCAGGACAGAACATCTGGTGTGTCCCACTGGAATAGTTGGGAGCTTTGTGAAAACTGTTACTCATTAGTTATGTATTTATTTATTACTATTATAATTAATATTATTATAACTGTTCCTTTAGTTTATGCCAGTGAGCTTTTTATTTCGACAAGTTAAGTAATTTTATTGAAATTACTTTTTGATCAACTTCTGATCTATCTGGACCCAATTCACATATACAAGTTGGTGGTAGTTGGACATAAACATTTTTATATTTATCTTCAAACTAGCAATAAGTAGATATATTGAATTAAAGCCAAATTTTATGAGTTAAATTGCCTTCCTCACCCATTTTTTACCCAGATTTGCAGCAGATTCTGCTTCTCATTCAGCACTGTATTTGTTAATTTAAGAGAAAAACCACATGACATTGCAAATGAGTGTAGAGTGACACAGGCAACAAATGCTTCCTCTCTGTATCTGCTGTATAGAAATATCCAGGATTAAATCTAATATAAAGAACTGCAGGCTCGTGTGTGGAGAGTTGCAAAAGTTATTCAGTGTGACTTCTTTTGGACTTTGATAAATGAGAGCCAGTGCCTTTTCAGCAGTACTCAGCATGAGCAAAATTCATTTCTTTTATTGTGAAATGCAAAGCCAATAACCTGTAAACAGCTATCTCCATGAATGCCTAAGGGCTACTCTGTTACCTACAATAGTCTTTAAAAGCAAGCATACACTAAATCCAATTGGTCCATGCTGCAAGGGATGTCACACATCTCATCACCTACTTAATGATGCTTTGAGGAATTTTCTGCAAGCATAGGAATCACAGAAGGTAACATATATGATACAGCAGTTCACCTCTGTTGTTTAGGAAAACAAAAATCATACATTTCCATCACAGAGGTGCACAAACAGAATTTATTGTCTATTTCTCTTCGTGCATACATGAACAACCTTTTGACATTTGAAAGCTCTGCATTCAGGTTGATTAACTTGCTCTATTTCATACAATGCTCAGTAAGCAAAGAGTTCTTTAATCTGGCTGGGTATGCACATGATAGCGGGATCTGAGTAATATGCATCAGTGTTTCCTATTATTTTTCCATTAATTTTACTGACATTAGGAAGGTAAGGGAAGCTGGAGGGGGAAGGTGGACTGTAGGACACAAGTTCACAACTGGGACTTTCCAGCAGGAGTCAAGACACTTATGTGGCAAACCTCCCAAATGTCTTGCTTTTGGCAGCCGAGTTCATAATTTAGGCTTCTGATCCTCAGATGCAATTTTTTTCCATGGTGTCCCAAATCCAGGAATTGTCCCTAGGCAGCACAGCGTGAGAGCATCCTAAGACTTACTCAGGCTGTGCAGCATGCACTAGGACTCTCTACATGGCGTTCGGTATTGTGGGGTGGCCAGGGAGGCTGTCAGGCAGTCAAGCATGCCTGACACCATGCTGACACACTATTTCAGTTGTAGGAACTGCCCCTTTCCAGGACAAGACTGCCAATTTTGGGAAACACCAGCAACGAAAGTTGCACCACTGGTGATGGCCCCTAGAACCTTCCCACCTCCATCCCAATTCCATACCTTAAAATGTTTGGGGATATGAAATGGTATGGCCAGGGCAGCCACCAGAAATCATGTAGCCACTTTCTGGTTTGGTTAGGGCTTATTGAAAATTCTGAAATTATGCTAGATGAACTTGAAATGTGAATATATTTTCCTTTTCTTTTTTATTATATCCAATCATAGGTTCTTTATATATACAGTGGAATGCAACATATTTTAGTGCATTAGAAAGAATTAGCTTAAACTGTTGCCATCAACCAAGAGATCTTTGGTAATCATAAGCAGACTACAGAACTTGTAATTTTTATAATTTGTTCCAATGTAATGCTGCTTGCTCACTATAAGCGCAAGAATGTAAAGTAGAAGACAACCCTAAATTCACTTTCCTAAGTAAGAGTGGTTTATAAGTGTAACAATTTATAAATATGATTCAAGTTACAAGACATCCCACCAGAGCTGTCAGTTAAGTAGCCTAGCACTCTCAGTGCTTATACCAATTTTGTCTAAGTTCTTTGCTGACTAGGAATTAATGGGGAAAAGCACCTGATTGTGGCATGGTGCTTGGGCAATCTAAACGGGGTATTTTGCTGGACACCCTTATAAGTTAAGAGTCTGGCAATAGCTTGGCGTCACCACTAATGGCCAGTTCTGTGATAAGTGGGCAAGACCTGTGGTTTGATGGCAAATTAAGCAATATAACTGTGCAACTGGTGTTGATGTACAGGTACTAGTGAATGATTTTTGTGACTGCTAGATAAGCTTGGGTCCCATTCATCAATGTATGATACAGTGATGAAGGCAGATATGTCAATTGACACATTTGACACCTAGTATTCTCAGACCAAGTCTGATTAGCCATCTACACCAAAGCCAGCACACATTTTTCTGGTGCTTATTTTTATATATGTACATGTAGAAGAAAGATGTATATCTGTGTATATAGTGCACTAAGTTCATATATATATATACTGGAAGAACATCACCAATTTCATTCATAGCAATTATTGTCATTGTAATGAGGCATTTAGGTTCTTATAATCTTAGGAATTTAGATGGTATGACTTAACATTCTAACACAACAGAACACTTGCAATGCACTACCTGTTAAAAAGGTATGGCCCAATAGGCTAGATTACGAACAGCATTCCTTCTTATATATTTATCTTGAATGAAAGCATTTTCCCCATTCTTCATCCATGATGTGTTTGTATCATATGTTTTGTAGACGACCAGCTATACTCCTTTGATCTTTTGACCACTAGCTTCTAGTTACTCTTCCGTAATGTATATCTTTCATATTAAACACAGCACAGGTTTATGTATAACAATTATATCTAGGTGAGTGTGATCTCTATAAGTAAGATAACTTTCAACATTGGAACACAGTAAATGCAGATAATTACCTGTTGTCCAGGTTTAAGGGGTGAAAGTGTTATTCCCTGGGTGTTGATCACCGGGAGAATCTGATTGCCTATCACGGTGGCAATAATCTGACCCTGGGCATTGGTTAGTAGTTGTGGAGTTATTGGCTGAACCTGAAGTCCCTGAGCTCCTCCTCCAGTTTGATTCGATGACACAGGATTTGGCATGAGTGGAATTGTCCCAATAATCTGCATTAACAAAAACATGGATTAGACATTTCTGAACACATTTTTAGCATTATTATTATTTTAACATTAACTGAATCTGAGAAGTATTAACCATTGCATTATATTGCTCTTCTGAACTATGTGGCCTGTTCCATATGTTTCAATGGTGAGTAATTTGACACTGACTTGCTTCTTTTTGAATTAGTACTCATAGGATTGCAAATATGACCCACAAACAAGTCTTGGTGGCATTAGACATAGGCATTATTTTCATTTATATTGTGTATGTAGTACTCACTCAAGTAATGGAGTCATACATTATAACATATTGTCCATTGTGTGTTGAGCATGTGCTTGTAAGCTCCATCCCTTGTTCATACAGAGACAAAAAGAAATGACAAACTGCAAAACAGATAATTGGGCCACTGATGGAATATGGGCACAAGCCCTAACAGACATGAGAGGAGTGCAGGAAGGCACTCTATAGGAAGTGAAATAGTGACAGTGATTTGAATACTCTCCCCAATTTGTTTCAGGATATACTGTATTATTCAAACATCTTCTGACAGATTTCTTTATATAAATAGCACGTCTGTAAAAAGCTTTTACATCCAATATGCGGAACATAAAGACGATTATTGCATACGTAGCAAATTGCTTTCTTCATGCCATTGGAATACTCCATGAATATATTGCCTTTGTGAAAGGCAAATTACATATCTGTCAAAACTTTGTATTACTGACTTCATATGTCACATTTTATTGTTCAAGTGACTATGTTTGTGCCTTGTAAGCAAATGTTATCTATATCTGATAAAGACATAACACGTTAAAAAACCATGATCGTGAAAATCACAGGATTATCCTTTGTGACATCATCACCCACTTAATAGAATCTGCATTATAATTCATGACCATAATATATATATATATATAAATATATTTTAGAAAATTGCAAATACTGTTAATGTTATTGATGTTTATAGTGTTTACTTCAGCACAGATACAAAAATATGGAAGCATTTAAACTCAGAGATTATTTTTATATATGATATAGTGTTTGCAGTATATCTGTATCGGACGGGGATCAAGAAGCAGATCTGATAAATATAAGTTACATTGCAATATTTACTTTTTACAATTTATGGTGTAATGCAAGTATTTAACATCCATTCCTGCAACAAAGTCACTTCATTTGAACACTGCAGCATTAAGGTACTGGCTAAGATTCAGAAGATACCACACCGGATTTCTTTCACCTTTGTTACTACATTTTTAATTTACTATAACAATGCTACCATTTTACCTATAGTCTACTAGTGTAATATTATGTACCTGCAGTTACATGTAGTTATTAATAATTTGGTTGTCAAATATTTAAATTGTATACAACAAATGGTTACTCTGCTCTACCACTCCTCCTCCCCCCTGCTTGCCATTCTTTACTGTAATGGATTGTTTTGTTTTCATAGGGCCAAATGGATCTACCATCCTTTGATCCCATGGATATTTGGACCAGTGGATTGGGCATCCGCTAGTCAATGTCTCATTGAGCTTGCCTTTTTGTGGATCTGTTAGAATAGCATTATTATTACCTTCCATTCCATAGGCTGGATGTAATACAGGAAGTTGTCTTTATCTCCCTTCACACTCCTGCACAGAGGCTGGAGGAAGAAGAGGGTCATTCACCAGATCACACCTGATTTATCTTTTGATCTGAGAACCCCACATAACTTTCTTAACCCCTTAGTGATTGCGGACGTACAGGGTACGTCAGACAAAAAAGGGTCGTTAACGACCGCTGACGTACCCTGCACATTTGAGCGCTAGAAGAGATCATGATCGCTTTCAGCTGTTCTAAGGGTTTTGCAGGGATGCCTCGATGACGAGGCATCCTGCAATACCCCCCAACTGTCGGGCCGTCGGGGGAGTGATCAATTCCGGGTTGCTCCACGTGGCGCCTGGCAGTGAGGCAGAGCATAGGAAGCCATCAGACAGGTTTCCGATGCTCTGCCTGTTTGCTGAGTGCCACAAGGAGTCAATCCATAGTGTTGCCTGCAGGGGGACTGCCTGAACTGACCGGCAGTCCCCCTGCTGGTGAATATTTTTTTAAGAAGTCTAAAAATAAAAAATAAAGTTAATAAATAACAAAATTTAAATAAATATAGAAAAAAGTCCCTAGTGGACTGAAACGTCGACACTATGTAATCAACTTTTGAAGCTTAAACAAATGGCACATTTTTGGCAACAGTATTGAGTCCTATGAGTGCACTTCCAACAAGGAATTTTATATATGATATATATATATATATATATATATATATATATATATATATATACACACATTTATTATATCTATACATAATATGTATATATATCTTATATATAATACATATATTAAAATAAAAACACACTTAGAGTAAAAGTACACACGTATATATATAATATATATAGTAACTATATATTGTATATAAATATTATTAGAAAAAAATTATTAAAAATAAATAAAAAATGTTAAAATAATAAAACAGCTTTTTAAATTATATATATATATATATATGTGTAATTTTATTCTAACTGTATTTTGATATTAATATATATATATATATTTATTTAAAATACACTTAGAATGAAATTATATATATATATATATGTATATATAAATAAATAAAAATAATACGAAATATACATATGTCTATATACATAATTACATAAATAATTTCATGAATATACAGGTAGACTTAAAATATATAAATATGTATATATATTTCAATTCTACGTGCATATTTGTGTAATAATTTTACATAATTAAGTAATTTTATTGATTACAATTTGGGGAACCTGTCTGACAACCCAGGCCGAAAGTCCAGAGAATTTAATTGCTAGCACTATATTTAACCCTGTAACTTTCCAAAACACCCTAAAACACCCTAAAACCTGTACATGGGCAGTACTGTTTTACTCGGTAGACTTTGCTGAACACAAATATTCATGTTTCAAAACATTAAAACATATCACAGCGATGATATTGTCAGTGAAAGTGGCCTTTTTTGCATTTTCACACACAAATGGAACTTTCACTGATGATATAATTGTTGTGATATGATTTACTGTTTTGAAACACTAATATTTGTATTCAGCAAAGTCTCCTGAGTATAACTGTACCCCCCCATCTACATGTTTTATAGTGTTTTTGAAAGTTACAGGGTAAAATATGAGGCTTGATTTTGCCTTTGAGAGCGTATAGTAGTCCAGGAATGAGAATTATCCCCATGATGGCATACTATTTGCAAAAGAAGACAACCCAAGGTATTGCAAATGGGGTATGTTCAGTCTTTTTTAGTAGTCACTTAGTCACAAACACTAGCCAAATTTAGCGTTCAGAATCGTTGTTTAAATTTTTAACAAACAAATATAAATGCTAACTTTGGCCAGTGGTTGTGACTAAATGGCTACTAAAAAAGACTGGCACCCATATTAAATACCCTTGGTTGTGAGGTGTGATTCAGAGATTTATGACAGAGAACTGTGTTACAATGTCACTATTGATACATTTTAAATATATATATTTTGAAACAGCAATGTCCTACTTGTACTTATAGCCCTATAACTTTCCCAAAAAAGCTAAGAACATGTTAACATTGTATATTTGTAAACTCAGGACAAAATTCAGAAACTATTTAGCATGGGTGTTTCTTGGCGGTTGTAGATGTGTAACAGATTTTGGGGTTCAAAATGAGAAAAAGTGTGTTTTTTTACATTTTTTTAATCATATTTTATATTTTTTTATAGTAAATTATATGATATATATGATGAAAATAATGGTATCTTTAGAAAGATCATTTAATGGTGAGATAAACTGTATATAATATGTGTGGGTACAGTAAATGAGTAAGAGGGAAATTACAGCTAAAGACATACACCGCAGAAATGTAAAAACAGCCATGGTGTACATGCACTATTAGGCTAAAGTAGGTTAACTGGTTTAACAAGCTTAGCTAATAGATACTTTATGTAATGGTTATTTTACACCTAAGAAACTCCAGCACCTTTTAATAAATCTGTAATAGTTTTGTAACCCCTATGCATTTGCTAGCAAATTTAATTTTGTTATAACATATTAATAGAACCAGTAGCTATTGAGTATAGTTTTGCACCACAGAAGAAAATTAAAACATGTACAAAAATCAAAATAATAAAAGCAGAACCATATTCAATAGAAAATATACAATAGATTGAATTAGCCTGTTGAAATACAAACAAGTGAATGCAAAACATGTGTACATTGTGGAAATGAAAAGGTTAATTTCACAATCACTACTGTTAAAGTGTGTTCTTACCCAGATTAGTTTGCACATTGATTGCATTTTAGTTTTAATGGTATGCTGACATTTGCAGCCACTTCAATATTATCAGCGCTATTGGAAGTCAGTATTTTAAATCTCAGAACAAATGAAAGTTTAAGGAAGAGGCATCGACTCCAAGATCTAGATATTGAATGGTACATTACTTTAAAAAGCCGCTAATGTAACATCATTGCTACATATTAGATTGCGAAAGCATGGTTTGACTTTTTCAAAGTAAATGAACAAAGCTTAATATGAAACATTAAGTGATTTTATTTACTAAACACAAAACA
>OW240915.1:108022505-108053283 GCA_933207985.1 Pelobates cultripes
TCTTTGCAGCAATATGTGTATATGAAATATGTGATCAGTAGAGCTGCAGAGCTGCAGAGCTGCAGAGCTGCTCCTTGACAGGTCCACGAAAATACAATTAGTATTTAACTGCACAGGGATAGTTTAATAAATCTGTGTATCAATTCTTTTAATTTCAATACTGTTTGATAGACCAGCCTGTATCATTGCCAGAGTGCCTAGCTATGGTAGAATTTATGGATTTTTTACAGCAACAAGATTGAGATTTTACTTTTCAACAACATTACACCTTGTTATTTTTTTTATATAATGTAGTTACAGAACCTTTCAGAAAATGCATTTGTTTCCTGATTGTATCTTCGCAATGCGGTCAGCAAATGTATCTTCTTTCTATAAATTATGGATACTCTAATATTTCCATCCCATTCCTCATCTACAAAAATCTTTTTGCAAGCAAGGCCCTTTGTCTACCCCTCAAATCTTTAAACACACTTGTGCCATAAATCAGTTTGCATATACTAGAAGTTTGAATCCATTCTACACTGTTTCTCCTTTGATAAAACAACCTTATGCCCCTGTGTGATAAATAACTATATAAAAATAATGAGGAAAAATTTTCTTTATATTCAGATGTTTTATGTATGTTAGGTTCTTAAATCCATGATAGCATGTATTATAGTTTCAATTTATTTTACTTCTGTGAGGCTGATTTATGTGCAGTACGAGGGCATGTAAGTCAAAGTGATAGTCCCAGTTGCACCCCTATTTATTTAAATTGTAGAATTGCTGGGCCCTCACAGAATAATCCTCTCTGTGATAAGTCAAGAAATGGAGTCAAAGCAATAGTGTGTTCATAAATATTATAATTATAAGGAACCCTTATTGCTGGGTTGATTTGTAAAATTTGTACAAGGATAGACACCTTGTCAATATAAACAATCACCCCCTACAATTTAAATGGCTCAAGGCAGAAAAACACATTTAGAATTTGTATACTGTATGTATATGTATAGTGTGTGAAAAAACATTTGCCTCCTTTCTGATTACTTTTTTTTTTTTGGTTATTTGTCACACAGAATATATTCAGAACTTAATAAAAATCAATCGGAGGACAAAAAGAATCGTAGTAGAAATTCATTTTTTTTTTATTATTTTGTTTTTAAGGAAAAACAGTTATCTGCCATACAAACATGCATTCCTTTTTTTTTATTTTTTTTATTTAAGGTCAGTATATTGTACAACGTTTTCGTCATATAAATTTGACAGGTATAAGAAAGTATGTGGTACAAGACATTGGTGTTACATTTGTTAAGTAATCAACAGTACAGATTCATACATGAATACATGAGGGTGTATCTTTGCATTGAACATGCAGAGGTAGTAGTATGAGAATTCTGTTACATTTTCATACATCCCAATGCTCGTATGAGCTGGTTCGTATTCCCATAATTAAAATTTTCCCAGGTGGGGGGGGGGGGGGGATTGGAGATGTTGGGATGGAAGTGATCTCGGTCTCTAAGTGGTCTTTAGGAGGTATTGGGTCCATGGATACCAGATCTCTGTGTATTGTTGGTATTGATTTGAAAGGGCATAACATGTTTCTTCTAGACTTCTGGTATTTTCTACTTTTTGTAGCCATTCGTGAATGGTCGGGGGTTTGGTTGTTTCCATAAGGCTGGGATAAGCTGGTTTGCAGCTGTTATAAGGTGTAGGAGCAGGGCCGCCGTGTGTTTCGGTAAGCCGTGTGGGGTTAGAAGGAATATGTATGTATCTGGGTCTAGGGGAACGGTTATCTTAAGTATGGTGTGGATCAGGCCCGATATGCGTGTCCAGAATTTTTGTATCACTGGGTATGTCCACCAGATATGCGTGGTGGTGCCCACAGCTGATTGGCAACGCCAACATTGTTTGGAGGATGCAGGGAATAGGGAATGTAGTTTCGAGGGGGTGTAGTGCCACCTCACTATTCTTTTATAGTTGCTTTCCTGCGTTGTGTTTTTTGAGGATTTATGGATTTGTTTAAAGATTTTTTTCCATTTGTCAGGTGGTATTGCTATGTTTAACTCGTTTTCCCAGGTGGTGGTGAAGGCAGGCAATTGTTGGGGTCTCGTGGATAGAATCAGGGAGTACATTGTTGAGATGTGTTTTGTTTTTATGGATTGGAGGGAACAGCATTTTTCGAAATTAGTTTGTTCTCGGCTGGCGTTGTGTGTTAGAGGTTTTGATTGAATAAAGTGCGTTAGTTGCCTATATTGGTATAGTTGTATAACCGTGGGATAAGCTATGAATGCCTGTATAGGTTTTATTGCACTCGACCCGACGGTTGTCATGGTGTCCCCTAATGTAAGATATGGCGTCTTATGGAAGGACTGGAAAGATTTGCCATCTACTCCTGGTTGAAATAAGGGGTTGTGTGTGAGCGGGTAGAGTGGTGATGGATATGGTGACATTAGTTCGTGCGTGCATAGGGTTGCCCACATGCAGAGAGTCGGTGTGATTGTGGGATGTGGGTTGTGGAGCATTAGTACCTGCCCTGATTTGTGCCAGGGTATCATGTAGATAGGTGCTCTGAAAAAGGTGTCTTCTAAGTTCACACATTGATTCCTGGATTGTGGGAGTGTCCAGTCGTATATTCTGGTTAGCAGTATTGCATTATGGTATGTTTCAACATCTGGTAGACCCAGGCCGCCTCTGTCCTTCGGTTTTGTGAGCAATGAGTAGGATAGTCGTGGAGGTTTGTTAGCCCAAATAAATGTGGTGAGTGTTTTATGAACTGTAGTGAACCAGGACTTGGGAATAGTTATAGGGAGCACCTGTAGCATGTATAGTATTCTGGGTAGGATGTTCATCTTGAGGATGTTCATCCTGCAAAACCACCCAAAGTGTGGCTTGTTCCATGTGGTGAGGTCATGCGTTATGGCTTTTAATAAGTCAGGAAAGTTGCTCTCGAATAATTGGGAGAGGTTCCTGGTGATGCGGGTTCCCAAATATTTGATACTGTGTGTGGCCCATGTGAATTGATGGTCTCTGCACAGGGCATCTTTCTCCTGTGATTGAATATGTATCGGGAGGATCTCGCATTTGCTAATATTTGCTTTAAAATTGGAGAGTGTACTATAGGTAGTCATTTGTGACATCAGGTGGGGTATTGAGGCCACTGGGTTTGCTAATGTGAAAAGCACATCGTCGGCAAACGCTGCTATTTTATGTTCCTCCGTCCCCGCCCGGATGTCCCTGATGTTGGTGTTGTCCCGGATCCCCTGTAGGAAAGGTTCTAAAACAAGAACAAAGAGGAGCGGGGAAAGGGGGCAGCCCTGTCTGGTGCCGTTTGAAATTACTACCGGGTCAGTGAGTTGTCCATTTATACGGATGTTGGCGGTCGGGCATGAATAGATCGCGGAGATCCATCTTTGCCAATGTGGCCCAAATCCCAATTGGTGCAGCGTCTGAAGCATCAGGGTCCAGTCTACCCTGTCAAATGCTTTTTCAGCATCTATTGACAGGAGTAGACTGGGATACCCAGCTGGTGTGGCATGGTGTATGAGATTCAAGATCTTAGTGGTGTTATGCTTGGCTTCTCTGCCCAGAATAAAGCCAGATTGGTCTGCGTGTACCAATCCTGGGAGTAGTGGGTGCAATCTGTTGGCTAAGATTTTCGTGAAAATTTTTATGTCCGCGTTTATTAAGGAGATAGGCCTGTAGCTACCGCATTGAGTTAAGTCTTTGCCCGGTTTTGGTAGGAGAGTGATTGTTGCATTAAGGGCCTGGGGTGGAAGCGTGTCTGAGTGTAGTAGCGAGTTGAATGCATTTACAAAATGGGGTGTGAGTGTCTTCGCAAAAGTCTTGTAATATTTTGCTGTGAACCCGTCGGGCCCAGGGCTTTTCCCAAGTGGCAGATGTTTGATTACGTCTGTACATTCTTCTGTAGAGATGGGATGTTCTAGGGAGTCTTTTAGGTTGTTTGGGAGGGAGTAGCGTATTCTCTTCTCTAGGAACACCTTTATGTCCTGCAACTGGGGATCTGTGCGTCTAAGGTTATATAGGGCTGAATAATAGTCATGGAAAGATATGTCAGTCATTGAGTGCGAGAGTTTCCCTTCTTTATTGCGTATAGCCGCTATGAAGGTGTGTTCTCTCTGTTTTTTTAGGGCATGAGCTAGGAGTTTCCCACATTTTCCCCCTTGGGCATAGTAGAGGCTTCTTGTTTTAGCCAGGGCATGCTTGGTGCGAATGTTTAGGATGGAGTTAAGTTCCGTCCTTTTTTCTAGTAGTTGCGAGTATATAGTGAGGGAGGATTCTTGTTTGTGTGTGTCTTCTAGTGTTCTAATTTCTTTAGTTAGTTTAGTTGCCTGTGCTTCTCTGTGTTTTTTGTGTTTAGACGCCAGTTGGATGATTGTTCCCCTAATGGTGCTTTTGTGGGCCTCCCAAATTATTGGGCATGGAGTTCCACGTTGTGTGTTTTGTTCAAAGTATTGAGTCAGCTCTTCCCTGATTTGTGTTTGTATCTCCGGTTTGTTCAATAGGATGTCATTCACGTTTTGCAGGGTTAGTGATTCGCCAGCTGTCATATAATTGGTGCGAGTCTAATAGTGCCTGGATGCGAGTTCAAGATGAGGCTTGATATGTTTGAGCCTGGGAGGTGGTGTCTAGTATCCTGTCTAAGGAGATGTTGAAGTCGCCTCCTACGATCAACAGGCCCTCCTTGAATGTGTCGAGCTTATACAGTATTTTGCGTAGGGCAGGGGTCTGTTTCCTATTAGGGAGATAGATGTTCACAAAAGTGACAGTTGTATGTCCTATCAGTCCTTTAAGAAAGAGAAACCTACCATTGTCGTCTGCGAGCTGATCTATGTATGTGAATGGAAGGTGGGAAGATAGGAGAATCGCTACACCTCTCGATTTGGCTTCTGCAAAATTGCTAAAGTAGCCTTTGGAGTAGGTTCTAGACTTAAGAGAGGGGGCAGAGTCCTTGCGAAAATGTGTCTCCTGTATAAATACCACATCTGCTTTGTGTCTATGATAGTCTGATAGTGCCATGTGTCGTTTTTCTGCTGTATTTAGACCCCTAGCATTATGGGAAGTGACAGTAATAGTGGCTTTTGCCCCGGGTGCGCCCACCTCTGGAGGGTTGTTGGAATAGTCCTGCAAGTGTTCATGTTCCATGGTATCTTGAGCCGTTTGTAACAAAAGATATTGTATACCCTGTGCAAAATATAATGCCGTTCGGTACAAATATATAAAATCACATAAACAGTGGTATTGTTAACAACATTTAACTATATACAATTCGTCAGATCTAATCCTAGCACAATAGATGAGTACCTTTTAACAACTGTGTGGGTAGTCGCTTGTGTGCGACTATTGTGACTGGTGTCGGCCTCTGAGATGTCCCTGAGTCTGCAGGAGGCCAATGTGTTGTGACACCTTTAATTATAGTGAGTGTAGAGGAGGGGGGGTGGATGGTGAGTATTTTATTTGAGAGTGGTACTTGATTCGTTGTGATGTTTCGATATTTGTTGTGGTATACACTGTAAGCTTTGGGGCTGAAAACTTGTAAGGTTATACTAGTGTAGTGGAGTTTGGCGTTGATTTTTAATGTATGGGGACGTGTAGTGGAGCTGATGGGGGACGAGAGTCTTGACCGTTGTCCCAGATGGTGGCATAGGTATTTGGCAGTGTTATCCTACGAGACGACTTATGTTTTTTTTTTTTTTTCTCCCTTCCCTCTCTTTACCTTGGCGTAGGTTGTCTCAACAGTTTCCCTATTTGTATTTCGCAGTCTGGAGTTTGGGCATGTATTACTCCACCAGGTAGTCTTGCGATGTGCAAATGTGGGTTACAATTACATATGTTTAAACACATTGCTAGACATACGACCTGATGTTGAGAGTCCAGCAGGGTATCTTGGATGTCATATTTGTCGCTTTAGGTTGCGGCGAGAGTTCGCAAGTCCTGTCTAGGTTTATCATTAAGTCTCGATAAGTCCAATACCTCGGGAGTTGCTGAGAGTGTATAGAGGAAAGTGAGTTCTCCCTTTTTCCTTATGCTTCCGTACGCAGGTGTTGTCATCTTGGGATGGTAATATTCCTATGATGATGTGAGGGTTGCCGATCCATCCGGGCATGATTTGTTCATACGAGTTAGTCGTCCATGACTCCTCTGGGTCGTCTCTCTCTTTGTTGCTGGGGACTGACTTGTCCGGTTCTCTGTTTCTTTGCTTGTGATTGCCTTCCCATGTCGCGTGGCTGTTTATTGTGGGAGGCTGCTGGGTCCGGCGAGTACCAGTCCATAACGTGGGTTTCGTTCAGGTTCAGTGCCCTAGTAAATGGGGCTACATCTTGATGTGTTGCGATTGTGAACGTAGATCCTCTGGCGTTAACCGTGAGGGCAAATGGAAAGCCCCATCTGTAACTTATATTGTGAATTCTAAGCTGGTCTGTGACAGATTTTAAGGCTCTTCTCGCCTGTAGGGTGAGCCATGACAGGTCTGGGTATATTTGAATTTCTTGGCCGTGGTATAGCAGTGGGGCGGAAGTGTCCCTTAGAATTTTCAGGATGTCTTCCTTGAGTGAAAAGTAATGAATGCGACATATTATGTCTCGTGGTGCTTCACCTACCCCATTCTTTGGCCTTAGGGATCTGTGCGCTCTGTCCAGGAGTATCTGTGTGTCTGGCGGACGGCCTAGTATGGCGTTAAAGAGGGTGGTTAATTGGTTGTGTAGATTTTCGTTGTCTTTCTCCAGAAGCCCCCTTATGCGGAGGTTATTTCTCCGTCCCCTGTTGTCTAGGTCATCTAGTGACCTTTGCATCATGGAGAGGTGTCTGTCATGGGAATTCACTTTAGCAGTTAGATCTTGTATCTGTGTCTGAAAAGATCCCCTCTCATCTTCCAGGTTCTGTACCCTGTGTCCTACCTTTTGAATATCAGAGCTGAGGCCCTCCATTTTGTGCTGGAACGTGGATTCTAATGTTCCCAGCATTTGTGCCACCAGCTTTGGAGGGTAGGTTTCTCAGGAGCTCCTTAATGTCCACATTGCCGCTGGGCTTTGTGGCTGGGAGCTTGTGTAGGCCGCAGCCGGCGCCATGTTGGAGTCTCCATGCTCTGAAACGCGATCAGCATAGTCGCGGAATAGGCGGGTTACCGATCCCAGTTTGCCCGCCGGGGTCTTCCCCGCTGGTGGGTGAGTGGTCTGCTGTTTTTTGTTGTTCCCCATCTTGATTATATGTCTCCGATATCAGAGTTTTCAGCCCGTTTAGCTGGGAGCTGAATTAGTGTGCGGCCATTCAGTCCGGTCGTCGGCCACGCCCCCCACAAACTCACAAACATGTATTCCTGACACTATAGTTCTAGAAAAAAGGGTTAAACCTAGCTGGACCTGGCACCCAGACCACTTCATTAAGCTGAAGTGGTCTGGGTGCCTATAGTGGTCCTTTAAGCAGAAGTTCACTCCCCATATGATATAGTTATGAAGTTTGTCTCTATTTCAGGCAGAAATTGCAGAATTGATGTCACTAATGTGGAAGTAGGAATTAGTGATAGCTTGGCACCGTAACCAGTGCAATGTAATAATTATGGTGCTTAGACTATCATTTAATTAATTTACTTTTAAATTAATTCATTTTGTATGTGATGTACCTCCGCAGCTGTACTTATCTAATATAAATATTGTATAAAAGTATGTTTTTTTTCCAACAAAGCTGGATAACAAATATGTAAACATGGTCTCAGTGTATAAGCATGTTCCAATAAAAATTGTCAAATTCAAAAGAAAATTAATTTTGAAAAAATAGTTGTCCTTTGTCCGTGTAAGCTAGTGCTTAAAGAGAAAGGAAAAATTTAGGCTTTAAATTTAGCTTAACTTCCTCTACTGCACCTCCAATGGCAGCAACATTACCACAGTATCCAAAACAACTAATCAAAAAATTCATATGTAATATAAGCCATATTCTCTCTAAATGTCTCCACTTTCTTTGCTGCTTTATCCTCCGCGAGATCAGATTTTCTGTGTCTCTCACTCATTGCCCATAGGTTTCTGGTTTTACATTTTTCTGTCTTAGATAAACTCTCTGTACTACTTCTTTTCCACTTTCATTCCACTGTTTTGACTGTCATTGTGGGTGTGTGCTCTATCCCAAAGTTCTCTGGGGGCACATCCTGTGATGGCCTGCTGTTCCTTATTTTCTCTGGTGCTGGCTCTTGGCGGCTGACCAGGCTGCTTCCTCACTTCAAACTAGTCAAAGAAGGATCAGCGCTGGATACGGTCACAGAAAATAATGTATTTAGAAGGCAGCGCACCGTCAGATGGAAAGGGGTTCCCCCTTAATATATAACAATATGGAATGAAAAGGAAAAAGGAAGGAAGGTTGCGCCTTAGTTAAATGGAATATACCAAAATGTATAAAATAACAGAAGTGATATATACACAATAAAACACGTATAGTCCAAATACCAATGGTATGTAGAAAGTGATACAGGGTCTTGAAAGGAATGACCACCTAGGATTCTTTAGTCCTCTTTAGGATGGTAAATCAGGATGCCAAGTTGAGAAGATATTAAAAAAAGTTCCTTTATTGGTATAAATAACTAAAATATATCTACAACGTGTTTCGCCTTGCAAGGCTTCTTAAAGTAGACAAAAATAGATAGAATAATCAACCTGGCATCTCATGGTTTATATAGGGGACTAATAACAATTATAACACACAAACAATAGGTGGAGCAAGTTATGTCAAAAAAAATATAAAAAATATACTTCTCTCTCTTCTTACTTTGTCACTGTAAAGATAGAGAGGTACATAATAGTGTATATATCTTAATACATAATTAGGAAAATCAGTATGACTTAAACACACTCACAAAGATAAAGCCATATACTGAACCTGGCTCTTGTGTGAATCTCCTTAGGATCTCTTTAGGGTGATCCAAACCCCCTTTGTTGATGCTCTGGAAAAGTGGAAATATTTCTTCCTAAGGATAGGCAGCTGAGATAAAGATGCTTGCCAAAAATAAATGTATTTATAAATACACTGAAATATACACTGAATAATGAAATATAAGTATAAAAAGTCTACTATTGTCCAATTCTGTGCCAAAACGCGTTTCGCCAAATTGTGGCTTCCTCAGTTGGTGTAGATAATGATGTTCCGTCTTTTAGTTCCTTAAATAACTGTATTATTTTCACGGTCTTTTGTGGTGGAACGCATCCTGCGTTCCACCTGCGACTTCCTGGTACCCTGTATCGTGTCCAGTCACGTGGGCTTAGTCTTTTGTGGTGGGACGCATCCTGCGTCTCACCCTCTACTTCCTGGTTCTCTGTATAATTGTCCGGTCACGTGTATTTAGTCCGATCACATTTTTTTTTGAGATCGGCTTAAGTAGAATACATATTGCATTTCAACTTTCAAATTTGAAAGGGAAATCAAAATGGAACATATGTATATTGACATTCTAGCATTATAAACATATAATTGTTCTAGCATTATAAACATATAATTGTTCGTGAAAGCATACATCTAAAACAATTCTAATAACAATTAAGCTGTTTAAATTTGGCGCCTTAATGACGTCATGTTGGCAGAGTATTAACAATAGATGTGAAAGAACATAAAAGGGCATAAAAACATTACATTCACAAGTAAAATATACAGTGCTGTCATACAATATATTGTATATTTAAAAACAAAGCTTTATTTCTCAGATTAATCAGCATTACTTTCGCGACTTGTGGTAGTGTCAGTCCGCATGTGTGGAGCATTCCTTGCCCGCTCTGCAATTAGGCTCAGAGCACTCTGATTGGTTGGTTTAAGCCAACCAATGAGTGCTCTGACAGGTAAATGAAGAGACTGACAGGTAAGTCTCTTTGGGTAACTACCTTGGGAGGCTGTTTTCTGTTATCACAAGTTAAGTATCATATACTTTTTGTATTTTATTGTTTTGATATTTTCAGATTTGGTGTTATATTTGCAAGTCTCTACATTTACCTGTCACAGCACTCTGATTGGTTGGCTTGAAATCCAGCCAATCAGAGTGCTCTGTGTCATTTTACACAGCATGGGAAAGTGCTTTGGAATTTTCCCACGCTTTGTAATTTGACTCATAACAACACTATGATTGGTTGATTGAAAGCAACCAGAGAGTTAGGATATAAGCCTTTGAAGCCTTTATAAGCCATCCCCCGACCTGCGGAGCTCAGTTTGTGCTGTGCCCTCCATGGGTGAAAATTGATTACTTTTTCAGCGTCTGGGGGGTTTTTTTTCGTCTGATTTTTTTTTGCACTCAGTCTTTTTTTTTTTTCAAGTGCGGCGGGTATAATGGTTTTTTATTTGGCCTTTTTTGGGGCTGAAAAAAAGAAGATTTTAGAAAAAAGAAGACATCAAATTGTAAGTTTTATTTTTTTTTTTTACAGGTACTTAGTTATTGTTCCCTCCTCACTATTTATTTTATAGGGTGAGGGGGGTAGGTAGGGGTTTATTATTTTTTTTGGGGGGGTGACTAGGGGTTTGGGGACCCCTAGTCACATGGGGGGATTACATTTTTATTTATGGGCCCCCACCCGCCGCTCAGGTCGGGGGAGGACAATAGGTTACTCCCCCCTTATTCTACTTTAGGGACTCCACCTGCCACTCAGGGGTGGGGAACCGGGGGGGACACAATAGGTCTCCCCCCTTATTCTACTTTAAGGCCCCCACACCGCTTAGGGGTGGAGGCCGGGGGGGACAAAAGGTCCCACCCCCATTCTGATTTAGGGCACCCACCGCTCAGGGGTGGGGGCCAGGGGGGAGAACTCCTTTAAAGTAATTTAGGGCCCCCACCCTCCACTCGGGGGTGGGGGGCCAGAGGGGAGGACAATAGGTCCTCCCTTATTCTACTTTAGGGCCCCCACCCACCGCTCAGGGGTGTGGACCAAGTGGTAGGACAATAGGTTCCGCCCCCCAGTTTTTTCTGATTTAGGGCCCCCACCTGCTGCTCAGGGGTGGGGGCCAGGGGGGAGGACAATAGGTCCTCCCTTCAGTTTAAAAGCCCCCACTTGCGCAGCACGGGTGGGGGCTCGGGAGGGGGGACACAGGCTGCTCACTGTTTACTAGACATGCACCTACCAGCGGTATAGCTGCTGCATAGGGCCTCAACGGCTTGCTCACTAAGGGCCACCAGGGGGGCATGTGTCAGCAGGGGCCCGGTCAGCACTGTGCCCCATACTTTCTGTTCGGCAACTGGCTGGGAGGAAGTGACTGCCGTGAGTCACTTCCTCCCACAGAGAAATCAGAGCGCGTGGGAGGGTGAAGGCAGTGAGGAGGAGGCCAGGCTGGGAGTGCCAGAGCCTGAATCCCAACTGCCTCAGCCTGCCACTGGACCCCAGGGAAACCACCCTCCAGAAAAAGGTAAGAACCTGGAGGGTGGTTAAGTGTAAATATAGCATGTGTGTGTGTCAGTATGTCTGTGTGTGTATCAGTATGTCTGTATGTGTGTCTGTGTGTATCAGTATGTCTGTCTGTGTGTCTGTTTGTGTCGGTATGTCTGTATGTGTGTGTCAGTAAGTCTGTAAGGTAATTACATTCTAGTACAAAGCGGCAGAACACATTATATAACATATTAAGTTTATTAAGGTGGGTTTGCGATGCAGGTGCATACACAACATCCCCATAATCAATGACCAGCACTATCTGTTTCCTTACTGTAGAGCTTAGGCAGGATTTGTTTCTGTACAGGGAACCTAGTTTTTGGTAACTTTTTTTTTTTTTTATGTGAAGGCCAAAGGATAAATTGGGGTCTAGCAACATACCTAGATATGTAAATGAACAGACTGCTGTCAGTGTGCTATTTTAATTTTTTCTGATACATAGTTGATTTTGTAGTTTATGTAATTTCGGTACAGTTCCAAAGATCAGTGTAACATTTTTTTCAGTGTTTAAGAAGAGTATGTTAACTGCTATCCACTTTTCTACCTCTGTGAATTAGGTTTGGAACACAGCCTCAAGCTGCGGTAGCTTGGGTTTACTAGCATAGATTACAGTGTTGTCTGCATAAATGTGTACAGTTGAAGATCTGCAGGCATTAGGCAGGTCATTTATAAATAATGTGAATAGCAGGGGGCAGAGTATGGAGCCTTCGGGAACATCACACGTGACTGGAAGAGGGAGAGAAGCACTATCAGAAATGGCCACATATTGCAATCGGTCTGAAACATAAGATCAAAACCAGGTTAGTGGGCGATCACCAATGCCTAAGTTTTTATGTTTTTGCAAAAGAATGCCATGATCTACTGTGTCAAAGGCCTTGGCAAAATCAAGGGAAATAGCTCCAGTTAAGTCTCCTTGTTCCACGCCAATTTGGATGTCATTTGGATTGCCGAACCGAACTGAAGTGCCGAAGTCCCGAATTTCGGAAGTGCCGAACCGAAGTGCCAAATTGCCAAGTCACGATTTTCGGAAGTGCCAAACCGAACCAAATTTTTTGCCCATGCACTTCCCTAATAGTCTTCCCTCATGTGTTAATCCACATGTTTATTTTGACACTCTCATAAATGCACAATTTAAGTTTGAAAACCCTTAAGTGCATTCAGCATTGAGTGGCTTAATTGTTCTATGGGGAAAGCAGTTGCCCTATAGAGCTCACTTGCTAGCCTCCATTCAAGTTTAACGTTTGTGTTCTAATAAAAATTTTTTAAAAACCTCTCTCCACTTGAACGCTTATGTCTAATGTTTGATTGTTGTTTCTATGTCCAGTGTGCAGAATTTTTGACTTGTTTTCCATGTTGCAGATTAAGTAACAACTCACACATAAAAAAAAAAAAAAAATGTTTAAATTTTATCAGAGCAAACAATTATGGGGATTCAGTTCCATCATATGGCCATATTTTGTTAAGTCCACCATTACTTCACAGTACCACAATATCGATGGGTCCAACACTACTTCCAACATGGGAGCAAATAAAATAGTGCTAGTGTTAAGTAAATAAAAGTGTATTTTAATAATCTTTTGTAAGTTGCATTGTGAACATAGTAATGTTTCCTTGTAACTATAAGTATTTTTTAATCAAATTAATGTTTCCTGATATTATCATTAGTGAGAATACAAAGTGCATATGCAATAAAGCATAGATAACATGCAGCAAAGCAGTAGTAGTGCAATGACAGGGTAGAGAAAAGATGAAAAACAGGTAGCAATGAGCAGTTCAGAAGAGTCATATGGTACAAAAAACGTAAAGTGCCTTGTTAAAGTATTTACACTCCCTGAAATTTTTTTTTTCTAGATTACAAATGACACATTCTTACAATTTAAAAAATTTTTTTGTTATATACTTATCTGCTCCAAGAGTACATTTTGAAGCCAAAATTAAGTATTTCTTAGAGCTATATAAAAGAAAATTGTAAATAAGCTGCTTGCATTCTTAAGTATTCAAGCTCTCATATGGATATTTAGTCAATTCACTATTTGCTATAATAACAGCATATTTGCTCCAGATGATTTAGGTTGGTTTTATACCTCCCAAGTGTCTGTATTTAGTAGGCCTCACTTCACACTCAAAATCAGTGAAGTTTTGCATTTAACATCCTGCAGAAAATCCTACCACTCTCAGGTACTGACTGAATCTTGGAAGATATTCCACCTCATTTATTCTTGAATTGCTACCATATTATCATGTGTAACTATAGAATTGTTACCATTTATACCTGTAGCTTGTCACTGTAATTTTATGTGCATGCAGTTTGTATTACTGTAATTTAATATTTCTGACGACTTATTCCATGTACACAGTTATTAATATTTAGGGTGATTAAAATTTGGTTGCTAAACTTTCCAGTTATATTCAACACATGGCTAGTCTACCATCCACCTGCCCCCCTCCCCACTCCCCACCTCCACCCTTCTCCCCTCTCCCTCTTTGCAATTCTCCTCATAGCTGTAAATACCTTTATATAACTGTTCAATCTCCATCTTTGTCTTCAGACCTCACTTCACCCTCAGAGTGAAGCACTGCATTTTTTCTCACTACTTGCCACCCATGTGAATAGCAGGGGGCAGAGTATGGAGCCTTTGGGAACATCACACGCGACTGGAAGAGGGAGAGAAGCACTATCAGAAATGGCCACATATTGCAATCGGTTTGAAACATAAGATCGAAACCAGGTTAGTGGGCGATCACCAATGCCTAAGTTTTTATGTTTTTGCAAAAGAATGCCATGATCTACTGTGTCAAAGGCCTTGGCAAAATCAAGGGAAATAGCTCCAGTTAAGTCTCCTTGTTCCACGCCAATTTGGATGTCATTTGGATTGCCGAACCGAACTGAAGTGCCAAATTGGCGAAGTCCCGAATTTCGGAAGTGCTGAACTGAAGTGCCAAATTGCCAAAGTCACGAATTTCGGAAGTGCCGAACTGAAGTGCCAAATTGCCAAAGTCACGAATTTCGGAAGTGCCAAACCGAACCAAATTTTTTGCCCGTGCACATCCCTAATAGTCTTCCCTCATGTGTTAGTCCACATGTTTATTTCCCACACCCACTCAGGTTCCCCATAAATATATAGCATGCTCCTCCAGCTGTCTGAGATTCTCACTCAATTACCTCTTCGTTCTCTTTATATTTTACCAATAGCTGCTTCTCTCTGTTAACTCTTTTAGCCATCACCTCCAAATTTCCCTTGCTACCTCTTGTCTCAAATCCCCATTGTATCCGTTAGAGTGTAATCCCACAGGCTATCTAGCTAAGTACTTTGTATAAAAGAGCTCCAATGGCTAGATATCAGCTTATGTGCAGGACTCTCTCTATCTATTGTATTTGTCTGTGTATATTGTACGTTCTCCACTAATTGTACAGCGCTGCTGAATCTGTTGGTGCTTTATAAATACCAGTAATAATAATAATAGTAATAATAGTAGGGACAGTCCTTAGTGTGGGCCCAAATCCCTTTGTCCCTATTTTCTAAGAGTTTTATATTGTTGGTGTTTCTGAGTCTATAATGGCGTTCTACTTCAGAAATACTAACAGTAATACCTTTAAAGTATTTCAAGCACAATAAATGTGTTCCAATCACAGACTTTCCAATGCAGCTCAATGAGAAGTATTTGCAAGGTAGGAGCTCTAGACAATTATTTCCTCTTGAGTTTAGTTCCACTGAGCTTAAAGGACCACTATAGTGCCAGGAAAACATACTTGTTTTCCTGGCACTATAGGGTCTCTAGGTCCCCCCCCCCCCCACCCACCCTTAGGGTCCCCCTCCCGCCCGGGCTCTAAGGGGAGAAAGGGGTTAATCCCTTAACATTTTTCCAGCACCGGGCTCCCTCGGCGGTGGGGACTCTCTTTTCCTGCATGAGCGCATTCAGCCAGTCCATAGGAAAGCATTCTTAATGCTTTCCTATGGACGCTGGCGTCTTCTCACTGTGAAAATCACAGTGAGAAGCGCGGAATTGCCTCTAGCGGCTGTCAATGAGACAGCCACTAGAGGCTGGATTAACCCATAGGTAAATATGGCAGTTTCTCTGAAACTGCTATGTTTACAGCAGAAAGGGTTAGTCCTAGATGGACCTGGCCCCCAGACCACTTAATTGAGCTGAAGTGGTCTGGGTGCCTGTAGTGGTCCTTTAACAACCAGGAAGTAACAGGACTGGTTGTCTGATTGACAGTTGAGGGGGGGAAGGAGGGTGTAACATATATTAAAATCTGCACTATTTATAAAAAAATTTAAAAAAGAGGGCACACTCTTTACACATAAAGCACTTCACGAGTGTAGAGTGTTTCTCTAAGTCAATTATTGTGGGAGGAGTCAAAACATGTACCTTTAGGCTGAAGCCCTGCACTCGAGAAACATCCCTGGAGCTTCCAAAGCAGAGGGGTTCATATTTTTTACAAAAAGCACATTTTAGTTTTTGATTTTTTGCAATGGGCGCACAGCATGCATGTGCCTTTTTTCCCAATCAGCATTTAAGCTTAATGCAGTCAGACCTATAGTGTTCCATGTTTTTAGGTCAAAGCATTTTTTAGGAGTGCTGTATCATGCACTTTTTCTCTCACTTCCAATTCCTGGAACTCCAGGCATCAGAGATTGCATCATTATGACACACGATGTAGCTCTGGGGTCCATGGGAGGCACAAGTTAAACATTCCACCAACTCTCTGACATCAGTGCTTAGCTAGATATCCTTTTGTTGCACATGCTATTGCCAGTTGTACCAAGAATGCAGGTAAAAAGCATTAAAAACAGCCTGCTCCAATCAGCCACCGACATGCAGTTCGGCCATACTACATGATTCTTCAAAAGGAGATATGAAACATGAGGTCTAGCGGGAGAAAGATGATAATCATTCTGATTGACACAAATAAAAATGACAAAGGGAATGGGAATAAATATGTAAATGAGGGGATGGACTATATTAGGCTTTCCTTTTTTAAACTAGCAACTCCTTTGCTCAGAGCCACGCTTTCCTGTATCATGGGCCCAGAGAGTAACACCGAAAAGTCAGATTTTTTTGAATGAATGGAATATTAAATAAAGTTTTGAATGTTGAAAAGGAGGGGTCACATAGGGCAATAAAAATATTGCAGCCAGGTTGTCACATTACTTTGGTACCTTCTTGATGGTGGGTCAGAATTCAAAAGCATGTGATGAAATTAGAAAACTATTTACTTTATGTGTCTATCATTTGTTTTGCTTCTGGTAATTGTATGATTTTCACATATTTTACTTACCTCTGTTATGCATAATTAGTTTGTGGGCATTTATTACTATGAAGCTAACACTAATTATAAACCACTTCCATTCTTTCCACAATTGGCATTTGGTCCTCTTTTCTTCCAAGTTGTGTTCCTTCTGCTCAAAAGTGTATTTTTATTGGATCAATGGAATGCGGATGGGAAAATTGCTTGGTTTTAATAACTAAAGAGATCAGAGTGACAAAGAATATTTAATGTATTATTTACATTTAATTCATTTGAAGAACCTGTAAAACCATGTAAAAATGAAAACAAATAAAAACACATTTTAAATATCTAATTTTCATGGAAGAATCATCCATGTTTCTTATTTAGACCTGTCAGGCTCAAGCTGTGTTCATAAATCCTGACTACATGACATTTCTTTATTTACATTGCAAATGTGCAGAACGTAGAAATCAGGCTTTTGTTTTCTATTTTTGGTCCCCTAGTGAATGATCTGTGCTGTTTACATTTGTGTTCTTTTTTTTCACTTAAGAGAAACAAATGACGGTGAATGTTCTTCTGTGAGTTGCTGAGGTGCTCCCAGCCCATTGTTCTGAATCACTGTCAGGTTAAATTAGGGAGTACGGATTCTATGAGTGTAAAAAAATCAATACTTGATGGAAGATTGCTCCCCGGAAAATCTGTTTTGATTCCAGGATTAATTTGCGACCAAAGGCTTCAGAGAAATGACATGCCATTAGTCAGAAAATGAACACATTTTATCCTTGAAATTGGATGGAAATATGTCAGGTGCTTGACCCATTCATTTGCTCCACTCTCTGGACAGAATCAGTGGGTGTGGTTCAACATCTAGACCAGCTCCATTTTCAAGTAGGATGTGAAATAAAGGCCCATGGTGAATTCAAAGTATTCTCCAGACCATTGTTGTAGAGCAATTTCAAATTCATTCCATCAAGGTAAATGCATTTGTGTGCAGGCCTGTGCTCTCGAGTGTTTTCTAAATCTTAGAATAAACCATAATAACAATCTTTAAATAAAGCAGTGATTTTTTTTAACATCAAAAAGGCATTTGCATTATTAATGGCAAAATAATGTGTTTGTCATTGGTAACAGCTTTTACCTTTTCCAAGTTTATAGTATTGATTTGTCAAAGGAAACTTTAAAATAATGGCAAAATAAAAAAGTATCTTTCATGTGACTGTAAAATTATTTTAAGATACATTTTTTCCAAGTTTCAATCTTTATTGAAGGAGTTTTTGCATAAGAAATAACAATTTCCAAAGTAAAGTAAAAACATGAGAATAAATCGCATCACAGTTGATATCCACAATACAGTGTACAATAGAAGAAGATAGAGTTGGATTTCTCATGTCACCCTGTCCCAAATATCCCATTTCCCGACATTCTCTATCGCCCCCACCAAGCTCCAGAGGGGGACTAAGAGCAGGGCCGGATTAACATAGGGGCTGATGGAGCTGCAGCTCCAGGCCCATGCCCATGGAATAGGCCCCAAAAAAAAAAAAATTATTATTTTTTTTTTTTTTACACACTACTCTTAGGTTTGCCACCTGACTGGTATTTTAATGGCACAGACGGTATTTGAGACTGCCTGGCCGTGCCGGTATTGCAGTAATACCAGCAATACAAATGCAGGTAATTTTCTCAGAATGAATGGAAATTACTCTGCAATACCAGCACCGGCCAATAGGGGTCACTGTGTGTGGAGAGAGGCAGGTATAGGAAGTTACAGAATATCCCTGCCTCTCTCTACTACTTACTGATCACTGGGGGAGCAGCTACACAGCGCAGACAGTCCAGACAGCAGCTCTACAGCTCTGGTAAGTGAGGGATGGGGGGAAAGGCAGCAGGGACACATGGGGACACAGACAGTAGGGGACACATGGGGACTGAGACACTAGGGAACACATGATGACACATACACTAGGGGACACTGAGACACTAGGACACAGACACTGGGAGACCTGGGAACACAGACACTTGGGGACACTGGAAAACATGGGGACACTGAGACACTAGGGGACACTGAGACACTTGGGGACATATGGGGACACTGAGACACTAGGGGACACTGAGACACTAGGACACATGGGGACACAGACACTGGGAGACCTGGGGACACTGAGACACTTGGGGACACTGGAAAACATGGGGACACTGGGACACATGAGGATGCTGAGACACATGGGGACATTGGGAGACACAGACATTGGGACACAGAGACACTATGTTCCCATGTCCCCCAGTCAGTGTCCCTAGTGTCTCAGTGTCCCCAAGTCTCCCAGTGTCTGTGTCCCATGTCTCTCAGTGTGCCTAGTGTCCCCATGTCTATGTCCACAACTGTCCCCATGTCTCCCCAAGTGTCTGTCTCCCAGCCAGTGTCCCCTAGTCTCCCAGTGTCCCCTAGTCCACCAGTGTCTGTGTCCCTAGTGTCTTAGTGTCCCCAAATGTTTCAGTGTCTCCATGTCTCCCAGTGTCTGTGTTCCTAGTGTCTCAGTGTGTCTGGTGTCCCCATGTCTCCCAGTGTCTCTATATATCCCAGTGTCCACATGTCTATGTCCACAACTGTCCCCATGTCTCCCAGTGTCCCTATATGTCCCAGTGTCCACATGTCTATGTCCACAACTGTCCCCATGTCTCCCAGTGTCCCCAAGTGTCTGTCTCCCAGCCAGTGTCCCCTAGTCTCCCAGTGTCCCCTAGTCTCCCAGTGTCCCCTAGTCTCCCAGTGTCTGTGTTCCCATGTCTCTGTGTCCCTAGTGTCTTAGTGTCCCCAAATGTTTCAGTGTCCCCGTGTCTCCCAGTGTCCCTAGTGTCTCAGTGTCCCCATTTCTCCCAGTGTCCCCATGTCTCTGTGTCCCCATGTCTCTCAGTGTCCCCAGTATCTTAGTGACATGGGGACACACTGAGACATTGGGACACTGGGAGAAATGGGGACACAGACACTGGGAGACTAGGGTACTGGGCGACATGGGGACACTGACACTATGATACATAGGGACACTGATACACTGGGTGACTTGCGAGACTGGGAGACAGGGAGACACTGGGAGCAATCCATCTATACAGCAGAATCAAACAGTGAGTAGTTTGTTGGTGATTTGACAGAATTTTCTCTGATGTCACTCCTTGTGATTTACAAATTACAATACTTCCCCAAAGGATTGGCTGAGACTGTCAACTAGGCAGATCAGGGGCAGAGCCAGCACAAGTCCAACATAGCCCTGGCCAATCAGCATCTCCTCATAAAGATAAATTGAATCAATGCATCTCTATGAGGAAAGTTCAGTGTCTGCATGCAGAGGGTGGAGACACTGAATGTCAGTGCTGCACACTAGGCAGTACTGCCCCAAGAAGCACCTCTAACAGCCATCTAAGGAGCGGCCAGTGGAGTTATTTTCTCTGAAAAGACAGTGTTTACTGCAAAAAGCCTGAATGGAATGATTCTACTTGCCAGAACAAATACAATAAGCTGTAATTGTTCTGGTGACTATAGTGTCCCTTTAAGTTTGGAAGCTTAAGAGGGATGTATGGGAACAAAACTTGTGTGCACAGGCTGACATTAAAATTAGTTTAGGTAATGCAGATGTTGGTCTCTCTAACACTGTGGCATGTCCCCTTTCTTCTACACTCACTACAGACACCTTTTCTCTGTCTCAGACTATATACCAGGAACATCTGCCTGCTAGTAAGAAGGTAAGGAGACAAATGGACCAGCAAGTGCTAGGGGACAGTCCTTAGAAAGAATGGAGTGAGCGCATCATTAGATGCATTTATGTCAAGCTCAAGGTGCTGCCTGCATAGTATGCCCTTATTTGGACAGCCTGCAGGATTGGCAGGCAGCCTGACATTCATTCATGCCAGGCTGACCTTCCAATTCTTTAGACAAACATGCCCCCTTTTTGGGCATGTTCACCCCTTTTGGCAGGTCTGGTCACGTGATTCGCGTCAGTGGCCCACCCTTTTACCCCGCCCATTGACTTCCTGCTTCACTGGACACTGCTGTTAGGGGGTATGGATTTACTTGAAAGATGAAAGCATAAATTAGAGAAAGATTAGCACAGAGTATGTGTTTTCTTATAGCTGCATCCTATGAGTTTCCCTCCAGCACCATCTCCATCAGATACATGACGCTTGGGAGGTATGATTGTTTTAGTGTTTTTGGTCGATAAGATTCCGTAATTAGGCCCATCATAATTGTCAGCACCAGGCCCACTGTGCTCTTAATCCGGCCCTGACTAAGAGGAATAAGCTGTTACTATTTGCTCCCAATTTGCCCATACTATGTGATACTTGGAATGTATGTCCCTTATCCTATGTGACATAGCATCATACCGATGGGTGGAAATAGAATTTTATAATACCCATAGAGATATGGGTGGCTGAGATGACTTCCAGATTTTTGCAATACAGAGTTTGGCTGCCACAAGAACATGCATCATCATTTGTTTAGGGGGTCACCTCAGATGGTCCAGGAGCATATCTAGAAGAAATGCTTCAGCAGTAAGCAGTATAGTAATGGCAGTTAGTTGAGTTATCAGTTTTTGTATGCGTAAAAAGCTGCAGAAGCGGATGCTCGCAAATTTATGTGATAATGTGCCTTTATTCCCCTGGCAACAACAGCATTGGGGAGAAGCTTGAGGGTAGATGAGTGACAATTGGTGGGGTTCATGTATCACTGTATTAATAGATGTGTTTCCCAGGGCTTAATGATCCTGGAGACACCTATCATGTGTGAAATAGCTTGTTGCCATTGTTAAAAAGTAAATGTTTTTCAGGGCGTAAAAACCCAAGGGCAGAGTATAGAATATTTGATACCCTACTAACCTCAACATCTGAGGAAATGGATTTAGGAGTAATTATTTCAGATAACTTAAAGGTAGGAAGAGCAGCAGGAAATGCTAGCAGAATGCTTGGTTGTATAGAGAGAGGTATTAGCAGTAGAAAGAGGGAAGTGCTCATGCCATTGTACAGAACACTGGTGAGACCTCACTTGGAGTATTGTACACAGTACTGGAGATCGTATCTCCAGAAGGATATTGATACTTTAGAGAGAGTTCAGAGAAGGGCTACTAAACTGGTTCATGGATTGCAGGTTAAAACTTACCAGGAAAGGTTAAAGGATCTTAACATGCATAGCTTGGAGGAAAGACGAGACAGGGGAGATATGATAGAAACATTTAAATACATAAAGGTAATCAACACAGTAAAGGAGGAGATTATATTTAAAAGTAGAAAAACTACCATAACAAGAGGATATAGTCTTAAATTAGAGGGGCAAAGGTCTAAAAATTATTTCAGGAAGTATTACTTTACAGAGAGGGTAGTGGGCACATGGAATAGCCTTCCAGCTGAAGTGGTAGAGGTTAACACAGTGAGGGAGTTTAAGCATGTGTGGGCATTAGGCTATCCTAGACTTAAGATAAGGCCAGTAACTAACTAAAATATTTTAAAAATTGGGCAGACAAGCTAGGCCGAATGGTGCTTATCTGCTGTCACATGTTTCTACGTTTTTCCTAGTTCTGCCTCACATTTAGTAATGTATGGTAGTTTAGCGGGCGCTGCGTCTCTAGCCAATCCTGAGTAACACAGCACAATTGGCTTAAGCCTGCATTTGATTACTAGGCAATATTTGTGGAGGGGTGGGGAGGGATCCAGCACTGAGAGACTGTTGTTTATAAAAACATTCTTGACCCTGAGGAAAGAGCTCTCGGTTCGGCATGTTGAATTCTGTCTGGAGCTCTGTGAATTGTTTGATCCCGGATGGGGTCAGTAGTTGGCATATATAGTTAATTCTTCTACCCAGCCATGTCTGTGTAAGTTGTGTACATCATTTAAGAGTAGTCAATGGAGCCAGTGCTAGCCTGTGGGTAGGGCGCAGTAGGGGGTTTATCCACCTCTCCCATATGGGTATATATAGTCTGTTCCTAGAAGTTGGATGCAGATAGGTTTCGACCCACAGTAATTGAGAAGCAGTATTTGGGCTGAGGATGAGATCCTCCAGAGTCAGCCACAATGGCTTGGAAGGGGCTGCCAAAACTGTTAGGATTTGACACAGCTGAAACATGAAAGCAGATGTAGATACTGTGGCGAAACCGACCTCGCCACTGGGCATTGGAGAGGACTGATTATGTAACGGATCACCTGGCACCCCGACTGGGTACCTCCGTTGAAGGATGCTCCTAGCACTTCCTGAGGACTCCAAGCACTGCAGCAGACACCACAACCACCGAACCAGAGAAGCATACGAATGGTCTCAAGCATATGAATGCTGTAAGCAGCTGAACAGGAAAAGCATACAATCAGCTTACACTCCTGGCAATCAGCATACAATCCAATTCCCCCAATAACGAGACAACACTTCGTTTTGAGGTCAAGCAGAACTGCCTGTACTGGCACATACAGCCTCTTTTATTCACAATCCACAAACATAGTACTGCCCACAGGGTTTTGAAATACAACCAATCAATCCGTACAATACACACAGACACTCCCACACAAAATTCTCCCCTTTGCCTGTGATATGATTACTGAACACAATTGGTAATATAATTATCACAGGCAGAGAAATACAGTATTATAAAACATATCACAGGGACCACAAAACATGCAATAACCCAATAAAAATCCTATATCCTCGGAACCGGGGGATCTGGGTGAACCACATATCCAAAATTCACCCAGATCTGTTCAGTAGTTTGGAAGATGCAGTTTAATGCAGATTCCGCAGAACATATACAGGCTATATGAAAAATAATTACTGTATAATGTGTCCCCTGTTGTATAGTTTAAAACTACTAAACGATGTCTTTGTGCACAAAATACTGGCGAGATGGCACCGTGTAGAAAAGGCCAAACAGTGTCTGTGAGTTAAAATGGCCGCCATCCATTGTTCTCACCATGTGCTTCATCCATTGTTCTCACCATGTGCCTCTGATACATGAAATGATGGCCACCCAGTAACTCCACAGTATGTCCCCAGATGGTTCTTAAAGGGCCAGCAGCAGCACAACACAAATCCATTATGCCTAAATCATGTCTTTAAAGGGCAATACATCCCAGGGGCCATAGTCACATGGCAGGAGGATGGCAATCAGTCCTCTCCAATGCCCAGTGGCGAGGTCGGTTTTGCCACAGATACCATAGCTGTAAGCTTTGAGTATAGGCTAGAATGGGCTAGATGGGAGGCTGAACTTGAAGATGATAATGGGCATATGACCCCAGTGCAGGAGGTCGAACATGTTTTTGGCATCAAGCACAAACAGGATCCCTTGGATTCCGCTTTTGTGAGCTATTTCAATCATGTTCATGTCTAGTGTTGCTCCCTGACATTCTGACACAAACCCAGCCTTTTTGGGCGACACCAAGTGAGGGAGGAGGAGGTTAAATTAATTTGCTAGCAGTTTGGCGTATAATTTTGCATCCACATTCAGGAGAGAGATATGCCTCAAATAAGTGCTGACATTTGGTGGTTTAGTAGGTTTAGGTAGGGTTATTATGTGGGCCTCTAGCATTTCAACCAGGATCTATATATTATTGAACAGGGTTAAATAATAATATCAAAAATCTGTCCAGTTCCGGGTGTCTGTGGCGTGGTAGAGATTTAATGGTCTCCAACACCACCTCCTCCTGCGCTCAGGGAGGGAAGAGCTATCCTTTCCAAGAATTATGTAATTCCCTGGGCCGTTGGCTGGTGCAGAGGTCAAACTAAACTTGGTGCAGAGGTCAAACTAACCTTAGTATTAGAAGGAGGCAAGTTCATTGGCTATATGAGTGGGGTTGGGTAGTCTTATGCCCTTGTTTGAGAGAAGGTAAGGTGATCTAGTCTGTTTCTTCTGTATTTTAAACTTTGCTGTGAGTAGCTTCCCTGCTTTGATACCCTGGGAATAGTAAACGTGTCTATTATTTTTTCATTATTGTGATGGACTGCCTGGCACCCGGGCACTGGGTACCTTCGTCAATCAATGCTTCCTAGTACTTGTGAGCACCATAAACACTGCACTGGAACACCATAACACCCACAAATCGCCCCACCCTGGACCCAAGACCAGGATCCAGCTTCCAGTGGGTAGACCTCTCCTAGTCCAGAGAGCATAGCAGGAACAGCTCTTATAAGAGCTAGTGATTGGGGAGTATTGTGATTATAGCAATCCCCAGAATGAATATAGCTCTCCAATCACCCAAACATGAGCCCAAACTTCATGAAAGGGAAAACAAATCTCTCTTTAAGGGGAGCCACACTGGCCTTTTATGCAAGTCCCCAAGCAAGGTGTACACCCACATGGACCTTGTTGGGGACAGGGACACAAACTTACAAACCAATAACAACACATTTACAATGTAAGTCACTCCCACACATAGCACACAATCCCTCCCCTCTGCTCGGGGGATGATTGGATCAGTAACTGTACTAATTCTAATCCAATTATTATTAAAGCTGAGAAAAAAAACATACTTTTTTAAAAACACCCCAAAAGTACTCCAAATATACCTAAAACCCCACAAATGTTACATCCCCTGATAGCCCTGATCTGGGTGACCAACATATCCAAAAATCACCCAGATCAATTCAGGGGTTCAGGCATTTCCTGGAAGTCTTATTTTTGACTGATCGTGCACATGGTTCCATGCCCAAAACAGTTCCAGAGAATTAGTGCTAACAGTCGGTCTCTCTGTCTGGAGTACAAAAGTAAATACTTCACACAAACAGAGCCTTTTAAAGTATTTTAGCCAGGTCTAATGCAGGTGCCATAGTCACAGGGTAAAATGCTGGCCAGCAGGCTCCTCCAAGAACCAGTGACGAAGTTCAGATCGTCACAATTATACCTCAGTAACCTCAAAATGTAGTGCTTCTTACGCCCATTGGATCTTATTTATGGTATCATGAGTTCAGTTGGAGTGGTGCTTGTTAGCCTCCTCCTCTACAGCCAGGTTCTGAAAGAGCTGTGATTAGGCCGCTTTCTTTCTTTGTGCTTCCTCTTTTATTAGTTGCACTTTTAATGAGAAATATGGGGAGTTGTAAATAGCAATTCCTCCTATCTCTCACCGGGTATGCCGTGCTGAACGTTGTGAGTACAGGCACATTGTCTGTCCACACAATGGAACCAACATTCACCTCCCTAACTTTCAGCATTGTGGAATGGTCTACCAGGCATATGTCAATCCTTATAAATGTTGTGGATCGGGGAGTAGTACATGTAATTTCAAGTGGCTGGACATTTATTTCTGCATGTGTCAAACTGATCATGTTTTTCCAGTAGGGTCAATAATCGCCAGCCTAATGAAGACACTGTGAGTCAGCGCCACACGTTTGGGTCTAACATGCAGTTAAAATGATTAAATGAGCTGTCCACATCCTCAGGATTTTCATAAAAGCTGTCTATACAAAATGTATCTGGTTTGTGTTGGGTACATAAATGTAAGCGATTCATGGTGCCCACCAGTTTCAACAGTCTACTCTCTGTGTCTGAGTATGGAAACCCCTTTTGACTGAATATGAATTATATATAACCAAGGTCATCAACTGTGTATAATTGGTGCATGCTGCCACTCTGAGGCCCACTCCCAAATAACATACCTCCTAGTATAGACAAAAAATTATGACAGACATAAACACCAGGTTTGCCCCCCCATTTATGACAATATTTTTGTGGCGAACTGGGAGTTTAAATTACTTTGGCATGGGAATACTTTCAGGGCAAACCTGGTGCTATGGAGAATATATATTGATGATGTCCTTGATATTTGGGAGGGTGGTAGGACACTCTTAGACCAATTTATTGAATTTGTCAACTTCAATCAATATGGTCTAAAATTCCCAGCGGAAATAGGGGAAGATCAGATCAACTTTTTAGATTTGAGGATTTTTTTAGGGAGGGGTATGTTTGCAATAAGACATATTTTAAACCAATAGATGGTAATGGTTTTTCTTGTCAATCTCTGTTTATTGAAAAACATATTTCTTTTTTTCATATCAACACATTTTGGGATACATAATAGAAAAGAAGGGTGGGGGATACATGAACATACAAAACAAGCTTTCGCATTAGTCAGAGTGGTGGTATGTGTCCTTGCGTCAGTTCCGTGTGCATTAATAGTTAGTCAAGAGGGTATGGATGGCTTAGGGAGATCGGCCGTCGGCGTTTGTGTGATCATGTGTTTCCCATTCAGGGTGATGGTGTCAGGCCGTCTTCTAAGTGTGCCCCTAACCAAAGAGGTAGTGGGGGGGGTGTTGCGTTCGGTCTGTGGCGTGTGTGTGTGATGTCTGCACAGTCATATTAGGCTTTGTCCTATCATGGTATTACAAGAGTGTGTCTGTTGTGGGTGTGTTGTCGCTTTCACGTCAGCCTACGAGCCTTATAGTTATGCTTAAAAGAGTAACAGGGTTTAACAGAGCTAAACAGTTGGTGCGTGTGCCTCATGGGATTGGTACGTTCCCTAGAGTGTTCAGGTTTCGGATTGTAGGGTCAGGTGGTCCGTTGTCATTGAGGGTAGCACTGCTCTGGTTCCGGAGTGTCGTTCTGGGTGAGTCTGCGGGACCCAGGGCTTTGAGGAAGGGAGGCGCCTCGGCTAGCGAGGAGATTTTATACACAGTCACTTTATGAGTGAACACCAAGAACCTAGGGGATCTCCAGTGGTATTCCACCCCGGCTGCTCTTAGATGGCTGGTGACTAGTGATGCACCGAACGGTTCGCAGGCGAATAGTTCCTGGCGAACATAGCATGTTCGCGTTCGCCACTGCGGGCGAACATATGTGCGGTTCGATCCGCCCCTATTCGTCATCATTGAGTAAACTTTGATCCTGTACCTCACAGTCAGCAGACACATTCCAGCCAATTAGCAGCACACCCTCCCTAGCAGACCCTCCCACCTACTAGACAGCATCCTTTTTAGATTCATTCTCAAGCTGCATGCTTAGTGAGAGGAGGGAAAGTGTAACTGCTATTGATTTGATAGGGAAATGGATAGCTAAGTTAGTGTATACAGTGTCCACTACAGTCCTGAAGGACTCATCTGATCTCTGCTGTAAGGACAGCACCCCAAAAAGCCCTTTTTAGGGCTATAACATCAGTCTGCTTTTTTTTTTTTTTTGTGTAATGTAATTGCAGTTGCCTGCCTGCCTGCCAGCTTCTGTGTCAGGCTCACAGTGGATACTGAATAGCAGTTAGTTGCCTGCAAGCGTCTGTGTGTCGGGCTCGCAGCGTATACTGTGCCCATTTGCCCAGTGCCACCACTCACTCACTGGTGTCACAATAGCGTGCATTTAAAAACCCAAAAACTTTTTTCACTGTTATAGATTGAATAGCAGTTAGTTGTCTCCAAGCGTCTGTGTGTCAGGCTCGCAGCGTATACTGTGCCCACATGCCCAGTGCCACCACTCACTCACTGGTGTTACAATAGCGTGCATTTAAAAACCCAAAAACTTTTTTCACTGTTATAGATTGAATAGCAGTTAGTTGTCTGCAAGCGTCTGTGTGTCAGGCTCGCAGCGTATACTGTGCCCACTTGCCCAGTGCCAAAACTCACTCACTGGTGTCACAATAGCGTGCATTTAAAAACCCAAAAACTTTTTTCACTGTTATAGATTGAATAGCAGTTAGTTGTCTGCAAGCATCTGTGTGTCAGGCTCGCAGCGTATACTGTGCCCACTTGCCCAGTGCCACCACTCCATATCTGCCAAGTGACCCTATGTAGGAGGAACAGTCTCTATTCTGCTATGTGTCAGTGTGTATCAGGGGCTCTGAGGAGAAGTGTCAATCCATATCTGCCAAGTGACCCTATGTAGGAGGAACAGTCTCTATTCTGCTCTGTGTCAGTGTGTATCAGGGGCTCTGAGGACAGGTGTCAATCCATATCTGCCAAGTGACCCTATGTAGGGGCAACAGTCTCTATTCTGCTCTGTGTCAGTGTGTATCATGGTCTCTGAGGACAGGTGTCAATCCACATCTGCCAAGTGACCCTATGTAGGAGAACAGTCTCTATTCTGCTCTGTGTCAGTGTGTATCATGGTCTCTGAGGACAGGTGTCAATCCATATCTGCCAAGTGACCCTATGTAGGAGGAACAGTCTCTATTCTGCTCTGTGTCAGTGTGTATCAGGGGCTCTGAGGACAGGTGTCAATCCATATCTGCCAAATGACCCTATGTAGGGGGAACAGTCTCTATTCTGCTCTGTGTCAGTGTGTATCATGGTCTCTGAGGACAGGTGTCACTCCATATCTGCCAAGTGACCCTATGTAGGGGAACAGTCTCTATTCTGCTCTGTGTCAGTGTATCATGGTCTCTGAGGACAGGTGTCAATCCATATCTGCCAAGTGACCCTATGTAGGGGGAACAGTCTCTATTCTGCTCTGTGTCAGTGTGAATCAGGGGCTCTGAGGACAGGTGTCAATCCATATCTGCCAAGTGACCCTATGTAGGGGGAACAGTCTCTATTCTGCTCTGTGTCAGTGTGTATCAGGGATCCTGAGGATAGGTGTCAATCCATATCTGCCAAGTGACGCTATGTAGGGGGAACAGTATCTATTCTGGTCTGTGTCAGTGTGTATCATGATCTCTGAGGACAGGTGTCAATCCATATCTGCCAAGTGACCCTATGTAGGGGAAACAGTCTCTATTCTGCTCTGTGTAAGTGTGTATCATGATCTCTGAGGACAGGTGTCAATCCATATCTGCCAAGTGACCCTATGTAGGAGAACAGTCTCTATTCTGCTCTGTGTCAGTGTGTATTATAATCTCTGAGGACAGGTGTCAATCCATATCTGCCAAGTGACCCTATGTAGGAGAACAGTCTCTATTCTGCTCTGTGTCAGTGTGTATCATGGTCTCTGAGGACAGGTGTCAATCCATATCTGCCAAGTGACCCTATGTAGGGGAAACAGTCTCTATTCTGCTCTGTGTCAGTGTGTATCATGATCTCCGAGGACAGGTGTCAATCCATATCTGCCAAGTGACCCTATGTAGGAGGAACAGTCCCTATTCTGCTCTGTGTCATTGTGTATCAGGGATCCTTAGGACAGGTGTCAATCCATATCTGCCAAGTGACCCTATGTAGGAGGAACAGTCTCTATTCTGCTCTGTGTCAGTGTGTATCAGGGGCTCTGAGGACAGGTGTCAATCCATATCTGCTAAGTGACCCTATGTAGGCGGAACAGTCTCTATTCTGCTCTGTGTCAGTGTGTATCAGGGGCTCTGAGGACAGGTGTCAATCCATATCTGCCAAGTGACCCTATGTAGGAGAACAGTCTCTATTCTGCTCTGTGTCAGTGTGTATCATGGTCTCTGAGGACAGTTGTCAATCCATATCTGCCAAGTGACCCTTTGTAGGAGGAACAGTCTCTATTCTGCTCTGTGTCAGTGTGTATCAGGTGCTCTGAGGACAGGTGTCAATCCATATCTGCCAAGTGACCGTATGTAGGAGGAACAGTCTCTATTCTGCTCTGTGTCAGTGTGTATCAGGGGCTCTGAGGACAGGTGTCAATCCATATCTGCCAAGTGACCCTATGTAGGAGAACAGCCTCTATTCTGCTCTGTGTCAGTGTGTATCATGGTCTCTGAGGACAGGTGTCAATCCATATCTGCCAAGTGACCCTATGTAGGGGGAACAGTCTCTATTCTGCTCTGTGTCAGTGTGTATCATGGTCTCTGAGGACAGGTGTCAATCCATATCTGCCAAGTGACCCTATGTAGGGGGAACAGTCTCTATTCTGCTCTGTGTCAGTGTGTATCATGGTCTCTGAGGACAGGTGTCAATCCATATCTGCCAAGTGACCCTATGTAGGGGGAACAGTCTCTATTCTGCTCTGTGTCAGTGTGTATCATGGTCTCTGAGGACAGGTGTCAATCCATATCTGCCAAGTGACCCTATGTAGGGGAACATTCCCTATTCTGCTCTGTGTCAGTGTGTATCAGGGGCTCTGAGGACAGGTGTCAATCCATATCTGCCAAGTGACCCTATGTAGGAGGAACAGTCTCTATTCTGCTCTGTGTCAGTGTCTATCAGGGGCTCTGAGGACAGGTGTCAATCCATATCTGCCAAGTGACCCTATGTAGGGGGAACAGTATCTATTCTGCTCTGTGTCAGTGTGTATCATGGTCTCTGAGGACAGGTGTCAATCCATATCTGCCAAGT